>CM067369.1:43414966-43744966 GCA_034401795.1 Chaetoderma sp. LZ-2023a | reverse complement strand
TTATTTCATATAACTATCTATCATAGAATTTTAGTTAGCTAAGCATATTTTGTTTTTAATGTAGGTTTATCATAATCGAGCCTAAGCAGGAATTTTTGCTATGTCACCGATGACCCGGATCTGATGTTTATTTCCATTTGTGAGTAGTGCCGTTATCCGTCCATCGGTTGTCCAGGCAGCTTCTATTTTTGGATGTTTTTGTGCCTCTTCGGGCAGCTTGAGGCGTCGTGATGTTAGACTTTCCGTTATACTTATGTTTGTGTTTTTAGGAATTTCTTGTTCACAAAAATGAGATGTCTTATATTATATGTTATCAGGCGAAAGATGATAGGACGGTGACGCATTGTGCTTTCAGCAGCTTGATTCAATTGCCTGCGTCCAATCCTGTGGCTCCTGCTTATGTCACATTGATTTAACGACACCCCCCCCCCGGTGGCCTAATTTCTGATTGATAGTGTTTATCACTAGTTCATCTGTTGCTTCGGCCGGGGTTTCTGGTACGCCGTGCAACAGGAGGCATGTTCGCCTGCTATACTGTTCACGGTCATCTAACCCGACTCTTATTTCCTCGTTTTCTAATTTTAGTTTTACATTCTCACATTTGACAAACTCAATCGCATATTTCATTCTTTCTTGCTCAGCCTGCACATCCATGCTAATGCCTGTGTATACCTGCTGTTGAACCGCGTCCATGAAGTTTTTGTCTGCTACCATTGTTTGTGCAATATCTTTAGCTGTGTCATCAGCATTTTATCAATAATAGCAGTTGTTACATAGTCCACAATTATGTCTAATAGTTCATGATTTTCTGTTAGGTCATAATAGATCTTACTTTTTAGTACCTTTTTTATTCTGATTGTTCACTAGCTTGATCTGCATTGCTTTGCTCATCCTCGCTGGTAGAATCGTCCAAGGAAAGAACTACCTTTCCCTTCGGTGCAAGTCTCTTCTTTGCACCACCCTCCTTGGGCGTTTGTTAGCGGCACCAGTTTTCGTATGCATTATGTCGGTTGTATTAGCCTTTTGCCATGCAGGACTTACAATCGGGTATCAAACACTTATTTATTTAGCACTCAGGTGATGTAATTGCGTATAAGATTGGTCTTAATTTGTTTAATTAGCGATAATAATTTATTTTAATTGTTGCCAAGAACAGAGAAAAAATTTCAAGTGGCTATTACTGTGACGTCACTCAGTACACTGTTATTATTTGCAGGGGTAAATACCACTTAGCCCGGAAGCAATGGCAGAGCCATCAGGGCCAATTTTCAATGCTCCAAGAACAATGGACGAGCATTCTCAACTATAGAAAATGACTCGATACATTAGTTGAGGTGGTACTTGGATATAGCAACCTACACCAAACAACCCCACCCCAAAGAAGTTGAGTTCCTTTCAGTTATGACAGGAAATACACTTAAATGTTGTGTGCGATTAGCAGTCAACAGTTGAAAAGGGACGCTCTTTAACCGTAATAAGTAGAAACGTATATCAAACAATGGCTCGGTTTGAACGAGCTTCTTTCCAACCTACTCAAATACAATTATGTTCTGCTACCGGAGAGATATTAAAAGTTTCCGGCGAAGCAACTTCGCCATACACATTGACAATATCCGTTTTATACAACAAGTGATCGTAGCGGACATTCAAAATGCTGCTTTACTCAGAACAGATTTTCTTCGAACTACCGTAACTATTATACACATCAAGCAACAAGAGCCTGAGAGAGATGGAAACTGATTTCTGTTGTTCCAGTGTAGTGAACTATACCACACATGTTCTTTGATAGCCGCTAGCACACCTATAAGAGATCCAAATCGAGAGGAAACTATGTGGGCTACGGCTCACAGTTCCGGTATTCACACACCTTCTACTCTACTAGAGCTGACATATATTACATGCTAGCCACCAACTGTGCTCGTCTACGTGTCCTAGTAGACACCAACGCTGTTAATCATATTCTGTTCCGGGTGTTTAACAGAACTCCAAAACCCATCACACTTGCATCTGGTGTACGATTGGGCGTCTTGTAGAATTTGAAAACGTATGTGAAAATATGAACGGAAGAGAAACTTCGAAAGCGAAGCGAAACTGTTTCTGACTCCTTCCACGACACTGACATCTCACTGATACAACATAAACATGATCCCATAGATGGGTCAATTATAACATCTGCCATTATCAATGACTCAACAATGACAACATTTATCCATCTGCATATACGAATGTCAACCGTGTTGCTGTTAGTTCTGTAGAAGCAATATTACCGCCGTTTATAATGGATATGAAAAATAATGACATTTTTTTAATTGGCTACAAACTAGGAATATCAATGGATGGATGCAGTTTTCTGATCAACAGTTGAGCATAGGTTGGAAGATAAAAATTATCTATTTTGGTCGGCATACTATGCAGGTCAGCACCAACCCAAACCAATGCATTAGTTCATTGATACAAGCTTTCTCAGATTCGCCACCTTATGTATCAATGATTCGGCACTCAATGTATGTTGCAAAGGGTGCTGTAGACCACATCAATCCTGGGCAAATGTCTGTGCTAACATGTGCCAAACAAATCTAGTGTAGATGACCGGATGAGTATGGTGAGACCAGTTTGTACTGATGCCCTGCTTGGCAGTTTACATACTGAAATGGTCGGCTTGAAGACGTAGGACATTTGACTGGAATGAAGTGTGTGGATTCATTGGATTGATGTTTTGGTGAACGCTGAGATATCATCATCGGGAACAACTGTTTCATTTTTGAAAGCATTTCATGTTACCCGAATAAGGTATGCCCATCATATGACTACCGCCAGTCTGTATAGCCTCCAAAGAAAAGCGTAGGCGTCATATGTCACCTCAACATTCGATTCATGGTGCGAGGAGAGATATTATCAACATCCACAATTTCGGTACTGGTCCATTGCTCTAATGCTAGAGTTAGGGTTTGTCATTCCTCCGATCTATATGAGAATCTAGCTTTCCGTTGTACATATAAACATTGGTACAGTTATGCAGTTATGCCCTTGGTTTTTCACACTAGATCATATGCACTACTCTAGATGGCTGCCGGTTCGTATTCGCAATATGATGGAACCCTCTACTAAGCATCCAACAGCCGGTAGACATTTTCTTCATGGCAAGTTCGCCGTTCAGAAAACAAAACATGCATTCTCTAGGGATGATAACAGGCCACACAATGTGTGGCTCTGGGTACACAGAGATTCTGTTTGAGGTACAGAAGCTGGTGACAGACGGATCCCTCAAAGGCTTTCTCAGCGGAAAGGAATATGCAAAGTCCATCTTTTGCCTCAAAACTGTGGGTGAGCCAATGGAGAGGTAGTTGATGGAGCGATTCGCTGAGGATAACATCCCCTTCGCCAGCCCCGATGTGTTTCTCAACACGACCCAACTTTGTAAGCCAGAGCACGTCGACTAAGCCCTCAAAGTTACCTCCACTCTAACCCTCAACGAGAAGTATTGCACCTATGAGAAGGTGCGCAATGGCCATTTTGGTAAAGACGGCTGCCTTTTGGATGTCCTTCATTGACCACTGTCATCTCGTCTTCATGCTCATCCAATTTGTTAAAACCAACAATGTAATGAAGAGATGGCAGCACTCTTCATTGAAAAGACAATCCGGGCTAAACCAGTAACCAGGAAGCCATACAACTTCAAGGTATTCCTTGCAAATGATGACAAGAAAAAGCATCTCTACCAGCTCCTGCGGCTATTTTGATTGTGGATGCTCATCAACTCATCTCATTGAATGCAGAGGTGAATTAAAAACCGATATTATTATTATTATTATTATTATTATTAAAAGTCCAGTGCCACTTTGTGTTTCAGGTCGAGGTTCGTGAACAACAACCATGAAGAGACTGATACGAAGGTGGTGCTGTATCTCCATCATGCTGTCACCTTCTGATGCAAGAATGCTGTGGTCAGAAGTCCTGACACAGATATCTTCATGATTCTTCTCTACCACACTCATGCCATCAAGCTGACTGTATACCTTGATATAGCATCGGGGAAACATCAACAACTACTCAACCCCTCGTAGCAAGCAGAATCCTTGTGAGAAGACTACTGCGCCACTCTTCTTGTATTCTGTGTATTCAGCGGAGAGGACTACACCCGAGTCTTCAACGGGAATGGAAAGGTGGGCCTCTGACAAAGCTGGAGAAAAGCCCCAGATTTCACAAGGCATGCAGACAATTCGATGATGACTTGAACGTCAAGCCTCAAGTGCTGAAGCAGTTGGAACAGTTCACATGCCTGATGGACGGACAGAGTCGCGATTCTGTGGTAGACGTGGTCCATGCTAAACTGCTCCGCAAGATGTTGGGGGCGGGAGGGGGTAAACTCACTTTCAAGTATACGGTAGACCTGGCTCGCCTCCCTTCATGCCAGTCAGCTCTGAAGCCACATGCTCAGGTGTGAACCACCACAATGTCATGTACAAGCGAGCTGATGAACCCATTCTGGATAAGCCAAAACCATATGATGATGGCAGGGATGGATAAGGACTGGCGAAGGAATGCTGGAACTGGTGTGTTCCTGTCGTCTTATACTACCAACCTCGTTGGTTGATCTCATGGATACTGGTGATAATGAAGAGGAGGAGGGGGGGGGGGAGGCAGAAGAGGGCGCGGTTGACTTTGACAGTTTCATTGAAAGCGATGAAAAAATCACCTTGAATTGACCCATAGCACGTAGCATAAACTTGTGATTACAAGAATAACACGATTTTCTAAATCATTGCCTTAAAAGAGCCTTTGAAACATATGATCCGCGTATATAGTTCGACGCCAAGCGTCATTCTTTGGGCTAATATGGCCTAAAATGACCTAGAATTAACCTTTATCACGTGACTATGAACTCTAGTTGCGTAAATATAGCCATTTTCGGACTCAGCTACTCCAAAAAGTCCTTACAAAGTGTGTCATTCGACTATGTAGGTGAATCCTCTTTTGGGGCCTTCGGGCTCCGTCCAGGGAGTCCAGGAGCCCGAAAATGGTACCCGGAACATCCGGACGCCATTTTAACATAGCTCACCGTTCTCTACACGTTTTTTCTGATTTAAAAACATTGATTAGAAGTTGATTTCCGGGGGTGATGTGGGGGGGGGGGGGGTTGCACGATAACCCTTTCTTCCCACTCAACTAAGGTCGCTATTATAAACATCATGCTGACGTCAGTACCTTTTGTCATTGCATATAATTAATTACTATCGTACTAGACTGTCGCAGAGTACCCCTGGCTGTGACACAATATGACGCATAAATCAAACACTAATCCATCGTTTGCTTCCTAGCTAAAAGAACGAATATAATATCTCCGTGTCGTCTTTTCAATACATACATATGCCTACATTATACTGAGACACGGACGAATGGGTATTGTGTAGTAAGATGAAAGTTATCTGCAATACAAATTTTCGTGTCACTTTATACTTTTATTAAAGTTATTTTTGAGATATTCAGCAGGGTGCCTCTGTAACTCCCTTGAAGAGATGTCTCTGTGATCTCGACGCGAAAATGGTGAAGACGTTCGCTGGCATTCTGTGATTTGCTTGCCTGTGGCGATACTTAGTGTTTAAATCACGCACGTATTAAGAAGCAATAGCCGTGTTTGAGGAAGCACTCTCCGGTAAATTATCACTCGGATTTGAGGATGGACGCGATGAAAATGAAAGCCATTTAGTAATAAATATGAGCGTGGAAGCCATGGAAATGCGCTAGCATCCGGGACACTTAGAAACAAGATTTTCGTTCGATTGGAAAACGAATGATGCGTCAAATGGCAGAGATAAACCTGAACATGTCAATCTGGCCCTTTGGCGATGACTTCATGTTGTGCGAGGTCTGGTCAAGAAATTCTAATCTGTATCTTTGAGATGTTAAGATGGTTCACAAGAAGATAGCGTGTAAATGAAAGTCGACGGACTTTTTGGGGCGTGGGTGGTGGGATGGCTGCTAGTTTAGCTCCAGGATACAATCGCACACTACAGGGATTAACGTTCGTCTTGTCGTGGGTTTTTTCTTGCGCTTTAAGCAAGTGCTCCGCCTCTGGCTGATACGGAAAGCTGTTGAAGCCATCCACGTACCCGAGCGCGAATGGAAGCGACAGAATAACCAACAAAAACCTGTCAAATGGATTCCGCCACCTCGTAATTTTACAATGCCTCGGAGTTTTGAGTTATTACCTTTAAAGCTAAGACGATTTCCCGATGTAACACAGTAAGATATCAGATGTTTCCCCATTAGTTTTCATTACTTGCCGAATATCAATTTTTAATTTATCAGCGGAAGCCACAGAACGCTGGAATGGTCGTCTTATTAGATTTTGAGTATTTGTTAGCGGCAAACCTTGTCGCTTCGATAGCATAAATCCATTCAATGCTAAATAAATAACGGCAGCGACTCATTCGCAATGATAGGGAATTAAGCCTTACTTTATCCAAGTTCAAGCTCTCAAACACATTCAATAACAACGCGATAGTTAAAAAATGTCTAGGACAGGAAATTAGCCATATTAATCAGTGTCCGTATTTGCATACTTAATTAGTATTACACGCGACTTTTCTTTGTATTCTCTCCAGCGTAGCTTTTAAAATACTGTTACTACTGGTGCTGCTACTGCTATTGCTACTGCAACTGCTACTTCATCTACCACTACTACTACTACTACTACTACTACTACTACTACTACTACTACTACTACTACTACTACTACTACTACTACTACTACTACTACTACTACTACTACTACTACTACTACTACTACTACTACTACTAAAACTACTACTACTACTACTACTACTACTACTACTACTACTACTACTACTACTACTACTACTACTACTACTACTACTACTACTGTTAATGCTGCTACCGCTATTGCTACTGTTAGTTTTACTGCTACTTCCGCTGCTGCTGCCTCTACTCCTCATACTACCACTTTTGCTACCGCCCTCCTAAGACTGCAGTTAACAGCTTGTGATGGAAAACGATGACAATAACTGCCATGAAAATGATAAAGGATTACAATAGTGATTATAATTGCGGTGATAATAGTGTAAATATTTGACACTGGTGATTATAATGGAACTTTCCAGTTTTAGCTATGCTTCACACATCTCTACCTAAGCTCCACCCACACCTCGCTTGTGTTGTGATCGATCGATCCCCGAATACCCTAACTATCAATTTCCAGAAAACTATACAGGTAAGCTGTTGAATATTTTGAAACTAATTTGACTGGGCGTTGTTGCTGCCCAATCAAATTAGTTTCAAAATATTCAACAGCATGTTTATTAAATAGTAAAGACATAGAATTCGTACAACAACACTTTAGTCCGTCACCAATTAAGCGTCCATGACGAACCTATCATGATGTCATTGGTATGACGTGATCATGCACGCACGTCATGTAGTTGATTATGACGTCATATGATCGATGGATAAACTGGAAAGGTACACTGCTGTAATAATAGTGTGAATATTGTAAATAGTGAATATCTTATAATTTCTCTATAACCGTGTAACGTTCGAGAGAATAAATTCTTTCATTCAAAATGCCCGAGTATGCTGGATACAAATATATAATGTAATGCCATAGGCAGTAACAGAGGCCAGTCAAATTTGTTTCGAAATATTCAACAGCTTACCTGTATAATTTTCTGGAAATTGATAGTCAGGAAGTTCAGAGATAGATCGATGCCAACACGAGCGACGTGTGGGTGGAGCGTAGCTAGAGATGGGCGGGGCATAGCTAAAAATGGAAAGGTCGATTTTCTGTTTAACGTTGTAGATCTCTGCATGGTCCCAAACATGTAATTTCGTTCCGTGCCAATAAACTTCATTTCATTTCATTTCCGACAGGCGCACAGGGTTCAGCGTTCACGATTTACAACAAGTTCACAAAACATATGAGAAAACAACTATGCCCCGCCCCCACCTTTCCCGCCTAGTACTCAAATGCGACACAATTTGAAAAAAACCATTTAGTAATTCTAGTAGTCGTGGCCGTTTTGCTTAACCTGGCAACAATTTATGAATCCATTTCCTGACTCAATCACATGACGTCATAATCAACTACGTGACGTGCAGGATGACGTCATAATCATGACGTCATGAATGACTCGATATAGTCCATCTTTAACGCTTAATTGTCCGACACGTTGTACGAATTGTATGTCTTTACCATTTAATAAACACTCTGTTGAATATTTTAAAATTAATTTGACTGGGCGCTGTTGCTGCCTGAGGCAGCAACAGCTGCCAGTCAAATTAGTTTCAAAATATTCAACAGGTCTCCCCGTATAGTTTTCTGGAAATTGATAGTCAAAACATTCAGGGATTGATCGATCCCAACACCCTCGAGGTGTGGGAGGAACTTAGCTAGTGATGGGCGGGGTATAGCTAAAACTGGAATGGACCATTATAGTGACGCTACTGGTCCTTCGCCCTCCGGCGCGCGTCAACTGCTAGAGCAGGTACCGAAGTCGCAGATATAGGTTCGCGAGAGGTGCAAGTACTAAACGCCACTGATATGGAGAGATGCAAATATATACGGTTACTGTTAAATCACAGTTGATTCTTTTCGAAAACATTATAATTAAAGGTCACTATCTTTGGTGGAAGGAACCAAATCACACGACTGTAAATTCGACTAGAAGGCTTTCCAGTCCCTTGAAACAACGAAATTCATACAAATTGATTTACAATCAAATCATATTTAACCTGTAGGACGTAGTGGCTAAACAGATTAACACAAATATAACTGAGACCATATTATCGGGTGTAAACATGGTATTTAGCTGCATTTTTCAAATTATTCCGATTTATTTGTATTTTTTACCGGTTGGTGTAGTTTTATTGTTACATAAAGTTATCATTTAGCAGCATTTGTTAGGTCCCTGGCCATTTCTTTTAAATGTCTTTTAGGCCCTAGTCCCTAAACTATTTTCAAAATTTTGACATGATCAATTCAGCGATTTCCAAGTAGTTTGTTTCCTATAGCTACGCGTAGGTCATCCAAGATGACAATTAGACAAAATTGACCAAACAAGTTGTTTTAAACAAGCTATTGCCTTGAAACGGCGTTTCCAGCATTTCACGTGAATATGGCGTTATCATCGGACAGCATTTCATAGTTCCTTGGTCCCTTCCTTTAAATAAAATGTAATTCGCTGTTTCTCCCACCTACCGAATGACAAGCTCCTTAATATAGTGTTCGTATATAGTGTATATAGGAGTACCACTACTTATTTCGCCCATGTCTCAGTGTCTCAAGTCTCTATTTCGTTATTTAACAATGGGAGTGAGTACATCTGAGTAGGCCCGATTATTCCACGTAAAGCCTTCTTTTGGAGATTTTGCAGTAGCTCCGTGTCATGTCATGTAGGCCTACACTCCAATATTTCTGAGCCATTTTCCTAGAATAGTCGTGGGTATCATGTCCGGGAGAGTCGTCCGTGAAAGAAGGTACTTGATTTTTCTCAGTCATCTTAATATGTTTTTTTCCCTTTTGATAATAATGGACCTTTCCAGTTTTAGCTATGCCCCGCCCATCTCTATCTAAGCTCCACCCACACCTCGTCCGTGTTGGGATTGATCGATCGCTGAACTCACTGACTATCAATTTCCAGAAAACTATACATGTGAGCTGTTGACTATTTTGTAACTAATTTGACTGGGTGCAACAATCGCGCCCAATCAAATTAGTTTCAAAATATTCAACAGAATATTTATTAAATAGTAAAGACATACAATTCGTATAACAACGCATAGTAAGCAATTGCACATCATATGCGCAGCACCAGGGCATGTTGATAGAGCCATTCAACTGCATGTATTAAGTCTAATTGTCGAAGGGTAAACGGTGCTCCACAGTTTATATATCAGCTTACAACAAAACACGTAATTTGACATATCCGTGCCTGTGTGCTAGTTTGATTAAACGCGTTAAGCCCGCAAATTGCGTGTTCAACAATAGGCGCATATACATCGCCAGAATGGAAAAACATCACGTCTCTGCCATTTCCCGTATTCAAATACAGGTCGGTCTAGTCAAACCCTAAAGAAATTTTACATAGGCATTCTTTCAAATTGTGTACGGTTAACTGATTTCTATAAAGCCACGTGGCAAATATAGGCTGTATGTCGGTCAATCCGATTGTCTGTTGCAACGGCTATATATGCATTATGACATTCTCGCCCGTTTTTAGCTGAGCTGGCCCGATGAGCCAAGTCAGCTTATATCAGGGCGTCCGTCCGCCATCTGTCCATCCACCATCCGAACGTTAAATGGCATCGGATCCATAACAGTTTAACGGATTTCAACCAAATATAGCTGGAAGGATCCTATCGTCGATGCTTCAGAACGTCTATTGATTGGTCTATTTGTTTGGATGAAAGTCATAGATTTTATTTATAAAATTTACCGGAAATTGTTAAAATATAGGCTCGCTGGAACTTAACACTTTAAGCCTTAACTTTCAAAGAAAATGTCAATTTGCAGAGCAAGAGAAGACTATTTTTGAAAGTTTAGCACTGGAATGACTGGCTCGATTATCGAGCTAGTCATTTTAGTGGTAAATCTTCAAAAATAGTCTTCTCTTGGTCTGTAAATTGACATTTCTCAACACCACCGCAGAGTCCATTTTGGCTGATATGAGTCCTATATGGTTAAAGTCCGATCTAATTGTGTGGTCAGCATCCATCATTAATTTCCTACTAAATATTGTGCGTACTGAATTCAAATTTTGAATTTTATGTCTTGTTACTGCTGATGTTAAAGAATCATATCTGCTCAAATGCTAATGGTTCAAATGTCTAGGTGAACGTTAAGGCCCTTAGGCCTCTTGTTTCTTACAAGCCTAACAAATTAGAAAAAATCACATAAAGTCATTTAATGCGGCAGCTATTAGTTCGACAATTTCCCTTTGAAACCCGAGTGATTTTGCTGCCCATTATGCGAATTATCATCTCTACTTGGTTTTAAAACGGAGAAAACTGCTGCCAGCTTTTTTGCTTTTGACTTTCTATTCCCCTAATAACGAACTATCTTTATATTTCAATCAGCAAGCTGAGAGCTCTCGTCATTTAATTGGAGCGATGAGAGTGAGAGCTCTTGTCATAATATCAGCAACGAACAAAACTCATAAAAGGCGCTTTTGATCTCTATGAGTTCTTAGCAACTCTCGGAGCATCTAAAATCACGCGATCATGATTCGAGATTTTCCGAGAGCGTCTCCTTGCATCCTCGCTAAATCATAACAGCTCCATTTAATTTTGATATTAAGTCTTATACTGCTTAATTTATAAATATTCTTTATCCGTCCCATGCACGATGATAGTTCGTATTCATTTAAAAAAACCTATTTTGTCAAAACTGTTTATGTTAAATACAGCAAAGATTTTCCTCAAAAGGAACAATAGTCCCGCGTCTGTAAGCGCGTGACGGTACTGAATTCCATACCTCAGCAGGTCCTGGGTTAACAAATCGGGTAAAGCTTTGAGCGTTAAATGGCTGAGATGCTTTCAAGCAATAACGTTTGATAATCAGATTCTACTCGCTCCATTAAGCAGTGTTTTACGCAGCCGCAAGCAGTGATCTCTGCCCACAAAACGATCCTCGTAGAATCTTACATGACAAAAGACGCGTGTCTCTTGGAAACATGATGCCAGTTGTCGCCTTGGGTAAGTTTGTCCATAACTCTATTATGCCTACTCTAATATCTATAATGTGATAACTACCCGCTGTCCATATGCTCAGAGGCTTAGTAATCATGGAAACACGCGCGCGTAGCCACCCGCCGGCAAGCGAGGAATGCCGCGTGCTTGCATCAAAGTGGAAGCTCGTCTAGCACATCCACACGCCCTTCAGAGTCTGTAAAGCACCACGAGAACTCCGGCATCAAGACAAAAGCAAGTTATCATTAGGTGACCATTGGGCATATAAATGGTATCCTCGATGCTTTTTGATGTATGGTTCTGGTACTAAAGTGGCGTCGGTAATAATGGTGATAATTGATGTCAATTGGATATTGGGACGGTGTTTACAAACTGGCGCGCCGATAGCCAATTGGTCAATGGTGATTAACGGCACACCTGCGGTTTACAAGCAGGCTAAAGTGATTAATGGGATGCAGCAAGGATACTAATACCGAGGGTAGTGTTGTTGCTACTGTCTGTACAATGGTGCTGCTAACGGTATCTGTCCAGGCAATGGACATTGCTGATATATAGCTGTTTCTGATTGTGGCATTACCAAATATGTAGCAAAGACTGGCATATAGTTTGTGCCATCGAATGCTCGTATCGCTAGCGTATCATACCAATGGACCGTTTCAGTTTATTCATCCATCATCTGATGTCATATGACGTCATTATCAACTACGTGGCGTGTAGGATGACGTCATAATCATTTACAGCATGAATGACCCGATTTAATCCATCTTAAACGCTTAATACTCGGACACGTTGTACGAATTGTATGTCTTTGCTATTTTATAAACATGTTGTTGAATATTTTGAAAGTAATTTGACGGAAACAGCACCTAATCAAATCAGTTTCAAAATGTTCAACAGCTTACCCCTATAGTTTTCTGGAAATTGATAGTCAGGGAGTTCAGGGATCTATCGATCCCAACACGAGCGAGGTATGGATGGAGCTTAACCAAAGATTGGCGGGGCATAGCTAAAACTGGAAAGGTCCACCACCCAGCTCAAATCAACATTGATTTCAACACTGTAACACGATTATTGCTGGGCATATCGCTTAGTCAAGCAAATTACAGTTAAATGAATTACACGTAATCTTTATAATAAGGAAAAGTTAGTTACATCCCGGAGAGGTAACTAATTTTTCCTTATTATGAATCATCCTGGGATCGGGACCGACTTTTTCAGAAATATACGTAATCTGTTTTACTAAGATACACAATGTCGGCTTGTGAAATTGCAATTCGCTAACGGAATGCCGATTTCTTTCCTGTCAAATTACAGATTGACCCAGGACCAATTGCAATGATAATTGTCATGCCTTTGATCATTAGAATCAGCTTCACATGTCACAATGTAATTTTATATATTTACTGGCTTGGCTTTCGTGCATTATTCTCATCGTTGGGCTTTATGGGGCTGTTGAATTACAGTTTGTGACCATCATAGGGCAGATTCCAATGGTACTCATTCGGGGGTTTATTGTTCATTAAAGGTATCTTTTCATGATATATGTTTGGTGACACACGATCTTTCATGTTGTTTTCATGGTCGGAATATTACACTCAAATAACAACGAATCAGGAGTGCATTCGCTCTATCACAGTTTTAATAGTGCTAATACCGTGTATATCCACCCTGGCTTTGGATAACTCGACAGCACCGATTTCGCATGGAGTTGATCAGCTGAGTGATACGATGCTGTCGAATAGCCATCCACTTCTCTTCTAACAGGCCAGGGACATCTGCAATTGCCAGTGCGTGTTTGATAAGCGGGGCATTGCTAATTTAACACAAAACTGCTTAAATACAGATTTAGTTTTGTGCACACACTGGCACTGACCTCACAGTTACAGGGAATTGGTCAGAATGCCTGATAGTCCTCCAGCAATAGGCATGCATGGTTTCAAGATTTTTAAAATGGGTCAATCCCAGCTCAATCATGCATAACGCCGTTTCTGGGGTAATCAATTTCACACATTGTTCTTCTAGTCTGAGTGGCGCTGTGTAACACGTTTTATTACAGCCACGTACATATCACCAAAAATATTAGCCCATATTTAGGGGAGAACTTACTTTATTTAGGTGTATATTTAATATACATGCTGTTGAATATTTTGAAACTAATTTGACTGGACGCTGTTGCTGCCATAAATTAGTTTAAAAATATGCAATATTTACGAGGTGTAGGTGGATGTGTGGGTGGAGCTTAGCTAGAGATGGGCGGGACATAGCTAAAAATGGAAAGGTCCATTATTATATGGCAAGCATATGAAGCGTACTCTCACTGCCCACATCATCCTAGGTCAAGCTTTGTTTGACCAGTTTCTTGTTGGATTTGAAGCATCAGGGAGAGCTTTGTCAAATTCACTCTGCTAGGCAGCACAAACTCTCGGCAACAAATGTAGATGCTCCAATGTGGCGACCAAATAACCTGAACTGAACTGAATTGAATTTTTATTACATCCAGGTCATACATACATGACATATGTGGAAAACAGATAGAACATCTTATAGTAGACAGAGTAACAATTGTACATTATCATTATTATTTATGATTATTATAGTCATATGCGAAGACCGCCATATCTACTGATAACTATCTTATCGAAGTCCATGGATGAAGGCTAAATAGATCTGCGACAACTGGCGGCATATTACATTATACGTGCGTTTCATTAGTTCCTATACTCATATCGCACAATCAAGCGGGGAATGGTCTCCTCCAATTGCAGTATGATAAAGTTCCGTATTCGTTCGTTGAAAACATTATAATTATATAGCAACGTGGTGGCGACCATGCATGTCGTATTTATATGGGCTTGGATAGGACTACATTATGTCATAGTTTTAACGCAGCATTTAAGACAGAGCTTACTAAGCTCTAAGTAGATATGAAGCAAGCCATGTGTCGCTCGGCTATGCACCTTTCCAGTTTATCCATTTATCACATGACGTACACGATGACGTCATAATCATGGCGTTGTAAATGATGTAGATAAGTACGTCAATGGCGTATGATTCGTGTCGGGCCAAGAGTTGTTGTACGAACTATATGACTTTACTATTTAATAAAGATGCTGCTGAATATTTTGAAATTAAATTGACTGGACGCTGTTGCTGCCATAGTTTCAAAGATTTAATAGTTTGCACGTATAATCTTCTGGAAATTGATAATCAGGTAGTTCAGTAATCGATTGATCCCAACATGAATGAGCTGTTGATGCCATAGTTTCAAAGATTCACTAGCTTAAACGTATAGTCTTCTGGAAATTTATAATCAGGGAGTTCAGTGATCGATCGATCCCAGCATGAGCGAGTTGTTGATGCCATAGTTTCAAAGAGTCACTAGCTTGCACGTATAGTCTTTTAGAAATTGATAATCAGGGAGTTCAGTGATCGATTCCAACATGAGCGAGGTGTGGTTGCGGCTTAGCTAGAGATGGGTGGGGAATAGCTAAAGCTAGACAGGTTCATTAACCGTTCTTTAGCGAGAAATCTGTTAATACATTAATCCTGGCGGGCAGCACTAACATCTATTATACATGGGAAGTAATAAGTAATACATTACTCCTGGCGTGCAGCACTGACATCTATTCTACATGGGAAGTAATAAGTAATACATTACTCCTGGCGTGCAGCACTAACATCTATTCTACATGGGAAGTAATAAGTAATACATTAATCCTGGCGTGCAGCACTAACATCTATTCGACATGGGAAGTAATAAGAAAATATGACATTAAAGGTGCATATCCACACCAATTGCCCGAAAACACAACCATCTAAATCGTACACTCCTAGAGGCTCAAATTATGTGCCTAGATGCAAGGGGACGAAATAAATCCCAACATATGATGACCTCACTCCGTATAAATTAATACAACCCTTCAGCTGCGAAATCGAATCAGAGACACGAGCCTCTACTTTAACTCCACAACCAAAAAAAGTATGCCAATGAAATCATCACAGGCTAAGACCCAACCAGTTTCATTGCATCATGTGCACGAATTAACCCTCCAAAGGTCCAAAACTCAAACAATTCCATCTTCAGGCACCCGGCGTGAACGTGCACCTCCAATGTTCCAAGTTTTCAACCAAATGATACAGAATCCAATGAATGTTTAGCCTACTTTTAGCCTGAAATGGCCTCATCAGTTGGGATATGTATGTAGTATCAGTGGTAGTCAGTGGGTCGTCTAATGTCTAATGCTGATGGTAATGGTGGTGGTGGTGTTGTAAGCGGTGGTATCAATGGTTGTTTGGCAGAGTCAGTCTCAGTATTATTTTCATAATTTGCTATCGTCCTGTGGATTAAGTTATCGTCGCAAACATGGCTTTACGGGCGTGTTCAAATATATTCTTTCTGCAAGGAGCAGCCGTCCATTATATGAGAAATGTACCCCTAGGTATTTATAGCTATACACAATTTCTAGGTCCTTGCCGTTCATATGAAATGCCATTTTGATACAGTATGCTTTTGTGGTACCAAATATCAGGATCTTTGTTTCACCTAAATTTACGTTTAGTTTCCATGGGTCGCAATGACGGGCAAAGGCATCTAATATTTCCTGGAGGTCCTTTGCACTTTCTGCTAGCATAATTGTGTCGTCAGCATATAGGAGGATTAAAAGTCTAAGTTGGTATGCAGTTTAATTTCTAGATTATCAAATTCTAATGGCTTGATGTTTTGTTCCTGTAAGAAATTTTCTAGGTCATGTAGATATAGTGCAAATAGTATTGGGGAGAGGTCCTCGCCTTGTCGGACTCCCCACCTGCAACTAAGTTCGTCTGAGAGTTTATCATTGAGTTTGATCTTTGACTTTATGCTATTATACATGCTTTGTATTACCTTAAATGTCTTGCCGTTTATGTTATGTTGGGTAAGTTTTAGCCCGAGGCCATTGCGCCATACCGAGTCAAATGCTTTCTCGAAGTCAACGAAACAACAGAATAACCGCTTCTTTTTATTTCTAAATAAGTTTATTATAGTCGATAGAGTGAAAATATGGTCCGCAGTGGAATTTTCTTTTCTTAATCCGGCCTGATTTTCACATAATGTATTACTATCTTCTAGAGAGTTATTTATTCGTTTACTTATTATTGATGTGAATAGTTTTCCCAAACAGCTGAGGAGAGTGATTGGCCTGTAATATTTTGGGTCGTTTACGTCACCTTTTCTTTTATAGATTGAAATGATGATACCCTCGGTCCAAGCGTCTGGGACACACGCCGAGCCCCAAACCTTATTGAATAATGCTCTGTATATATTAATCATTATATGTTCTGTAGATTTAATGTACTCATTTGTTATTTCATCTGAGCCTGCAGCTTTATTGTTTTTTAAATGTTTTATAGCTTTGGTGATTTCCTCACATGTTATAGGGCTGTTGACGGTGCTGTTTTCTTCTACTGTGTCTACTAGTATTTGCTCATTATTAATTTCGTCGCTGCCTTCTTTTTCATTGAGGGATTTAAATAATGTATGCATGCTATCTATGCTTATTGGGCATGGGTCCTGATGGCTTTTTTTCTTTAATTAGTTTCCAATAGTCTCTAGGCTTATAGCTGCTCATTTGTCTAATTTCCTGTTGATAGTTTTGTTTACATTGTATCATTGACCTATTCGCTGTCCTTTCATATGTTTTACTAGCAGTTATCATCTCCGTCCTATTTGTTTCTGTTCTTCCAAGCTTATAGTTATATCTAGCTCTGTGGAATTCGCTTCGTGCTTTTTCGCACTTTTTTGTCAAACCAAGGGCGTTGCTGTCCTTGTTTGACACGAGTTCTCTTAGTTTTACGTTTCTCAAAAATTTCCTTTGCTGTTTTGTCAAACATTTCCAAAATGGATACAATAATTTCATTCATTGATTCCCCATTTAGCGGTCCTGATAACAGTGCATTTATGACAGGCAAATTTTCAGGCTTGCTCTCTTTTGTATAAACTCATTTCTTCTGTTGGTGTTCTGTAGATATGCCATAGTCTATGACACTGTTATGTATGCTTGTAAATCGACCTATGCCACCGTCAGTGCCGACCCTACCATTTGTAATATATAGGTCCGTATAGTTACATAATTCGATTAATCTCCGGCCGTACGTATCTGGCCGGTGGTTTTCTTGTGATATTCTTTGTGGGGCTTCAAATTGAGGGGTCACTATTGCGTCATGGGTATCAATTTCAGCGAAGGCAGGTAATGCTTCATCGGCATTTAGGAAATCGGGCATTTGGCCTGTCTTTTGCATTTAGGTCCCCCATTAATAATATAAATTTAGATTGCGATGCAAACGGAATGATATCTCTTTCTAATTCGTCAAATTCTTCCACAGAGGAATACTCTGAACCAGTGGGTGGTATGTAAATAATGCCTATTATAACGTCTTGTTCTAATTTTGTTACTGATTTGGAAAGAGAGATCCAGAGGGTATATTCACTGTCAGTATCTAAGTGCTGAGCAAAATTAGCTGTCCTACTATTGATTAAAGCAGCAATGCCCTCCAGATTTGCGGCAAGGGGTTTTCCGTTTGGCCCGTTTGTAAAAGATGGCTCAATGATCATGGTTGATTAAACACATTTGATTAGTGAAACACTATCAAATTCCAATGAAAATCATGAACAGAATTTCACAACATGCAAGGTAATGAGGATGCATATGCGAATTAAATTTGCCATTCTTTAGTATGTAATGGCATGCTAGCAGGGAGATTAAATTCGTAATCTACCAGCCCTTGAAAACCTACGTACTTATTTGATTTGTCAAAGCAGACCTCAAGTATGCTGTGCATATCCCCGAATATTTGACCAAAAGTTTCAAACAAATACCTCAGAGGCCTGGGAAACGTTCAGCTTATGGAGGAATCCAGTTTTAGCTATGCCCCTCCCATCTCGAGCTAAGCTCCACCCACACTTCGCCAGTTTTGGGATTGATAGATCCTTGAACTTCCTGACTATCAAATTCCAGTCTTAGTCCGTTATCATGTAAGCGTTCGTAACGAACTTATAGCAACGTCATTCAGAGGTAATTGAGTATGACGTCATCCTAAACATCATGTTGTTGATTGTGCCGTCATATGATTGATTAATAAACTGGAATCCTCCATTAAGGGAACCTCTACAGAAGATCTGTAGCGTAGTAGTTGTTTCTGTACTGGAACAAGTAATACGAAAGATAAGTGCTGGAGAACTTAATGATATAGCTCAGAAGCGAGTCATGTTGCGAAAACTGTTTAGTTGCGACTAGTAACTAGTATAAGTCTTTCTGTCGATCTGTCTGTCCGTCAGTTCGCTAAATTTTTTATATTTCTGACAAAGCTGCCTGCGTCGCAAATATCGTGCGTTCGTATTGTTCTAATTGATTCTGACTAATAGATCATTCGCAAGTCAAAAATTATTTTTGTCAGCCCAGGAAACCAGAAGCTTACATATATGGCCCATGAGGAAACGTTTGATTGTAAACCTGAACGTGTTGAATCCACTTTTAGCAATGCATCATTCAGCTCTATCTAAGCTCTGTCCATGCTTTCCGCGCGTTAGGTTACCTTGAATCCTGAATTCCTAGAATCCCAAATTGGCCGTAGCTATACAGCTAACCGGTTGAATATTTTGAAACTAATTTGAATGTGGGTTGTGGCTACCTATGGCACAACACCGCCCAGTCAAATTAGTTTCAAAATATTCAACAGAATGATTATTAAATAGGAGAGACATACACTTTGTACAACTAACGGATTATTCTAGGTTCATGATGGTGTATTTCTGTCAAGTATGGTCGTGGTGTAAGCCTACATTTGACGTAATTGAGTATGACGTCATATACCAGACTGACAGATCGGATTCAATCATTACACGTGCTATGCGTGTAGATACAACATTGGTGTGTTTAAGTAATTTAGCGCGTCATTGGTATGAACGACTCTAGCATATAGAAGACGTATTAATAGTACTCTAATACAGGGCCAGGTGCTTTAGTGTTTCACATAAGAACTTATACAGGAGAGAAGCACCGGCTATGCAGAGTGTATTTGTAAAGCGCCTTTGCTCTATAGGCACCGGGACACAATGTCATGCATGGGTAGTTTAGCGTCTTCTGTATAGCATAAAAGAAATGAAATTTGATATGAAATTAAATGTATTGGTGCTGAACGAAATTACACGGGTTTACCATAATTAAATGGATCTACAATATTACATAGAAAATTGGTATAATATAACGGCCTAACTAGAAGTTATAAACAAGAACAAAAGTATATTTCAAACAATCAAATACCTAATATGTACGGACAACCCTACACAAGAGACCACGTGACTCTTGGAGCAAAAGAATGGCGTGTCTCCAAGAAAGGTTGTCGGAATACTACCTGTCTAAAACGCGCTATACCTCTACCCAAGACTCATATATTATAACATGTCACTTGTATTAAGTTACCAGACAACATCACATGACACCTCCCTTTTCCCTTTATTTAACAGAGACAATTATCTGGTAGAACAAACACTCCTATAGGTCTCCACACGCTCGTTCTCTCACAGCACAATACACTTGTGGAACCAATTCACCTTTCCAGAGTACCCACCCATCATATGACGTCATAATGAACTGCGTGGTGTGTACAATGACATCATAATGAATGACGTCATGAATGACGTCGATAAGTACGTCACGAACGCATACTTGATGGCGGTCTATGCCTATGGCAGCAACAGCACCCAGTCTAATTAGTTACAAAATATTCAACAGCTTCCCTGTATAGCTTTCAGGAAATTGATAGCTAGGGCATTCGGGGATCGATCAATCCAAACACGGCGAGGTGTGGGTAGAGCTTAGCTAGTGATGGGCGGGGCATAGCTAAAAATGGAAAGGTCCATTACACATAAACACATAAAACTCGGCAAAACTATCGGAGCTTTTTAAAATTATAAACCAAAATTCGTAATGTGCTTTACCAACATTTTGCTCCTGTGGAGAACGACGCCTGAACATAAACATAGTCAGCTAAATGACCATTTGTTTCGATTTAGCCTAAATAAAGGTCAAGATTGTCCACACTGTAGCGACGAGAATAAGCACTACATATTCAGATGCACTCGAGACAATGAATCAAGAAGTAAACTAATATCCGACCTAACCATTAATCACATGCCCAAAATCACAAAGAATATACTAGTAAATGAACCCCAAATCTAAACAACATCCAAAACACCTTCATCTTCAGAAATCTTCAGAACTGCAAAGGTGGTTGACTCAACTTAAACATTAGTGGGTGTTGATGTGAAAAGGAGAAGACATAAGCCCACCAAAGAAACATTGACAGGGAATCGAACCGACAACCGGAGAAAGCGCCAAACACCATAGCCCACAGAGGCTGTAGGATACGATGCTCGGTGCTGTCGCCGGTTGTGGGTTCGATTCCCTCTCAATGCCAATATTGGCAATATGCCGTAATGTCACGATTACTTGTATAACGAAGAAAACAGGCACTCATTGTATGAAAACACACTGAATACCAAACCTGACTACAATGGACGCTGGTGCTGGTCCTTTATGATTGGTGGGCGTATGAGCCAACCCCTACCGAGCCGTCAACATCTCGCCTCAAGAGCAAAATATCACAGCAGATAAGTCTGAAGAGCTAATTTACAAGAGAAATATTTATTTATTTTATTATATAGGGCCCCACATTCTCAACAAAATGCTTGAGAATGGATTTCTTGAAGTTGTGTGCCTGGTCGGCTTGGATTGTGTACCTCGGTGTAGTGGGGCGGGTGGGTCGTTACATGTGACGATTTCATTGCGAGTGGATTAGTGAAGTTGTGAAGTTGATTTGGAAACACGATTCACTAATTCCTCTTCACAACTGGAAAAATTGTATTGATTTGTGTGGAGTAAAATCGTGACATATTGGGATTTGCTTTGTTTCACTGCATTGATGTGCGCGGTCCAAGCCTCTAGGGATATTCGGTTTTAACGATTTTGTTTTTCTAGCATTTTGGCGTGAATGAGCGCCTTTAGGTAATTCTGTACTGATTACACTAACCATCTATTATTCATGTAGGGAGAGAGTTGTAACTAAGTTGATGACAACTGGTGTCTCAATACCAATTGTCCCTTTTAAACAACAAAAATAGGTTTGAATCAAAATGAACTTGATGATTGATGAGAATTAAAGATTGTTGATCTTATATGCCCCTATCACATCCCGACGTCGTCAGTTATCTCAATGATTCATATCTTAAACGTATGTACAACGTTGGCGAGAAATAGATTCACATTGTAACACCAAACACAATGTCTAGGTCGTATCTGCTTAAAATGCATTCGGTAGATCTCGAATCAATATCAGGAAACAGTATTCCTATGATTGATACAGCACAGTCATAACCTTTGACTATTTCTCTGAAAAGTCTGTAAGTTCATCTTGGTAGCAAGTACAACTATGAACAAGGATGGCAGTGGCGACGGAGTGGCTCTGCAACAGGGGTGGGGGTGGGGGGAGGTGGGGGCTAGGGCTGGATGCAGGATTTCATGTTTAGGGGTGGGGGCGTGAAGGAGATGGGCCATGGAAGAGCCTTCCCCCTCCCTAATGCGGGGGTGGGGGTTCTGGGGGTCCTCCCCCTGAAATTTCTGAAAATTAAGTGCTCTGAGAAGCCATCTCCTACATTCTGAATGATAATTCGTGGTTAAAATTGCTCAGGAAAATGTGAATTTTTCTCTTAGAAAATGTCAATTTACAGCGCATGAAAGGTATATTTTAGAAATTTTCCACTTGAATGATTGGTTTGCTATGCCAAAATATCAAATCAGGCCCTGGAAATCGACGTTTGTCAAGATCATTTCAGTAGGTCTGTCTAGTTACGGTGTTAATGCCTGTTTAATGATATCACACACTGTCGCCATCAGTGATCTGTTTATGTGTTCCTAGATATTGTTGATATACGATTTATGAGCAATAGCAATACGTGGTCAGTGGACAACGACAGTACCATAGACATATATATTCACAGTACATACAACACTGCGTGGGGTGGAGTGGCGGGAACTACACCCGGAATGTGGTCAAAATAGATGCTCTTAGAAGTCATCTTCATTTTGAGTGATAATTCGGGGTTAAAAATTGTACACTAGCGCCGCCACTGAAGGATGGCAAGATCGGTGAATATCCATTTAGAAAGGAGTGATGTAAGTGACGAATATGCAAACAGAGGTGGACTGACGTGTGAATGGGCTTTAGATGGGCTGTGGATTAATATCGCATTTTAACTCCTCTTGTGTCAACTTGAACATTTAATGTGATTTCAATAATTGCATATTAATACAGAGGGTAGTTACTTTAATTGCTGCAGTCAGAGAAGGGTTTGTTCGTCAACTGTTGACCGCATTGCAGCAGTAGCAAGCTATAACGGGGTCGCCGGTAAGCAGTTCGGATATTCCCCAGCGTAGTTCACCAGCTGTGCAAGGTATGTTCTGCTGACAGGATCCACAGGTATTTTAAAAATCGATGAGTGCTCGAAAAGGTGGTGTCCTCTAATGATGACTTTGAACTATAGTCTGTAGGTCAGGGTCTAGGAAGCCCAAATTAGAAAACCTCACTGTTAGTCAATGGTCAATGGCTAACATAGCTATTCTACATAAATTAGTAGGAAAATATGGTGCTCTCCTAGCAGCTCAAGTATTTGACTATCTGTCATACACCACGTACATATATAGTCTTAGGGGCTCGCATGAAATGGTGTCGATTTATTTATACGATAGGAAATATAGAAAGTTGCAGCACCAACATAGCTTTCGGTGGGGTACCGATGTAGGTCACCTGACCACACAACATGTAAGATTACGTCAGTCCGTCCCAGCCTCTCGGGATAAATCTTCAGTCAATAGTAGGGAAGATAAACGACAGGGTGGTCATTCATAAGCATCTTACTCAAAAGATGGGAAAATTATTTGCAAAAAATTCAATTCAAGAATAGGATGTGACGTTCCTGGATGTAAATATGCACACGTGTGCAATATGCTGGACTGCTATCAAAGTCACCCTGGCCCTTTACACGGGGCTTCAATAAACGGTCAATAATCAGACAGGCCAGTAGCCTTAATCTGACAGCATGGGAGAATGAGCTGTCAGAAGACTTTGACAGAGATTTTATGTTGAACGGGATTAGGAATGGTTTGATATAATAGACCCATGTAACGCCTTCTCCCCTGCCCATGCTGACAATCACCAATCTGCTTCCTTAACCAGCCCATACTATAAGGACGCTACAGCTCAGGTGAAAGAGGAGATAGAAAATGGCAATTACACTAAGGTAGATATTCCTCCCCTCATTGTTAGTCTTTTGGGTATTATTCCTGAAACAGACGGTGGTATTAGACTCATACATGACTGCAGCAGGCCTGTTTAACAGGCTGTTAATGATTATGTATCAGATATGGATAAGCAACGTTTTCAATCTTTGGATTGTGCATCTAAATTTGTTAAACCAGGTTACCACATGGCTAAAGTTGATTTGAAATCTGCATACAGGTCGGTAAAGATCAGTAAGAATAGTTAGTTAGTTACTGGATTAAGATAGTGGATGGATGGCAAATGACAGTATTTTTATGATTGTAAACTCCCGTTTGGTTCGAGGATGGCCCCCAGTATTTTTCATCGCTTATCTCAAGCTGTCAGGCGTATCATGTCTCGCAAGGGTTTCCATAATATTGTAGCATACCTTGATAATTCTTTTATTTGTGAGCCATCAAAGGCCCCAGTGTGCAAGAGTGCTACGGGTACTCATACCGTTTCTGCGGACTCTTGGATTTGCTATAAATTGGGGAAAAGTTGTCGATCCTTGCCAGTCGCTTATATTCTTAGGTATTGAAGTTAACTCGGTAGATACGTCATTGGCGCTGCCGACGGAGAAGCTCCAGGCCCTTAGGCTAGAGTTGGTGAGTTTTGCACGGCCCAAAAGGGCTTCAAAGCGGCAGTTGCAATCGTTTGTAGGGAGGCTCAGTTGGGCCGCATGTGTTGTTCATGGCGGGCGAGTATTCCGTCGCAGAATATTTGATGCAATTTCCTTGCTCAAAGAGCCTTCCCATTTATCTGAAGCTATTCGTGCAGATATTGATTGGTGGTTTAACTTCATGTCAACATTTAATGGTACATCTCTTTTGTTAGCGAATTATCCTTTTTATCCTTGCAATTGGAAGTATGATTTACCTATGGCTGACTCTTTCCATATCAATGAGAAAGAACTTTTAGCGGTTGTCTTAGCAGCGCACTCGTGGGTCAACATGTGGGCCAATTTGCGTATCTATATTTCCTCAGATAATACGGTCACTGTAGCGGGTATTAATAAATGCGCTTCTCGTAATCCTACAAAAACGCACTTTTTGCGATATTTATTTTGGCTCTCTGCTACTTATAATTTTCATTTGTGTGCTCGTCACATTAAGGGCTGTAACAATGATAGGGCAGACTTCTTATCTATGTTGCACGAGCAAGGGGCTTTCCATACCCCTTGTACAGTGTATGCCATGCCATGCTCCTCTATCCTCCTTACTTCATCACATGACACATCCCTCTCTTTTCTTTCTTTTGGAGTGGAGTGGGGGGGGGGGGTGTCCTGTAAAGCTGGTCCAGTCCCAAGTTGATTGGCGCAGTGATGCGTATACAAATTACACATACCCTTTCCTACACTACCGCCACCAAGTGGCTCATTCTTTGGGTTTAGCTGCAGGCAAGCTTTTTCCGACACCACATTCTTGACCTAACATATTTTCCCCCAGCTGCGTTGGTGGTCATTTGGAGATAGTTGGCAGGGGGATGGTGTTGTCTGACACTTCATCATTCTTACTCAAATGTTCCAAATGACCACCAACGTGCTACCGTGCTCCATGCATTTTGTCCGGAGTCTAGATGTGCGTGCGTGCGTGCGTGCGTGCGTGCGTGCGTGCGTGCGTGCGTGCGTGCGTGCGTGCGTGCGTGCGTGCGTGCGTGCGTGCGTGCGTGCGTGCGTGCGTGCGTGCGTGCGTGCGTGCGTGCGTGCGTGCGTGCGTGCGTGCGTGCGTGCGTGCGTGCGTGCGTGCGTGCGTGCGTGCGTGCGTGCGTGCGTGCGTGCGTGCGTGCGTGCGTGCGTGCGTGCGTGCGTGCGTGCGTGCGTGCGTGCGTGCGTGCGTGCGTGCGTGCGTGCGTGCGTGCGTGCGTGCGTGCGTGCGTGCGTGCGTGCGTGCGTGCGTATGTGCGTGCGTGCGTGCGTGCGTGCGTGCGTGCGTGCGTGCGTGCGTGCGTGCGTGCGTGCGAGCGAGCGTGCGTGCGTGCGTGCGTGCGTGTATGTGGCTGGTGGCCATTCTGGCAGTAGTGGTGCTAGAGACTGTTGCTGTCGGTGACAGCAATAGTTTGTGGCATCATTGCGCTAGTAATGGTCAACGGCCAACTTATATATGCGAATTTAGATGCTGCCATAAATATGAATGTGAATCGCGTTCTCGTTGATCATCGCGGTATTATTATTAGTATTATTATTATCTTTGTAATATTTATGAATGCCGTTCGATTATTGTGGATTATACAAGTGTAGCGGCATAGGTACATCTCTTGTGACAGTGAGGGACAATTCTACAAAATCAATGTGTGTCACGCCATCGTACGATATTGACCCTTGTAACTGTGCGTTTGCTATGGTGATATGATTTATTGAGCATCAATGGAACTTACAGAGCACTCACTTGTACGTCATATTGTGTTGTCTGTCGGCATGATATACGTTTGCGTACCGGATATTTATTATAGAAAGCACGCAGTTAAACTTAAAAGTGTTTGCATGAACATGTTCAGACACTTTAATATGTTGTCATTCGATGCCACAATAATGTGGTATTGCTTCACCAGATCATTGATTTTAGTTATTATTGATTTGTCTCCACTATATTATACTTTATTGCAGGTGTGTTACAATCCCCGGGTGAATTCGCGTTCAGCCTTGCCCAGTACTTTTTCCATACCCCTAATCCAGGTTTGGGTCTTTGGAGATATGGTTATTTCTAACTCTAGATATGGCTTGTTCTATACTGCGTTTTATGCTGCTTGACGTATTGCTTTGCGCTGCTGCTATTATAGAACATATTGCATAATAAACCGTTGTCTTCGCCCACTTCTGGTATTTGTTCTTGATGTGACCATAAGCCTCTGCTGACTCTCCCGTGTTGGATTAATGTGGTTATTATTTTTAATAATTGCGTATTAATACAGGGTAGTTTCTTTAATTGCTGCAGTCAGAGAAGGATTAATTGATGGCAGCCGTGTCTCCACTCTGGTTCCCAGGCCATGTAGACATTTAAACATTTGAGCCATTGATGGCATGGTCAGGCGGAGTGGGGACTAAGCTGTAGTCAATGGCCTTTCTGTTGTTTTATGGTCAGCGCTTCCCTGCCACCTGTTTATCAGCTTCCTCGCAACTGATTGGTATGCCGTTTGACTTGCAATCAGAGTGAGTGGGAATAGGAAGAGCTAGCCACCTGTACACAAGTTAGATCCAGATTCATCTTGACGCCTTAACGGTCACCATGTTAATTCAAGCTATTCCAACCCATCCCTCCCAAATGCTCATCATTGGTATTTGGTGTGTTATTAAAATTTAGTTAGTTTATAGTTTAGTTTTGCACGGTTTATAGCTGCTCAATATTAATTATTAATATTCCTGTTGAAGCTAAGGCTTCTTGTTGCTTTAATTATTTTGCAATGCACATGTACGAGCGTACCATGTATTATAGAGATTATGAGATAAGGTTGTTTCTAACTCTAGCTATGGCTTGTTCTATGCTGCTTTTTATGCTGCCTGACGTATTGAATTGCGCTGCTGATTATAGAACATATTGCATCTTCGCCCACTTCTGGTATTTGTTCTTGCTGGGGCCATAAGCCTCTGCTGATTCTCCCGTTTTGGATTAATGCGGTTAAGAACGGCATCTGCATTTGTCTTGAGAAATGTCCATTTGCAGGCCAAGAGAATTGTATTTTGGCAATTCCACTGGAATGACAGGCTCAGTAACATAGCCAGTCATTCCGATGGGAAGTTTACAAAAATAATATTCTTCTGGCCTGCAAATGGACACTGGCTAAACAAAAACTTGAATTTTTTACCATTATCCTTTTGATTGGGTCAACTCGACCAAAAGCGGTATTTGCAGCGGCCTTTTGGGGGAAATGTCTATTTGAAGGACAACAGAAACCTATTTTTGTAAGTTTCAGTGGTAAGTTTAGAAAAATGTCCTTCTCTTGCCCTGCAAAAAGATCTGCTGTTGACA
This sequence comes from Chaetoderma sp. LZ-2023a, assembly GCA_034401795.1. Taxonomy (NCBI): domain Eukaryota; kingdom Metazoa; phylum Mollusca; class Caudofoveata; order Chaetodermatida; family Chaetodermatidae; genus Chaetoderma; species Chaetoderma sp. LZ-2023a. Next base: position 43,716,950 of record CM067369.1, on the reverse strand, counting down.
TGGGAAGTGTTAAGTATGCAAAAATGGTATTCATGTATCGAGATATGATAAAGATGAATAATAACATAACACACAACATAGCACACCCTCTCAAACACGCTGTTTGGCTCTTTGCCAACGTTGGTGCCATTGTCCATCCCGTGGTGCTCATTCCCCCATGTCCCTCCACTATACGAGACAACTCTTTCCATCTTGCAACACGAATACTTCCTTTCTTCTGTAGAAATTATTTGGTTGTAACGTCAACCCACATATGATGTAATTCATTATGACGTCATGTATTTGACTGACAGATTGGATTCCTCTTTCGGCGCGCGTACAATCTGAAGTTGTTAATATTAACGTAACACTAGCTGCTTCTGTCTATACAAACTGTTGTTATTTGTTGTTAGTTCGCATTTTTAACCGTATCACAATTTATCCGTATTCCCCAGTCTGGTTCTATCTTGTAGCTGAATCTCCCGTATATGGAGTATAGCAATAAATAATCTTGAATTATGTCTTGGGTATTTCAAGTTAGCGGTCGCTTTGGCTAAGTTATTTATCATCATGTTTAGTGCACTTGTAATGCCAGACATCGCTCCCACAGCATACCCAGCACGGCTTTGCAGGATATGATATGCTTCGCGGATGTCCGCTATTATAGTAATGATGGAGTGAGAATTATAATCATGCCATAAAATGGCGTCGGCTTTGGAGCAAGAGATCCATCAACGTCTAATATTGCAATAAAGTACTATTAAAGGAATGCCCAACAGCGCCAGCTTGGTGTCTTATACTAAATAATAGAGGTATCCATTTCTAGCTATACCCTGCGCGTGTATGGCTAACTTCTGACCGCTTGGCAACAGCTACCAGTTCAAATTAGTTTTGAAGAATTCAAAAGAATGTTTACTAAATTGTAAATTCACCAAAGACATACGATTCATACACGAACTTTTTGACATTCGCGACAAACGTTATTTTGATTGCAACGCCATTTAACATGTGACGTAATATAATTGATTATGACATCAGATAATTGAGTGGCAGTACTTACAGAGCGGACATCTCTAGTATGAAATGGAATATGTCAGATGTAAACGTGTAAAGCTGGTATCTCCGATCATGCAGTCCATGCATGATATGCCGTTTTTAATAACTTAATGTCGAGGCATCGCTACATTCCTCGAAATCTGCTGTCATCTTGATTCTTTCAACCAGTCAAAAACCATCAGCCGTGAGCCTAGATTTGTATAACATAGGGTCAATCTGAGTATAGCAGTGTGTTGTAAATGCAAACATATATGGTATTTTGGAACTAACTTATATCTTTCAAACTTCAAACTTCCTGTGTCTAAATTTCAAGACAACTAATTATATATAGGAAAGCTGCTGCCATAGCTGTCTGTCAAATTATTGACATTATGAAGAATTTGTTGCTGCCGGTATGTCAGGATTACGAGGTTACGAGTAGCCTGTTAATGCATCGTGTGCAAACATGGATGAGATTATCTTTAAGATTTTTAAATTTAAGGTTATCGAGCCAGCCATACCCTTGCTATAGTGCTGGGCCTCGCAGAAGATTCTGGTCTGCTAGAATCGGGCGCATGGGTGTAACGTTTGTGGGTACCAACTCAGTTATTTGTGAATGGCTAGCTACAGCACTATAACACACCTCCATGACAAAAGAATTCCGGTGGTACACTTTTTAAAGTACTATTTTCTTGTTCTGAAAATGAACATTTCTCATAACAACTGTATGTGTGTATGTATGTGTGTTTGTATGTGTGTTTGTATGTGTGTATGTATTTTTATTTTAGTGACGCACTGGCAACGTGCGGCTTCAATTTCCATGTGCTAACTTAGCCGACAGTCATGCACCCATTAGTTTAATTTGTTGATCACCATCTCCCGGTCGGGGGATCGAACCGCCATTCTGCAACTCCGCATTGCATCAGCAACCAGACATCTTTCCACTGGACCACCGCGCTAAGACTACAGAGTGCAATAGGCGTAAAAAGCCTAGAATTGAATCGTGGCAGGTGCATCCACAGATAGTCCCATATGAATCGTCAGTGTGTCAGTATATCAGACATGTGAAAGCTGGTCAGCCACACCTTGACTATGTAGTCTTGGCGCGGTGGTCCAGTGGAAAGATGTCTGGATGTATGTGGTTTCAATGTGTGGTATCATTAAAATTCACCTTTCCAGAGTATCCATCCATCACCTGATCTTTCATGACGTCATAATCAGCTCAGCGCGTGTATCATGACATCACAAGCATTACGTCACAAAGGGTTCCATATAGACTGTTATCAAATCTCAAATAGTCCGACACGTTGTATGAACCGTATGTCTTTGTAATTCTTTGCTATTTAATAAGCATGCTGTTGAATATTTTGAAACTAATTTGACTGGGCGCTGTTGCTGCCTTAGTTTCAAAATATTCAACAGCTTACCTGTGTAGTCTTTTTGGGAATTGATAGTCAGGGTGTTCAGAGATCGATAGATCCCAACACGAGCGAGGTGTGCGTGGAGCTTAGCTAGAGATGGGCGGGGCATAGCTGAAACCGGAAAGGTCCATTGTAAGGCTGTGTTGAAGATTCCGACCCCAACCTGATTGGAGAACAGTATTGCCTAATGCAGCAACGACTTCCAGACAAACAAAATTCAAAACATTCAACTGTTTTCACGTAAGCTGACCTATAAAATGAGATTCATTAGTGAAATTAGTAAGGAGCAAAGGATTCTAGCTAAATTACTGTCAAAATATTCAGCTTTATTGTACGTTGAAATTATGAGGATGGGGATTCATCATTGAAAAGGCGAAATCACATTGCTCATATATCATTGTAATTTAAAAATATATTCATGTATATTGGATTTGAATGTCGGCAGAGTAGAAGGCTGAGTAATCGTTTCAGGCAGAGAATTCCATAGTTGCGCTGCGGTGTATTTGAAGCTTTTTCAGCCATATTCAATTTTAACCCTCGGAAGTTAGCTTGACATAACAAGTCTTCATTGGTTTCGCTGGCCAGGTAAACTGAATGTGTTTGGCCTAGATTTCATTATGAACTCGCCTTTAGTACTGCATAATGATGCATATTGTCCATCAATAGTATATAGGGCCTATGTACCCTAACAAGTCCGCTTTTGTCTTCTTGCCAATGATAACTATGTATCCAGGAAAAAAGATGTGCATTCTATCCACATTGGATTGCATTTGCAAACAGTCGATAAAATACTGTGTCCCTCCACTAATAATGTTTGAACAACCCTTATATTGGGAGGCATCTGAGATTCTTAGCGAGGTTCCACAAGATAGTCACTTGAAAGAGATTGTCTTGATGCTTGGAAGTTATTACACATTCGTGAATTTACTTAGAACAATTGGTACACTGATGGAAGGTCCTGAACTGAAACATACCAGAAGTTGTTTTTGCTGAAGGAAACGTTGCACACATGCTGACATGAAAATCAGTCTAAAGGTCCTTCCGTGCCCATCTTCCTGTGGGCAAATATTAGAACCGGATGATTGTATCAGACATGATAGACAATGATCCAGCGTTTTCATCACAGGTAAAATCCGTCCCAGGAAATGTAAACATCTTTATTGGCGGCTGAAACAACTTTGGAAGCCATAGCCACATTTGATGCGGTAGCCGACATCGAACAGGAACTTGTCAAAGGGAAAGCAGAACACGCTGAGAGGTCAAAGACTAGTCGATTGTGTCTTTGTTACCAAAGGATGAGACAAGTGGTCAGGAAATTTGGTCAAGGCTGACCGCAAGGGACCAAGAAGCTATTGTTTAAATATGTTTTTGATCTTTGTATATAGAGGTATGCAAAGTTACGGTAGTTGAGATGTCCAGCCGCGGCAATTATTGGCAGACAATCAGATGCCACACGCGGGTGGGGATGGGGGGGGGTTATGGGGGGGGGGCTTTATGTGTTCGTTTATTTTCGTATATTGACCGGACTATTACAAAGTAACATGTTTCTGTTTTGCTTTGGAAACACATAAGAATATGGTAGCTGTATTGTATGGCATTTCAGCAGACATGGTCATCACGCCCGGTGGGGAAGGTGGGTGGGGTGATGTTTGTCTTTGGAACGTTCGAAGTGTTCTGGTAGTGTTATCGTTGATAATTAATAGATCTGTGTTTGACAGTAGAGATATGGCTATCTTGCCTATCATCTATTTAGTCAATTTTTAGATTAAATAATGAAAACCCTGTCTAGGATGAGGGAGACTCCACCAGCCACCTCTTCCGTAACCCAGAAGCTTACTCCCCGAGGCTGGGTATGTATGCCTATTAGAATACACGACCCTGTCCAATCAGTCCTTCTCTGATGTGAGTGTTGAACAACTTAGTTTTTCTTAGGTGCTCGGTCCTGAACCAGCAAGGAACATATATATGGGGTTATTCTGTTTTAGTCCATTTTTGCAGTTCTATGCTTTTTTATTGACTGGACAATCAAAAAATTATTAAAAAAATTAAATTAAATTGAGTTCTTTCATTGGCATTGCCTATCCCCTCTTGTGTCAACTTATCCCTTTAATTGTCAAACTGACCAAAAACAACTTTGCATTGGCCTTCGGACATGGCCATTTGAAAGACCTAGAGAAGAATATATTTGAATATTTACCACTAGAATGACTGGCTCGGTAATCGAGCCAGTCATTCTAGTGGTAAATTTTCAAAAATACTCTTCTCTCGGCCTGGAGATTTAGACACAGTCTAAGTAAAAACTTTAATTTTCTTTACCATTGCACCTTTTATGGCCAAGCCGGTGAAAAAAATTCAGTTGTAGATTTACAAAAATAGTCTTCTAAAATTAAAATATCTTGAAAAACTTTGACCATCAAAATGTTTGATTGATATATCAAGTGTTATTTTGAGCTGCTGTTAACGCAAGAGGAGATCAAGTTACGCTTATTATGTGTACCCACAATGCACTCTAATTCTAAACAATATTCCTTTACTGTTCACGATATTAGGCCACTAATTCGTCATAATCATCAACTCCCGAACGATTATTTTGAAAGCTATTTGACTGGAAGTAACTATATTGTCAAAAGTATCATTGCGTTTACGATAATGACCATGTGTGTTGTTGTTGTTGTTGTTGTTGTTGTTGTTGTTGTTGTCGTTCTGTCGATGCCGGGTTGTCTAAATTCAGAAGGAAAATGTGTTAAGTGAAGCAATAATCGGTATTAATGCGTGTTCTGGGATTGACAACAAATCATGCGTACATTAGTCACACGTCCGATCAGCATCAGATGTTCATATTTGACAAATGATACAGAGATCTCGCTTTATGGCGCTCCAAGGACACTGACAGACTTCGCTTAAATTACTACATACGTCATTAAGATATTAAATATGCCAAAGGGTGTCTTTCGAGAGACGGTAGAGTCTAGTCGGATAGCTATGGGCCTACCAGCTAATCCACAATTGAACCTGACATGGCTTAGGCCTACTGCTGCGATGAAGCCTAGCTGGTTTTCTAGTCGGCCATTAATCTTGAGGGCCCGTGTTTAGTATCAGAGATCATGTCTTTCCCTTCAACATCTTTTCTTAATTGTGCCAGTATCGTATGGACAAACTCGCGCAACTACGCTTTGCGACGCTGGAACAATGGGAATCACAACGCTGCCTAGAGGCCCACAACGACAGCTATCCCAATTAATGGGCCGGCCTCGAAGCTCTGTCGTCAGTATTCATTAAGTTTACTTTTAAGCGACTAATTAAACGCTGATCCGTTTGTAGCGCTAATAACCGCAAATGGAGGAGCAGCCATTAGAGATGATCCGGCCTAAGGAAGACCTCCTACCGGCCAAACTCGCCTGGGAATTGGCAACGATGCCGAGGATTCGTCTTCCACCAATCACCGGAGCGACAAGGACAGAGTGTTGGCCTCTCGCGGCAGCTACTTCCCTGTGTAATGGCGGCGCGGTGACACGCGGGAGTCGTTGGTTTTGCACGAGTGACAATCAAGTGAGACATGGAAAACTTCAGAAAACGAGCGTATCATGCAATTCAATTTCCCCAGACTAATCTATCAGCGTAAACGCGCGCTAAATCTGCCTTCTTTTGTTTTAATGTGCCTCACAGCGATAATCTTAACAGAATAAGCGCAGCCATTATGTCATGTCTTTCACAATAACATTAGCAGACGACTGGAACTATATAGTCCGAAAATTGTGCTTCAAATGCAAATTGTCTACTTAAAATCACTCAAATTAGCTTTAAAAAATTAAACAGCCTCCCTGTATAATGGTGGATCTCACAATATCCATCAATATGACGTCATAATCAACTACGTGACGTGAAGGATGGCGTCATAATCAATTACTTCATGAATGACGTAGCTACGTTCGTCACTATATTTGAAGACGGACTAAATGTTGTTGTACAAATTGTATGCCTACTATTTAATAAACATTATATTGAATATTTTGAAATTAATTTAACTGAGCGTATAGCAGCAACAGCAACTAAACGAGTGCGATAAATTTGATACCAAATAGCAGTGTGTGAAATTATATTTATCACGTAAGCTATTACTTAGAATTCACCTGTCCAGAGTATCTATCTATCATCTGACGTCATAATCAGCTAAGTGGCTTGTAGGATCACGTACTATTCATTACGTCATAAATGATTATATTTGGCACGTCTTTAACTCTTAATATAATATCAAAACTTATATTTGCTCCGAAATGAAATAATATCAAAAAGAATTCTGATTCGCTGCTCGTGTGCCTATAGGCATTTACTCAGGCGTTACATATAGTTGCGTCAGATTTGATCGACCAACAACTACTGAGGCGATGATACAAATTTACAAATCTCAGAGATTTAACCCATGTTTGTATTATCTGCACAATCGTTCGTAAGCCCTTTTTGCGTCAACAGCGCCTCAAAACGCTAAAATACTACTTATAACAATTAAGCATTTTAATGGTCAACGCTTTACAAGAAATTGTAATATTAGAAGATTATTTTATTAGAAATTTACCTCTGAAAATTGTGAGTGGCTTGACCATTAAAAGGGTAACGGTAAAGAAAAGTCAAGCTTTTTCTTACCCAATATCCATTTGCAGGTTAAGAGAAGAGTATTTAAAAAAAATTAACCACTGGAATGACTGGCTCCGTAACCGAGCCAGTCATTCCAGTGGTTAATTTAAAAAAAATACTCTTTTCTTGACCTTCTTATAGACATGCGCCAATACCACTGCAGAGTTGTTTCGATCAGTTTAACCATTAAAAGGTTAACTTGACACAAGTCGGGTTAATAATGCAAGAGTCTGATCTATTATGTACTTTATCTATATGTGCGCATTGTACTGCTGAATTCCAGGCTGTTTAAAAATGTATTTAATGAATATAAAAAGCGGTATGAACGATCGTGTTTTAGTTATTGTCTCGGTCAATGACCTCTGTTCATTTCACATCTTGGAGTAGGAGTCTCTTCTCCAGTAGGCGCGAGTAATTGATGAATCCAGTTTTAGCTATGTCCCGCACATCGTTAGCTAAGCTCCACCCACACCTTGCCCGTGTTGGGATCGATCACACACTGAACTCCCTGAATCTCAATTTCCAGAAAATTATACATGTAAGTTGTTGAATATTTTTAAAACTAATTTGGTTTAAACAGAATTTTTTTTATTGAAATGGGAGCATTGTCCATACACATAACGATACAATACAATAAATATATCAAGATCGCGGATTGTAAAAACAATAAATAGCATTTTAACCCTTCAACACTCAAGCCAATCAAATACTGTTTTTGAAATAATGATCCTGAGAAATGGCCATTGGCAGACCAAGACAAGAACATTCCCGGTAATTTACCACTGAAAAATCCTTAAATAATGACACTTTCCCGGTCCGCAAATGGGCTATGAGAAAATTGATACTATCTGAAGCAAATGTGCGTGTTAAAGTGTTCAAGATAACTGGAATAACTTTGCTGAATTTAAAATTCAATAAATTTTTTGTTGAATTATTTTGAAACTAACTTGAAATGGAGATGTTGCTACTTTAAACAAAATATCAAAATTTGGCCTATATGGTTCAAATGAGATTGTGTTTCCGGGAATGTAGTGTTCCCGCAATAGATTCGAACACACGCACAGAACTGGCGGGGCTTTGCTAGAAATGTGCCTGGCATGCCTAAAGCACCAATAGCACCCAGTCAAATTAGTTTCAAAATATTTAACACCATGTTTATTAAATAGTAAAGACATACAATTCGTACAACAACGTTTAGTCCGTCTTTAATTATGTGATAGTGACGAACCTAGCTGCGGCATTCATGACGTAATTGATTATGACGTCATTCTACAAACACACACATTCAAGCAAACTTTAAATTGAAATCACCATGCAAGAGATACTTACTTGGTTATACGTAGGATGTCTTCCGACTGCAGGATTCACGCTTTACGGTTTCCGGTTATGGTCGCCTTGTAGTTGTCGTATATAGGACTTCACAATTGTTCCTGTGCCTATCAAGCCTAGATTTAAATGTCTCTAATGTTGGTGCTTCAACGACAGTATCAGGTAAATTATTCCATACTAAAACAACGCGCAGTGGGAAGGATTGCTTTCGGATATTTGAATTGGCTCTCTGTTGGAATAATTTGTATCGTGTCCTCTGGTGATCTCTCCGACTACACAGTCTTTCTGTAATTGCAATATATTTGAAACTTCAGCATCGTATTTACCTCGTAAGATCGTTAATTTTGAACACCTCGATCAATTCACCTCTTACTCTCCTGTGTGTCAGAGTTGGTAGTTTGAGCTTCTTTAGTCGTTCAGGATAAGAAAGTTCCTTCATTCCTGGTAACTGACGCGTGGCACAATGTTGGACATTTTCAATCACTTCTATATATTTCGGTTTATATGGGCTCCATATTCGTGCTGCATCGCCAAGGTGTGATCTTACCAAGGCTATGTACAGAACGCTGAAGTTTGTCTCGTCCAGAAAACTGAAGGATCTTCTGATGATTGCCATTATGCTGTTAGCTTTATTGATTTTCTCACTTATGTACCTTCCGAATTCTAATTTTGAATCTATTACAACCCCTAAGTCTCGTTCTTCATCTGTTGATTGCAACTCGTGGGCATCATCCACCCGGTGTTAAGCTGTATTTATAGTCGCGGTCTTGAGCTCTTCCTAGTCTCATATGCTTGCACTTATCTGGATGCAAACGTAATAATCATACGTCCGACCAGGCGGTTAGCATATTCAGGTCTGTCTATAAACATCACAGTCTTTTTCATTGGCTTCATTGAGATGATTTTTTAAAGCATCTAAATTTCCAAAAATAATTTCCGTGGCTGGGCGTGTTTATCTGAACACCCACCCACCCCATACATACATCTATACAGTCATATCATGATATTCAATTCAGATTTTGAATTGATGTTCCTTTAGAAATGCCGAATGCATATAATTTTCACAAGTTGTTCAAGTGGCCGCGAATATCCATACCAACCAGAAGAAAATGTCACTGCCCTGCAAAACTCACGGACCCGCATCTGTTCCCAAAATATAATTTCATGAAATTTGCATGCATGAGATGTTGTATTTATATCGGTCGAGTTGACCTTTTCATTTATAATCCGATTAAATGCAGGATAAGGAGTGTGAAACCACCAGCCCAAAATTTTCATCAGGCATAAATTCAATATTTAACTATACAAATACATGTTATGCTCTCCGAGACAATCTAAAGGTCAAAGCTTTGCACGGGAAACGCCCACAGAGTCCTTTTAGCTTCTAAGCATCTCAATCCTTAAATTGGCGCGGGAGAAAGGCAGGTACAATAATGGTTTTGAATGGGTGCAGGATATGACCATTAAACCATTCAGGCATCTCCCCGTAACGGCGAGCTTCATACGCATCCCTGATGCCACATATTCATGGGTGTCCGCAGGAATTTCTCCAGGGGGATGCGGGGTGCTCCGAATGGGGGGGGGGGGCGCTGGGGGCGCTCCCTTTCAAAAGGTTGGGATCTAGGGTTCTCTCGCGGAGAATCTTTGAAATCTAGACACGCTCTGAGGCCATCTCCTGCAGTTCCAGGGGTAAATATATGAAAACATGGACCCTCGCTTAGCTGTGAAATTGGCTCCGCATCTACGTAAACTAAAGCGAATGTACTGAAAAAAAATTTGTTGTCCAGTCCATGGGAGCATGTACCCTCACATTTGCTAACCACCCCACCCCTTGCCCATGGGCGTATTTTCACGTGGAGCGCGTTGTCTGATGGCATCAGGTTGCTACCTTGCTCAAAATCAAGAATCACCAAATTACGTTGATCCTGGAACTATCCTTCTCTTTCCTCAGAACGAAGAATTCAAACCTGGTTTTGTTGGGACCTGAATTGCTGTAGATGGCCATCTTGTGGTAGTTGCTAATTACCTTTCTTGATCAGATCATAGTCATCTAAATGACCATTAGGAAGACTGGTATCAAAAGACATGGGCTTTTGAGCCAATTCCATTCGGAGCTGGGCCTGCATCTTCGTTTTATTGTCACAACAACCAACAAAGATTACTACTACTACTACTACTACTACTACTACTACTACTACTACTACTACTACTGCTGCTGCTGCTGCTACTGCTACTGCTACTGCTACTGCTACTGCTACTGCTACTGCTACTCCTACTGCTACTGCTACTGCTACTGCTGCTGCTGCTGCTGCTGCTGCTGCTGCTGCTGCTGCTGCTGTTGTTGCTGCTGCTGCTGCTGCTGCTGCTGCTGCTGCTGCTGCTATAACTACTACTACTACTTCTAAAAACATACATGCGAGTGCCTAGTGATATAGCTGGAGGGATCCTAAAAAACCTGGAATGTACACCATCAGTTCTAGTCAATTTGTTTGTTTGTGAGGTGGGTAGCTGAAAGCTAGTTCGGTGAAATAGGACTTTTGTCCTCTGAATGCTGGTCTAGTGGTAGTCCGCTCACCTCCTAATCGTTAGGTGGAGGGTGTCGCAGAATTTACTTGGTTCGAACCCTATTCAGGTCGGAAACTGAAAAAGGTAAAAATTACATTCCTATGATGACTGAGCTGTATCCTAGTGTCAGTGCGCCATCAATGACAGGGTTCCTAGAACCAATGCTTGAATCATCGCTACTGCTACTGCTACTGCTACTGCTACTGCTACTGCTACTGCTACTGCTACTGCTACTGTTACTACTACTACTACTACTACTACTACTACTACTACTACTACTACTACTACTACTACTACTACTACTACTACTACTACTACTACCACTACTACTACTACTACTACTACTACTACTACTACTACTACTACTGCTGCTGCTGCTGCTGCTGCTGCTGCTGCTGCTGCTGCTGCTGCTGCTGCTGCTGCTGCTGCTGCTGCTGCTGCTGCTGCTACTGCTGCTGCTGCTGCTACTACTACTACTACTACCACTACTACTACCACTACTACTACCACTACTACTACTACTACTACTACTACTACTACTACTACTACTACTACTACTACTACTACTACTACGACTACTACTACTACTACTACTACTACTACTACTACTACTACTACTACTCCGTCGCTGACGCGGCCGGACATACTTTACGGTGGAATTCTCAAAAATGCTTACAAACCCACAGAATTAATTGGGTGAAATAGCAGGCTTGATTAATAGTATACGAATAACAAAACTACTACTACTACTGCTACTACTACTACTACTACTACTACTACTACTACTACTACTACTACTACTACTACTACTACTACTACTACTACTACTACTACTACTACTACAACTACTACTACTACTACTACTACTACTACTACTACTACTACTACTACTACTACTTCTACTACTATCTGACAGCAACCAGCATCAGTAAAATATTTTTCAAAACATTCAACAGGTATTATAGTAATTAAGAAGAGACCAATCCGTGAGGGCGAGAGTCACAGCCACCGCCCCGTCCCTCCAACCCCACCCCGTGGTCCTAGTATTAAGTTAAATAGACCAGCAAATTATTAACTAACCAACCAATGCATAGAAATTACCCAGTGTCGTTTCCTGTTGCTCTAACAACAGGCCCAATTCATGAGTTGATTTACATAAAGTCTCTTACAGCATCACGCTTGGCTAGAAATTAAGTGCCTCAATTCCTCTGTATAAAGACTGTCAATGATAGTTTATCGTGCGAAAGAAAAACTCTCTCTCCCAGTCTTTTTACTGAACACAAAGGATTAATCAACGTAGTAATTTGTGTACAAATAATATTGGGCCGGCATTTTGCTTGAGAAAGCGCCCTACAATTACCTTGAGTTTGGCTACATTTCTGGAACTAATCGCCTCATCATGGGGGACCAAGTCGCCTCAGTGTCCTCATGGTTGTTCACCAATAGAATCAGAGGCACCGTGCTGAGCGCGAGCTGGCTGCTTCCTAAACTAATTGTGTGGGCGGAGTCGACCAGAAGAGGCGAGCTCTAATGATGGCATAGCCTCTATTGTAAACATCCAATCGAACAATTTGGTGGCTGTTTTCAACCCTTGTCCTGATCAAATCGGATCCCTTGACTCAGCAATTACCTTTATCAGCGCTGGACGGCGATCCATCGGCGAATACATCTTTGTATTTCGCTCTCACAGGGACTTTCGCGAATAAGCCAAATTTGTTTTCTTGCCATGTTTTCTTATATTATAATTTCTCGATTTTAAATTCTTAATAATACAACCAAATGTCCCTTTTCACTCCTAGCTATGTCCCACCCATCCCTAGTTAAGCTCCACCAAACGCTTCGCCCGTATTTGGGGTTGATTGATCCATGAACGCCCTGACTATCAATTTCCAGAAAACTATACAGGTAAGCTGCTGAATATTTTGAGACTAATTTGACTGGGGGATATTGTTGCCTATGCCTACAACAGCATGTTTATTAAACAGTAAAGACATACAATTCATACAACCTTGCGGACTATTAGGCGTTTAAGACGGATTAAATCGAGTCAGCCATGATGTAATGATTATGACGCCATCCTACACCTCACTTAGTTGATTATGACGTCATGCGATTGAAAATGGATTCATGAATTTTTGTTGGGACCACCCAGGTTTTGGAGTCAAAGAGTGTGGTCTCTCGACAAACTATCATAAGAACCGCCAAATTGTGTCTTCAAAACGCACATATATCAAAGCACGTTTATTAAGCCCACCTCTCTAGCGCCATTAATTATGCGCAGCTCATAATGTGGTCGCGGAAGACAAATTTTCCCGCATATCGCTCACTTTTCCGCATGTGTGGAGATGCGGTTGCATTGTTAATGGCACGCACGCGTGTGAGCAGCCATTATTAGTACATCATGGTGCATGGCTCTTTTCATCAAAACAAAACTCAGCATTAGTTTTCGCTAAGGACTTTTATTCATACACAAGCAGGCTTTTCATTCCTGAAAGAGACAAAGGCTCTGAATAGCCAGTATGGGTGTGACGGGATCTTTCTGGCGGGGTGGATGTGATGGATGGATGTGGATGGAAATATGATGCATGATACAAGGGAAAGAACGCTTCACCGCTGTCGTCATCAGTAGATGCTGGAAATCAGGAAAACAGTGACACCGAGATCAGTGTTCGCATCAGGGTTATCTAATTTCTTTTTGAAAGCGATGTGGTCATTTCAGCGTTCACTGTAGTCATAATGTACGTATGCGATCTGCCGCTCAAGTACCTGGCGACATACCAAGAATACGTCGCTAGTTAGCTGACGTCACAATCAATTGATATATCCCCAGCACAAAGAGGGCAATGGTGCGAAAGCCACCTGCACAACTCTGTTTCTACAATTAAAAAAAATATTATGTTGAATATTTTGACTCTAATTTGACTGGGAATTGTTGCTGTCATTTGCAGCACCTACCCAGTCCAATAAGTTCCAAAATATTCAACAGCTAACCTGTATGGTTCCATTGAAAGGTAGATTCTGGGAATCAATTGATACAAACACGCGACAAAGTGGGCAGAGCTTAGCTAAAATAGGCGTGGCATAGCTATAAATGGGCGTGGCATAATTAGAAATTGGCGTGGCATAACTATCAATAGGCGTGGCATAGCTAGAAATTTGCGTGCAGAACTAGAAATTTGCGTGCATAACTAGAAATAGGCATGGCATAACTAGAAATAGGCATGCCATAACTAGAAATGTGCGTGCATAACTAGAAATAGGCATGGCATAACTAGAAATAGGCATGGCATAACTAGAAATTTGCGTGCATAACTAGAAATAGGCATGGCATAACTAGAAATAGGCATGCCATAACTAGAAATGTGCGTGCATAACTAGAAATAGGCATGGCATAACTAGAAATAGGCATGGCATAACTAGAAATTTGCGTGCATAACTAGAAATAGGCATGGCATAACTAGAAATAGGCAGGGCATAACTAGAAATCTGCGTGCATAACTAGAAATAGGCATGGCATAACTAGAAATAGGCATGCCATAACTAGAAATGTGCGTGCATAACTAGAAATAGGCATGGCATAACTAGAAATAGGCATGGCATAACTAGAAATTTGCGTGCATAACTAGAAATAGGCATGGCATAACTAGAAATCGGCAAGGCATAACTAGAAATAGGCATGGCATAACTAGAAATAGGCGTGCATAACTAGAAATAGGCATGGCATAACTAGAAATGGGCATGCCATAACTAGAAATTTGCGTGCATAACTTGAAATAGGCATGGCATAACTAGAAATAGGCATGGCATAACTAGAAATTTGCGTGCATAACTAGAAATAGGCATGGCATAACTAGAAATAGGCATGGCATAACTAGAAATAGGCATGAAATAACTAGAAATATGCGTGCAGAACTAGAAATAGGCATGGCATAACTAGAAATAGGCATGGCATAACTAGAAATAGGCGTGCATAACTAGAAATAGGCATGGCATAACTAGAAATAGGCATGGCACAACTAGAAATTTGCGTGCATAACTAGAAATAGGCATGGCATAACTAGAAATAGGCATGGCATAACTAGAAATTTGCGTGCATAACCAGAAATAGGCATGGCATAACTAGAAATAGGCATGGCATAACTAGAAATAGGCATGGCATAACTAGAAATATGCGTGCAGAACTAGAAATAGGCATGACATAACTAGAAATAGGCATGGCATAACTAGAAATAGGCGTGCATAACTAGAAATAGGCATGGCATAACTAGAAATAGGCATGCCATAACTAGAAATTTGCGTGCATAACTAGAAATAGGCATGGCATAGCTAGAAATGGACATGGCATAACTAGAAATGGACCTGACATAACTAGAAATGGACGGGGCATAACGGGAAATGGACTTGAAATAACTAGAAATCGGTGTGAAATAACTAGAAATGGATGTGACATAACTAGAAATGGACGTGACATAACTAGAAATGGATGTGACATAACTAGAAATGGACGTGACATAACTAGAAATGGACGGGGCATAACGAGAAATGAACGTGAAATAACTAGAAATCGGTGTGAAATAACTAGAAATCGGTGTGAAATAACTAGAAATCGGCGTGACATAACTAGAAATGGACGTAACATAGCTAGAAATGGACGTGACATAACTAGAAATGGACGTGAAATAACTAGAAATGGACGTGACATAACCAGAAATAGGCGTGACATAACTAGAAATAGGCGTGACATAACTAGAAATGGACGGGGCATAACGAGAAATGGGCGTGCCATAGCTAGAAATATGCGTGCATAACGAGAAATAGGCATGACATAACTAGAAATGGACGTAGCATAACTAGATATGGACGTGAGATAACTAGAAATGGACGTGGAATACCTAGAAATGGACGGGGAATAACTAGAAATAGGCGTGACATAACTAGAAATAGGCATGACATAACTAGAAATAGGCGTGATATAACTAGGAATGGATGCAGCATAACTAGAACCGGGCGTGAGATAACTATCAGGGC
This sequence comes from Chaetoderma sp. LZ-2023a, assembly GCA_034401795.1. Lineage (NCBI taxonomy): Eukaryota > Metazoa > Mollusca > Caudofoveata > Chaetodermatida > Chaetodermatidae > Chaetoderma > Chaetoderma sp. LZ-2023a. The sequence continues at coordinate 43,700,961 of CM067369.1, read as the reverse complement.
TATCAGAACAGAATGTGGTGGGAGCCGCCGATCCGCGATCCGCGATCCGCGGCTACAGGAGGGGAGGTGGGATGTCAGAACAGTAATTATGCACATACATTCCACACATTCCAACTCGGGATTGTGTCCTGAGAAAATATACGATGCGCCTAAGCACACAAAACAGCTAACGCTTAAAACCCCCTCGCTGTTTTTATCTGTTAGATGTAATATGCCAGTTATCAGTAGGTCTGCGGCTAATAACTAGGGCATAACGGGCTGCCAGAACAGAGAGCTGTCAGAACAGAGGATTGCCGATCGATGACTACAAGAGGGAGGTGGGCTGTCAGAACAGAGACGTGATAGCGTTGCAGCAGCTCGTCCAAACACCCATTTAGAGACACATCCTCAGTGGTATACCGATCACCTGTGATTAACCACACATTACATGGTTCGAACGCCCATTTAGAGACACACATTCTCTATGTATATAGATCACACATTACAGGTCTAATCATCAGAGACGAATCTGATCAACATGAGTCACCTCGTAGAACTATGGCTATGGAGTTACAGCTACACCCTAGAACTATGGAGTTACATACATGGTGTAGGCTGTGCGGCACGGCGGGAAAAGGTGGCAAGATCATTACATGACCATGGCGACTATGCAAATAGATCACTTGAGTCCTGGCATGCTTCTCCTGATCTAATGATCGCAACAGTTGTAAACGAGTTACTCGCCCAAAATCCACCAACAGTATATAAGTTGAGAAGCTATCCACTGACAGAAATGGCATTAACGGAATTATGGAAGTATTTAGATTATCTGCAACGATCTAGATACTGCCAAGGTTAAAGAGGCATGCCCAAAAATCTGGGTGTATTCTGCTCTAATCTCTCCCGGTTCCATCGAGCCGCACAGCCCACACCATGTATGTAACTCCATAGTTCTTCGGGGGTAACCCATGATTGAGTTTCAGATTCAGTTAGCTTGATTACCTATACAGTTGCGTTTCTCTAATAGGGCATCACCTGGTGGTGGGGGCCCATTCTGAAACACTTATTTTATAACTACTGATGATGATGATAGACATAATGCTGATGATGATAGACATAATGCTGCTACTGCTGCTGCTGCTGCTGCTGCTGCTGATGCTGCTGCTGCTACTGCCGCTGCCGCTGCCGCTGCCGCTGCCGCTGCTGCTGCTGCTGCTGATGATGATGAATGATGATGATGATGATGATGATGATGATGATGATGATGATGATGATGATGATGATAGACATAATGTTGATGATGATGATAGACATAATGTTGCTGCTGATGATGATGATGATAGCCATAATGATGATGATGATGATGATGGTGATGATGATGATGATGATGATGATGATGATAGACATAATGTTGGATCACAAATACATGCCCAGCCTCGTGTTTCCATATCAAACAAACTGAATCAAACAAACATGTAGTCACAACCAGTGTCACATCGGCATGAGGAGATTACCCACAGGCCATTCCAGCTGCCTTGGCAACGCTCACTTGGCAGAACGCTAAAGTGCCTACCATCTGCACCATGGCAAACTCTGACATATTCACAGGTGACACAGAGGACCTGGTGCCGCATCGGCTGCAGACAACCACGTCCAGCTTTTTCCACACCATAGAAGTGGCAGACAGACTCACATTCCTCATGTGGGTGAAATCGGATGTAGATATTTATTCGCAGATGGTCGCGGAAGGGATTGTACTGAGGCTCATCTCAGAAGTGGGCCCACTTGGCATCTAGTATCATGGCTGTCTGTGAGGCAGGTATGAGCAGTAGTTTAACCAGCATCATATATATGGAGGGTTAAACCGAACAAGGCGAACCCCTTGAGAAATATCTGTGTCATATCAAGCCCTGTGCCGTCCTCGATGCCGATCTTCATCCCATCTGGGCAGGTCTTAGCTGCTTCACTTTGCCACCAGCTAGAAGCCACAGCTCTAGCACAATATGGGCTGTTTGTGGACTTGTGAGCCCGACACGCTCTAGCAGCTTCACTGAGCCCTTCGACTTCGAGGAGTGTGACACACCCTCAGCCCGTAGGACACCCTCCTGGACATTGATAGATTCCTCTGGTCCATCAAAGGGGCGACGCAGCAGGAGCTTTCCTCTAGTTACCCCAATGCTATGGCCCACTGCAACTAGGGTTGTACCCTCTCCTATATAGGTCAGGAAAGATGTAGCCCAGTTATAAAGCTTCCGGACCGTGCCATCCTTCTTCACAATGGTGGAGAGTGGGGTGACCTCCAAGTCAATAACCGCTGGCGGTCTATATAGTGGCACCCACGTGCGCCAGTTACCACCAGGTTCAGCACGAAACCACACCACGTTCTTTTCGAAGACTATCATGTGGCATCGGTGGGATATGCTTCTCGGTCGGCTCTAAGACATGAAAGCTGAGGTCAGCGTCCACGGTATTAACTTCCTCAACCTTGTCTGGTGACTGCTCTATCAGGGGGTGGAGGATGAACTTCTTCCTCGGGAGGTCATAGCTGAACACTATTTTGTTCCCATCACTCTCTCGACCCAGACGTTCCTTTGAGACATCCTTTAGGTCTGTGAGCAGCTCTACACCATCTCTACAGGGAGAATGTCTTGGAGTCGGCTCCATATTGGAGGACGAACGACTTGCCATCGTTATCCTTACCCTTAGCGGTTGAGTGAGCAAATATAGGGTCCATTATATATATATATATATATATATATGGTCTAAATGGAGTGTATAGCCATGCCGATTGTCCGATTGCTACTCCAAAAAGAATCAGACCATCTCTAGTTGGTAGACGTGCAGTTCAGTATCGCTAGAATGGGTTTTATTCAAGGTAGCTCAGCAGTCCACCACGTACGTACACGCCAATGTGTTATATCCACCACCGGGAAGTACCAACCACAGCTCACTGACTGAGGTAGTGTTAGACGTGATAGAATATCTGCCAGGAGCCACCAGAAAACTATGCAAAGCGATCAGCCCCAACATGTTCACCCACGTAAATCACCTGTTTGACAGCTCCACCATTCGTCTATATGCCAGCATGGATGGTCTGTCGGATGGCCAATTAGAGTTTATACTGCTACTACTTATTGACCTATCCCCATCATGACGATGATAATATCATATCAGACCTATCAGGCATTCAACGAGTTGTGGGAAAAGGAGATAGAGAAACCACACACCTTCTCCGGGATGGCAGATATAGTGGTACAGGAAATGCATTGGCGACTCCAGCAGATTGACACCATCAGACAGAATCTCGTCCACGAGACAGAAAAGTACCGCAGAACACGCAGGTGACATAAAACAGTCTACAACAGTCTAGCATGCACAACCACAGCTGCTGGTGTGATTGGAGCCAGTGCTGGTGTGGTCGCCTTTGCCACCCTCGCTACAGGGCTGGGTGCTATCGTCGCTATCCCACCGGATGGTGTGACCCTTGTCACTACTGTCCTGACCACCGGCTTGGCGGTTGGACAGCGTCAGATCATCAGGAAGCTGGGGAAGCATGCTAAGTATGTAATACTAGGACAGAGCACCCTACAGGCTATCGACGAGTCTGTCAGCAAAGCTCTTGATGATGGGCAGGTCAGTGATAAAGAGTACCACAATATATTGAAGCTTCAAACCCTGTACCACACAGAGAAACCCAAAGTACGCCAGCAATACCTCAAACGCTCCAGCGGGTGGGTGGACATGCTGTGTTGGGGCTGCATCGAAGATCTCCACGGTGTCAAATAGTATGTTGCGTCCATGGCTGGAACAGCGGCTTTAAGATGATTACTATAGATGGCCTTTCCAACGAACCTCGCGACAATCGACCAGAGCCAAACACCCCTCCTGAGTACACTCTGGACCCACTCGAGAGCTGGAATACGTGGTCTCCTAGATGACATACCGGACCTAACACCATTCGATCACAGTCGATGGGCTGTTCCGCATCAGCTTCTCCATCAATCCACGACCACTGACCAACCTTGCAATCACCATCAAGGATGCGATGAAAGCTTGCACCTGGATGGCAGGCCCGAATCGCTAACTCTAGAACCAACAGCTGAACTTTGCCATGTGGTGTGCCACAGTGAGATGCAGCGGCGAGGGTTTGCTGTAATCTGATTTTGGCACCCCCAAAGCTGTGCTCATTGCCAGATGTCTCAGATTCCATGTGTACTACACGGTGAGACAAATCCTCCATGAGCTGGGTGCAAGCCTGCCTGATACGAATGATTTCAATCTGCAGCCTGTCGGCACCGCTAGCTACTGCCTTTCAGCAGCCAGTAAACTACAATGAGGGTTCAATGCCCACTCAGACTATCGTTTCCATGGTGGAGACAACAGCGGTCTAGGCATTATGTATGGCAACCCGAGACGAGACTACTCAAGCTTCCCTTATCAAACAACCCCAAAAATTGGCCATCGGAAGACAGCGACGTTCTCATTCGATCCGGACTCAGAGCTCAGAGTGAGGGTGTAGAATATGCATATCACCGGAACCAGGCAGAACCATCTAGAGGCGTGGAAATACTTTGTCCCACACACAACCTCAGGGCTCACATCAGCAGGGATCATTCGAATCAACCAATCCTTAGACGCATTATGTTATTGTCTCCTGATAGTCCAGACCAAGCTGTGCCACTCCACTGATGGGGTGAGCGGAAAAGCAGTGCAGGCCATGGTCAGCAATCTCTTTGAGGATATGATCATCATTGCAGACACTAGCAGCCTCATTGCCAAGTTCCAGCAAGCCTTACAGAAGGCCCGTCATAAGCTCAACTTTGCTCTATCGCCACACCTACGACTTATTCCAAGCAATATGATCGTGAATATCGAGGATTTGAAGATTAGGAGCTACAATAACATGATAGTCGAGGGGAATTTCCCAGGTGTGCACTTTGGGTTTAACACTGACATCAACTCGGCCGCGCATGTCGTCCCGACGCCCATGACACCTATGTCCCCATGGTCTCATACGAGGGCCAGTACTACCGCCGTTCCGACCACTGGATCAGCAGGAGTGCTGAATGCCAAACGGTGACCCGTGCTGACACCCACCACCCTGCCCAGCAGTGCTAGCAGGACGATAGTCCTACGAATGGTGTCAGGTCTGGCTATTGCTGTGCTTGTCACCAGTCTTCTCTGCCGCTAGCCGATCCTGCTTGTAGAGCAATAGATGACCCTGACTCTCTGGTGCGGGACTCATGGCAAATGAGATTGCCTGAACTAGCTTGGCCTGCCCGACAGTCCCCAAACACGCTGTCAGCATACACACCCAAGAACTATATGGTTCGGTGGTACAGCCTTTTTCCAGCTTGCAGTAGTGCAGAACCTTAATCAACTCAGAGTCGGGGGATGCCATGGATGCCTGCAACTGCTGAAACACGTCCGACAGATACTCCCGATCCTTGTAGAATCCCTTAGTATGCAGGAGCTGCTCTACGATACTGCCATCCATAATGAGGTATTCGACGAAGCAGATCTACCGCTTACCAAATCCTAGGTAGAGCTTCACAACTGTCAGCTCCTTTGTTACCTCAGTGTTAGAGAGCTGGGCGAGCTCATCTGGTGACTTCTTCTTATAGTCCTTCACCGAAATGGTGGTTAGCCCACAAGGGAAGCCCCTGCAGGGAGGGACAGTATCCTAAGCACTGCTACCTATTTCCTTGGTCCACCACATGGTCTACCTATGCCCACCTATTGCTGCGGTTCCTGCTTGATATGACTAGGTTTCAGACATATGTATACACCAACAATGTTTCTGTCACTCATAGACCTAGAGAGCAAAGAGCTAGTTGATCTCGCTCGCTTGGTGAGGCACTCCTCAGTTCAGATGAGTCTGTTGCCTTCATCTCCTTCCTAGACTGTGATGAGAAGGGAGAATCTCGAGAGATCAGAGGTACCATCCCAGCCGGAGATCTCATTGGAAACACTGACATGGTAGGACAATCAGCCATCAACAAGGCCAATATTGTATACACGGGGATGGGCATCAAAGACAGGGAAGTGATGCGAGGTATTCTCGGAGTCGTTGAGGCTGGTACCATCAAGGCTATGGCCGAGTCCTACGCACAGGAACATGGTTAAGGATCTCCTGAAACCACGTAGCTCATTCCAACAAGATGGAGAGAATCTCAAGGTAGGCACCATCGGCCTGAGCCATATGATGGTGGATGGCGAAGCGAATGCAACAGCAAAGCTCCAACTACCTGAGGTGAAGAAGTCAGGATTCTTTGGCCTGCCGCTTAAGATTACATAATAAGCATGGCTGCTCTAGCTTGCATCATATGGATACTCGAGGTGCTAGACGCTGTGGGCACTGGCACAGGCCCTCTGCATTGCCTTCTCAGCTGTCGTTGGGATTTCATGCTTGATGCCTCTATCGCATCCTTCATATCCACTGGCGGTACAACGCTACTCACACAGCAGGCAAAAGAGCTGGTACAGGAAGTACTGCCATTTAATCTCCTAGATATAGATGAGGCTACTGCTGAAGAGCTGCTGACCATCCTTCACGTGCATGTGCAACATGTCAGTGCCATACATCAGTAGACCAGATGATGCTGGTCAGGTGGTGCTAATCATTGCCACGTCAGGACACAGGTGGTCGACAATAACGATCCAATGTACAACGTACAATGTACAACATACAATGGTGCAATCACCAAGATGCACAACCTGCAAGCACTGAACGGAGAAGCCGCACATGGCTCGACTAACTGAACCACTTGTTCTAGTTATTGATGACTCCGCGATGGACCAGAAGACAGTCACATACATCAGCAACACCACCAGATGCATGCGGCACACCAAGATCACTATCTTCATCCTCTTTCAGAAGTACACCCATGAGATATCGCCAGATATCTGGCACAATGCGAGGCTCCTGTACTTTAGCCAGAAGAGTGGTCGTGCCCTGCTTGAGATGATATACGACAGCCTGACCCTCAAGGAAACCAAGCAAGACTTCATCGCAGGCATGCAGAAGGTCGCAGATCTATACCTCTTCATCTTCAGCAACAGCGAGACAGCGGAGCTCGCACACTTCAAGCCCTCACTGGAGAAGGCTTAGAACTTCAGCTACAAGTTGAATTCCGCCAGGAAGCTCATATGTCAGTCGGATCGACATGCCTGATGTGTGAGGTGGGTTGTTTTTTCAGGCTTGAGGAACTTCGTCCGTAGTCTCTGCTACTTGCGGAACTTCGTCCGCAGTTTCTGCTGCTTTGGCCGTAGACTCTGGTGCCCCAGAGGGTTTGGATAGGTGTTTTTGAAACTCTATCCGCTGAGGATCAGATGCCGACTCTCTTCTTCTGTAACCTTTCACGGAAGATCCATTTCGCCCATGGCTTCTTAGCATTTGCCTTGAGGCAAGTTTTGATGAGATAGTCCTGGTAGTTCTCAGCGGGGAATATTCTAAATGCTGCCTCATCTCTCGCTAGCCGCTGCCTCCCCCTTTCGCTGAAGATGTGCTCAATGGCCTCCTTGTGGCCAGTGGCCAACCCCTCCTCTCTACCTTCGCTGTGACCAGTGGCATGCCCAGCCTCATGGCCTTCAGTCACGGCTGCACCGACCTCCTCTCGGAAGTAATCTATGGCCCAAGCCTGTATAGCATCCAACATGCGGTGTTCATCATCAGTGTGGACGCTGAATATGCCAGCCTACTTCCCGACTGTTAGTAAATCTTTGGGATCAAGTCAGAATTCGACTTACAATGAGACATAGAAACACCTGTTGCGGTGCCACTCTTCTCCCTCCTCGAGAACACACACGTGAACCCGGCCTTGATGCAGGACAAGCTGTTCCTCCGGGTGTACACCGAACATCTTCCGTAATGATGACCTCTCCACGACTTCAGGTCTGGCATGATGAGAACGACCAGGAACTAAAACATGCAGGCTCCAGACAAGGAATCCTACATGTAGAGCGAGAGCACAAACAGATCCAGGCCACGGCTAACCAGCCTCTAGAGTTGACATTACAACGAGGTGCCTCGGACTGTGTAGCTGTAGCAGTCTTGGTTCAGAATGGAGAGTTGTGGTCCAGAAGGTGGGGGAGCTAGACGACCTCAAATTTGTGGTGGCTGGGACCAATGTTCTTGGTGAGGTGCACGATCTGGCTGATTGCTGTCTCTATTGACAGAAAACGAAGTCATATGCCCTACTCCGCCTAATCAATGGCCACGAAGATCTCGAGTCGGTGCTTGAAGGTCAGTGCCACCTCGGATGAAGGGACATCCCGACTAACCATGGCAACAAGCTCAGTTTTCATATTGGGAACCTGTTCAGAGAGCGAGGGGCCACTCACCTGGTTGGATTAACAGTGCTGTACTTTGCATATAGCAAGGTTCACTTCTCGCAAAATGGAGGTATTCAGCTTGAACGCATGTAGAACATAACTCCAGCAGCTGTTCCAGCTACCACTGCTGGTACAGCAGCCACTACTACTATGGCATGGGCCATCTTCTGACTGCCTGATGCCTCATAGTCTAGTGTCGGCTCGCAGAGCTTTACAACCTCGTTGTACTCATCGAGACTCTCATCGGCCTCGTGGATCTTCTGGATGGCTTGAGACTTTTGTTGCCATCAGCGTGCCTCCCTTTGATGCATATGCTCGAGTGTCTTGCTGTACTCAAACTTCTCCTTAGACAGCTCCTCCATCGCCTGGTTATGGCGTTTTCTCTCTACCTCTGGTTCGCCAACGCAAACATGCCTGCATTCAAGATTACAGATGCCATGTCTTTTTATAGCAAGTTTAACGCACTTGTATAGTCAGCAGGAACTACAAGCAATGTATGAACCGGAAGCTTTCGAGGATCCAGTTGAGGACCATGGTGAGGACTATGATGAGCACTACGATGAGGACGCCTATGATGGTGATGATGTACAGCCAGAATTCCGCTGACTAATCCACCGAGCCAAGGGAATTTATCATACCTACGTGAAGGGTTCTCTTGGCCCACTAGTGGCAGTTGGGGCTCTGATCACTCGGTTCACGATGAAGACTGGTGAGACAGTCCGCAAAATCACCAACAATGCTCTCCATTGAGTTGAGAAGACCTCTGAGGCTATTCCAGCCATTGCCTCGGGGGTAGGCACTTTCGGTGGCATTGCCGGTCCATGGCTCACATATGTTGTGATAGCACTTGCAGTCCTCTTGGCTGCCGAACATTTAAGATACGCTATATACGATGGCTTCTCTGTATAACCTGGTCAAGTCCCTTAACTGGCAAGCCTTTGTCGATAAGCTACCCTTCAGTGACAGTGCTAGCACTGTAGAGATTAGACAGCAGTGTGTTTCGATGAGGTGTTCAGCTGCGGGGACCACTGTCGGATGAACGACGGTCGTCTGTTCGTCTGCCTAGAGTTTGTCCGAGCTGTACAGGAGAGGACAGTTGTCAACATCAGAGATGAAGTCCGAGAGTTCATCTGCGGTCTCCGCTGCCTGTCTTGAGACCCTGTACTACCAACCTGGTGGATATTACCATGAGCCTCACCAGCTTCTCGAGACTGCACGCAAGGATAACCTTGGAGATGGTTAGCCAGTGGCTCACCAGGCAGGCGATGTGGCAAATCTACAGACCTCAGATATAGGTGAGAGGGTTGCCAACTGTGGTGGAGAGATCCAATGCTGAGGTTACTAGGCTGATAGGACAGTCAGAACGACTATGCTCTGTTCAAGAGCTGTGCTCGGAGGACAGACTTCGATCCGATTCCCTGGTTCGGTATTTGTATGAGCCTGGCATGTTGGAGGGTGGACATAGGCGGGAGCTGACCCCAACTGGTCGATAGATGTACACAAGATTGACAGGTATGTGGATACAGCTGGACAGCCTGCGGTGTACCACCTGGCACGCCCGCACAGAGTGCGGACCAGCCCTAGGTGACCGTTTGTATGAGAGGAGCTACAACTTATTCCTACAGACACCCAGCTACCTCCACCGGGAGTACTTACGTCGAATAGACATCCTCCAGATGGTGTCCACACTGAGTCCTGACTATTGGTTGATGTCACATGATGCTCATACATTACCCAGCAGGTCTTCGACATCCATTGGAGTGATGGCATCCTTGTAGTCATAAGCCAGGGTGTGAATACCATCAGGAACGATCCATCGCTTTGTGCATGAGGGGCTGAGGCTTGTTTTGGTCTTGTGGACCCCGTAGAGGTGGTGACTCACACTTCACAGCATGTCCATACAATAGTGGAAGACCTTTCGCTCGATGAGGCATTCCTTGTAGTGTTCATGGCGAGTCTGTCTAACCACAGCCCTGCGCGCACCCTTTGCCTTCTTGACTTCCTGCTCATCCGACCGCTTGATGGAGAACATCTTCGGGTGCAGGCCAACACCCTGGCACGATCATTCTTCATCTTGCCCATGACCTTGTTGGCAGTACTGTGTAGCGGGTGTATTACTGGGTAGTCGCTTGCATCATAGAGGTCGCTCCTCGCAGCCATATCAGCATAGACATTCTCAGTCTGGATCTCCAACAAGAATCTGTCTGTGACAGTGTACATGAGCTCACAGTGGGCACCATATAGTCGCTTCAGCTCATTGTAGCAGAGGTCATACATGAGGTGCTTCGATAGGTCCAGGATGGACATTCCGACATAGACAGGGCGGTTTAGCAGCAAGCTCGTCTTGGACATGTCGAGAGCAGCTAGATCATCATCGAACACCTTCGCCCATGGGAAGTTGGGCTTGGCTATTAGGCGGCGCAGTTTGTCCTCCTCGGATGACTGCACTAGCTTGACATCCACTCACTTGCACAAGTTCTCCATGGTCTTACCGAAGACAGCGTTATTCATCAGCTTGTCGAGATCCTTCTCAAAGTCGCTGTTGGCCTTCTTACAGAGCTCTGTGTTGAGTCGGATGTAAGACTCCATCCACAGTGACTGATTGAAGCGTAGACCCCTGTGTACATTCTTCAACCTCATAACCTCTGCTATCGACTATCCCAATGCACACTGATACTCGGAGAGCCACTCTCCCTTCACCTTCATCCATTCAGGTATCAGCGGGTAGGCATTGTGCATGTCATATAGATCTTGTGGGTACTCAGGATCAAGCTCTAGGATGTAGCCCTTTTCATCATCATCAGGATGTTGTGTAATCGCTTTGACATCAATGTCGTCCACCCACTCAAACACCCACGCCCCCCCCCCACCCCCAGTCGGTTGGTATTGGCTAAATGCCCAGCCATAGAGATTGTTAGCGTCCAGATACATGATGTGGCTTGTCGGCTGTTGTGGATTATAGCCAGGTATGTATGGGTTGTTTGCCTGAGTCCTTTCTCTATGAAGAGATGCATGTCATGGTCATTGAGGAGCTCCAGCTCCACACCTGTCTTCCTTAGAAGTGCATCCCAGCTCAAGCCCGGCTCGTGTAATAGTGTGCTGTGGGTCCAGACGACACTGCTGGAGGCATGTGATGCAGAAGTTCTCAAAGACATCTGCAAGGAGCAGAGTGTCAGACCGCAGATAGCGGTCGTGATAGTCTCCCATGGTCTGGCCACTGAACTGGGCCAAGACAGCCTGTGCGTGGTTGCAGTCGCTGTCAGATATTCCCTCGCCAGAGAGTTTACTGTAGAAAGCAGCTTGAGCTGGGAGAGAGGTCTCATTGAAACGGTGCCACCCATTCATGTGCTCATAGGGGTGTACACCCTTGAGGAGCAGGAGCTCATACTTGGCGGTGTTAGGTTCAAACTGCTTTGTAAGTGGGAACGTTGTGGAACTGACGACCAGCTTGTCAAGTGATGCTGGGAGGAACTGGGCCGAGTCGATGAACTGCAGTCGATGGAGGCTGAAGGAGATGTACTTCTCCATAGTGTTGGGGATGCAGCTGATCTGTCCCTCTGTTTGGGAGATGGCCTGCATGATGAGGTGAGAATCATTCCCACGCAGGTTGTGGAACATGACCAGGATGGTAGTGGTTTTAGGTTTAGATTACCCACATGTTGTGCTGCTCCCCAGTAGAGACCAGTGATGTTGCAGTGATCTCTAACACTGTCTCCATCCAATGGTCTGTCGCACACATGGCAACTGACCGCGGTTTTATGAGCTCGCCAGTCATCTCTAGTCATCTCCATCGGCCTAGGGTGGGCGAGCACGGCCGTTATCTTCTTCTCTTCCTGTGCCAATCGATCCAGGAAGTGCTTAGCTGCATAGAAACCACAGATCTCATGGTGTTACGTTTTCTGTGTGCTGCTCTGAGCCGGATTCGCCTCTGGCCCCTCAATCTTGGTTGTTAGGGCTTCAAAGTCGGCATAAATGATGAATGGCACATTCCTGTCCTCTGGAGACATTCTTATACGCATTGGTCTGCCACTGATGCCGCAGGACTTCGGTGTGTGCTTGATGAGAAGGTCTTCGCGAGAATAACAATGGAGACACTGCTCGTAGAAGTGCTTTCTCACTTTATACTGACTCTGATCATAGAGCAGACGATTCAGGTCCTTAATCCAGGTATAGTGTTGCTTGCTGCCTTTCACAATAAGCAGCAGATTTGTCCTTGGATCGACCACACTCAGCTGCAGTGGGTAGACACCCTTATCATGCCCGAATACATTAATGGCCAGGCTATTCTGCCACTCAACACACTTAAGCTGGTGGAGAGGGGTTGGAGAGTCCACACCACTGAAGTCAAGGGTGTCCCAGTGCCCTAAATAGTTCGATGTCCGCTGGGGATTACTGTCTGCAGGATAAGCTTCTCGGGAGTGGTTGGTAGCTTCCTGCGTGGGGTTGGGGTTGGCTTCTCGGGAATGCTTGGTAGTTTCTTGCACGGGGCTGGAGTTGGCTTCTCGGGAAGGAGAGCTGCCAGGTTCTCAGCATAAGTGGTATGGCTAATAAGCCCCTGCTGCAACAATCTCGCCAAATTTTGAAGTACTTCAACAATGTCCATAGCAGATATTTACCTATACAGTTGCGTTTCTCTAATAGGTTTTTTTAATATGGTAGCACATGCTGATGGAGGCCACAGGGGGATTGGGGTGGGCCCTACGTTGTAATACACATCGCAGCCAGCCGTCCATTTTTTCTGACGGCCCACATCCCTCCTGTAACCGGCGGATCGGCGATCCGCAGCTACCACCGATATAAAACAGTCTACAACATTCGGCTCCCACCACCTCGTGGGCCCACCTCCCCTTCTGTAGCCGCCGATAGGCGATCCACAGTTACCACCACCCTCTGTTCTGATAGCCTTAATATACATACTATTCGTGACATAACTAGATATGGACGTGCCATAACTAGAAATCAATACCTCTATGGAAAAGGACTGATTTGGTTGACTTTGTTGAATGAATATATGGCCATCCTTCCAGTCATTTCGGTACTCACTAGATAACACATGTTACTGGGCTGGCACTGGCCGATACCATGCCGCATTGGCCTGGTATTGGCCCTGTATCGGCCCAGTAACCTGCGTTATCAGGGTCATGGCCACCAGCTGCGATAGTATGTATTAATAGTGTCATATGATTCAGCACATTGTTCTACAATCTTTGTCCAGAGGATAGAAACATTATAATAATTTCTCAAGAATATCTTGCAGTCAAACCTGTCTATAGCGGACACATTTCTACCATAGCAAAAGTTGTGGCAAGCGACCACTGGGTCATTTTGTTTTGACTGTCCATGTCATTTCCATTAAACAAATGTGATTTTATTTTCCTGTTTCTACTTAAAGTTAGACTACAATTAGATTCCGCCTATGACAGGAGCATCGTGGTCAGAGTCTGTTTTTGCGTAGCGGATAAGAATGTACAATGGCATAAAATTAGTCTTGCCTACTATTTCACAACACAATAATAAACGACCTAAATAATGTATTGTATGCTCGGGCATGTTCTTTGTCACGTGGTAGATGGATCTATTTCTAGCTAATCTACCCCCATTTCTAGCTAATCGCCGCCCATTTCTAGCAAATCTTCGCCCATTTCTTGCTATTTTCCGCCCATTTCTAGATTATCCCGCCAATTTCTAGCTATATCCCGCCCATTTCTAGCTATATCCCGCCCAATTCTAGCTATATCCTGCCCATTTCTAGCCATATCCCACCCATTTCTAGCTCTATCCCTCCCATTTCTAGCTCCATGCCGCCCATTTCTAGCTATATCCCGCCCATTTCTAGCTATATCCCGCCCATTTCTAGCTATATCCCGCCAATTTCTAGCTATATCCGGCCCATTTCTAGCTATATCACGCCCATTTCTAGCTATATCCCGCCCATTTCTAGCTATATCTCGCCCATTTCTAGCTATATCCGGCCCATTTCTAGCTATATCCGGCCCATTTCTAGCTATATCCGGCCCATTTCTAGCTATATCCCGCCCATTTCTGGCCATATCCCGCCCATTTCTAGCTATATCCCGCCCATTTCTAGCTATATCACGCCCATTTCTAGCCATATTCCGCCCATTTCTGTTAGATTCCCTCACCCGTTGGTGAATACTTTCTACTGAACTAGTTTTCAACGCGTCTCTAAGTAGTTGACAGCTAACACGAACTCATACAACCAGACACTATCTAGAGTCTAACAGTAAAAAGTCTACCAGCAGTAGACGAACCCAAGCATATTGAACGTGCTGGTAAGATGTACAATATTCACCTAAAACGTCCTGCATCAAGCCAATCCACAGATTGCGTGATTGATGTGCTAAGTTGTCTGTATACAATAAAACACGCTGATGCACATGTATGTGCGAAAGCTCGTCGAGCCGCATGATGAATGACATGTATGTGCGAAAGCTCGTCGACCCACATGATGAAGGACATGTATGTGCGAAGCTCGTCAACCCGCATGATGAAGCACATGTATGTGCCAAGCTCGTCAACCCGCATGATGAAGCACATGTATGTGCGAAAGCTCGTCGACCCGCATGATGAAGCACATGTATGTGCGAAAGCTCGTCGACCCGCATGATGAAGCACACTCTGTTGTCTATGTACGGTGAGTCGCCTGGCTCGGGCTCGTGTGCATTAAATCAAAGGATGTTTATGTTAAATGTAATACTATTCCATAGGCTATGTTTACCTCCACCCTAGGAAATGTATCTGAAGTACAGACGAGGCATTCGATTTGATCTACATAGAACCTCGTACAATAAAGTGAGATTTCCATGTCTGAACGCTCTAAATCAGCAAATTTACTGATGGAATTTTGACGGCATTTATTAATTAACTGAAATGGATTTTTCGTTTTTCTGTATTTCATTCACGCCTAAATGTGTGTCAAATATATGATCATGTGTTATAGTATTTGATGATATCCGTGACTGCCGATTGTTGGTCTATCTAAGCTCCACCCACACCTCGTTCGTGTTGAGATCAATCGATCCCTGAACTCTCTGACTATCAATTTCTCGAAATTAAATAGTAAAATCATACAATTCGAACAAACAGCGCTTAGTCCGTCATCAATTAAGCGTTCGTGACGAACTGAACTACGTCATTCATGAAGTAATTGATTTTGACGCCATCTTACACACCACGTCGTTGATTATGACGTCATATTATTGATGGATAAACTGGAAACCTCCACTGGTAGATCAATTAGATATACATGATACTATATTCATGCAGCGGTATGCAGATTAGAAATCAACCATAGCAGTATCACTGACAACGACACAATTCATTGATGCAACGTACAATTTATGATGGTTAATGAATTCACATTCCACAATATGATTCCAGCTCAGGACAAACTGCTCTCCCATGCTATTACAAGAGGTGACACATCAAACATCAAACTTATGATGTATAACTTATTCCAGAGGGAGGGATCCTATCTTTGAATAAGAACAAACGACCAGGTACATAAGAATGAAGGGATGGAGAAGCTGAGAACGGCCCTGGAAGATGACGCGGGGAGTAGTCGTGTGGAGGTTCTATAGGCGGCACTCTAAGATGAAGCAGGTATTAGCCATGTGGAGGTTCTACAGGCGGCATTCTAAGATGACATGGGTATTAGCCGTGTGGAGGTTCTATAGGCGGCACTCTAAGATGGCACTGGGATTGGCCGTGTTGAGATTCTATAGGCGGCACTCTAAGATGACATGGGGATCGGCCGTGTCGAGGTTCTATAGGCGGCACTGTAAGATTGACGCGGGGAGTAGCCATGTGGAGGTTCTATAGGCGGTGCTGTAAGAATGACGCGGGGTTTGGCCGTGTGGAGGTTCTATAGGCGGCACTGTAAGAATGACGTGGGGAGTAGCCGTGTGGAGGTTCTATAGGCTGCATATTGTGCTGACAATCAGCAACCAAATGTACGTGTCATTACACCCATAGAACCATTTTAATTATTACCGGACAGCTCCACTGTGACATTGTGACGTATGCAATAAATCCTCTAAATGGAGGATTCCAGTTTTCTATCAATCATATGACTTCATAATCGACTACGTGACGTATAGGATGACGTCATAAACAGTTACGTCATAAATAGCGTAGCTACCTTCATCACGAACGCTTAATTGATGACGGACTAAGCGTTGTTTTACGAATTCTATGTCTTTACTATTTAATAAACATGCCATAGGCAGCAACAGAGGTAAGAAATCGATTGATCCAAACACGGGCAATGTGTGCCTGTGGCTTAGCTAGAGATCGGTAGGGCAATGTTAAAACTGGATTCCTCAATTCCGAGCAGGTACACGTGATTGCAAATGACACAACACTGTGCGATTGAAAAAGGAGCAAATAGAAATACATGGTCTCAAACGTATGATAATGTTATGTGTGCTCTTTGTTCGTTGCTCTACAACCCACACACCCCACCCCAACCCCACCCCACCCACACCCCTCCTCTACATCCCCACCCCAACACGCCACCGCACCCACCCCATTTCCTCACACATAAACTGTAGTGTAGAAAACTGTAGTTGTCTCACTACAAAAAAGTGAATTTTTGAAGCAGAAATCCAGGCTTCTGGTACAACACATTCTTTCCTTTAAATTATAGGCTACACATTGTACTATAGGACAGGCACACCACAACATACCTGAGCATAGCTGAGTCAACGCCCGGTGGACCGCAGAACGCTTGACTATCAACTATTTGAGTAGTGGTCTGTTGTGATGGCAATGCAAATACGTACTATTGTTGCCCACGTTCGCTAATAGAGCGAAGACGCTCGATGCTATCTCTGGATGCATCACTTTATTCCCTTCTATGTGGACCACACGCGCTATAAGCAAACATGATCGATAAGTTTGCTTTCAACCAAACACCCAAGTCATTGTATCCCCGGCTGTGATAGAGGCGGTTGGACATGACCGGGTAAATTGTTTAAAGTAAAGAAACAAACAGCTGTATGATATTAATTTTCCTAGCATATTACCACTGTTTGCTACTTCTGCAGTGAGCTCAATGTGCAGGGGAAGGCAGCAGTTGACCACGTTGTGGAGTGTGTATTGGTTGTAATATGTCTAGATGAAATCAAGATTCATTCGAAATGAAAATCAGGTATTTTCACAATCACTCTTAAATGCAGGCCAAGCATTTAAAGCTGTCCCCCGTTAGCAAGTGGCCAGCTATCGTGCCTAGAAGACCTTAGCGATAAGGAAATATTCAGTCCTTGATTTAGCGACGAAAAGATCGCGTTTTATGACACGAGTGGTTATGCCTCAAAGGAACCAACATCTATTGATCCACAAATGCCATTTACCATAGCGACGTGGTTTATATTACGTGTTTATCTGTCTTTAGCAACAACTAGTGTATGAATATATATCATTTGTCACACTAACCTGTGCACGAAGGGCCATCCAAGGACTAAAATATCATGTTTTATTAGAAACTATTATAGGCGCACCATCGCGAACAACAGTTTGTGATTGTCTATTGCGTGATGGTCATTGTGGCGGGCAGAGGAGACGACCAGCGGCGGGAAGCAGCATGGATGGAGCGTGCTACGGAGGCGATGATCTTTTAAATGGGAACTTGTCACAATTACCGGCGACAATTGACTGCTTTATGCGTGAGATCATTTCACATTCCGCTGATGCGTGGCCCGAATTGGCGTGAAAAGCGTGCACTTAGCACGAAAGCACTTTTAATTACGCGCGCGCTTGATAACGGTTAACAGAGATGTATCCTTTCTTCCTCTCGCGATCTTTTCTTTCATCATCAAGTCTCCTTCTTTCTGTCGTGAAGTTGCGTGCGAGAAAACTTGAGATCTGACAACCACGGCTATTCAAATTGGATCGAGCCCACTGCAGGTGTCCACTCCGACTCGAGCTAGCGCCATGTAGCGGGTCGTCATGGAGCCCAAAGAGACGCGTTTGCAACCGAACTTCTAGTGTGAACGAACAAAATTAAGCTAAATTAATAAACGAAGAAGAAAATGATTTCGTGCAGCTTTAAATGAAATCAGAGAAGAGCATTTTATTTCGTATCAAATGTGATATTTAAGCCGATCGCCTACCTAATTAATTAACGGAATCAGGCTTAGCGACGTGGCTGTTAACGTCACATGCTTAACGCCTTTTGGTTGCTGACAAATGACTGGATTGTGAAGTAACTGATTTAAAAACGATTGATGAGCATTTTGAGAACGGTTGCTAAATTGCTGTCTTACTTTCATATTTTCTCTCAAATTGACTACCAGTTATGGATATTGTATCCTATTTTCTCACAATTCTGCACTGATATGGTTAACCTAATCCGGTGTCGCTATTGGCAAAAATCGATTTGCTTGAAAAGGGATATATAGAAACTTTAGTGGCTGGAAACATACTTAGAGCGCGGAGAGGAAATGATTCAGATTGCGATAATACTGATTTGAAAGCCTATCTTTCATCCGCCTAATTAGCCAGACTAGGACAAATCCGACACGCTCAAGACACTCACGAGATGTCTAACTGGCGTGAAGCAAGATTCGAAACCTGAAGAACCGCTACAATTCTGCCACGTGTCTCGTTGATTAAATTTATTCACGCATCTAATCAGGCGTTAACGGCTCGTTCCTTAATAGGCATCAATTTAGTGGCATGTTACATGGGTCATTTGTGATTTCCGCTAAAGCAATTAACAACATATCTTACGGATGTACGTGTGTGCGTGTACGCGTGCGTGGGTGCGTGTGTACGTGCGTGCGTGCACGCGTGTGTTTGTGTGCGTACGTGCGTGCATGTGTGCGTGTGTGTGTCACACCATTCGGCAACTGATCAGCTGACGCCTATCGGCGGACGGTGTTCGTCAAGTGTACGATTGATTTGATTTAAACATAATGTATTGCACGAAACGTATATTGGGATCGGGTACGAGTTCTTCCAACTTAGATAAACCCTTTCCCAGCAGAAACTTTACCAGGCAGCATATATAAGTAAAGTGTATATACGAATGTTATAGCATAATGAAAGGAGAAACATATAAGAAGTAGAAGCTTAAAAGAATAAAAGCTTTCTCGTAATATATGTCTATACAAGTTGATTAGATACATGTTCATGTACATAGTTCTATTATTTTGTATACTATTTTACATTTTTGCTGCTATGTAATTATTCAGTAGGGCGAAAATAAGTTGTTAGAACGTGTGGTCAAAATTATACTTTTATCAATTAACCCTTTAATTTGTCAAGACCTTTTCAAGAAAATAAAAAATTTGGCTAAGCGAATGACCATTTGCTGGCCAAGAGAAGAGTGATTTTGTAAATTTACCTCTGAATTTAGGAGAATCGTTTTTATGAGGTGGGTTTGGCAGGCT
Organism: Chaetoderma sp. LZ-2023a; assembly: GCA_034401795.1. Classification (NCBI taxonomy): domain Eukaryota; kingdom Metazoa; phylum Mollusca; class Caudofoveata; order Chaetodermatida; family Chaetodermatidae; genus Chaetoderma; species Chaetoderma sp. LZ-2023a. The sequence continues at coordinate 43,681,234 of CM067369.1, read as the reverse complement.
TGACGAGTAAAGGATTAACCGTCAAAAATCTAATATTTTCCTTTGGGCCTATTCGCAGGTCAAGAGAAGATTATTTTTGAAAATTTTCAATGAAATGACTGGCTCGGTTACTGAGCCAGCCATTCCATTGGTAAATTTTCAAGAGTTGTCGTCAAAAATAGCGACCTTTAAAGGGTTAGGTTGACACAAGAAGGTTTAATAAACGCTCTGTTGTGGGCAGCAACAGCACCCAGTCAAGTTAGTTTCAAAAGCTTGTCTGTATAGTTACCTTGAAAATAAAATTCTAGGAAGTCGGGGTTCAAAGAATAGAAATAGATCTTGACGCGCACAACACGTGAGCTGAGCTTATGTAGAAATGGGCCGGGCAAAGCTAGACATAGATACCTGTATATCTCTGTCCGTCAGGTGAAAAGCAAGATGACGGCGCAGACCATAAGGATAAAAGATCCAGATGCCATCCCTATCGTCATTCTCTATAGAGGGATCAATATCCATCTATGTCCCGCCCATTTATAGCTAAGATCCGCTAATTCACCTTTCCAGAGTACCCACCCATCATATGACGTCATAATGGACTGCGTGATGTGTACTATGACATCATAATGAATGACGCCATGAATGACGTCGTTAAGTACGTCACGAACGCATATTTGAAGACGGTCTATGTGTTGTTGTACAAATTGTTTGCTTTTACTGTTTAATAAATATTCTGTTGAATATTTTGAAACTAATTTGACTGGGCGCTGTTGCTGCCATAGGCAACAACAGCACCCAGTCAAATTAGTTACAAAATATTCAACAATTTCCCTTTATAGTTTTCAGGAAATTGATAGCTAGGGCATTTGGGGATGGATCAATCCCGAAACGGCGAGGTGTGGGTGGAGCTTAGCTAGTGATGGGCGAGGTATAGCTAAAAATGGAATGGTCCATTCTTTACGCGTGATGGAATCGATTTCAAAGTTTGAAATCTGAATTTCAGAATCCCAAATTCAAGTTTCAGGTCACATAATTCAATGGAATAATAATCACAGACTGGCGGAGGACACCAGAGCTCAACAGAGAACAATAACCGTCAATGTCGAAAGACCCAGAAGAAATCAGGGTATGTGTTGACATGCGTGTCCTAAACCAAGCCATTTTGAGACATCGCCATCCCATCCTCGTCGCCATTATTTGATTACTATACTTGACTTAGTTGTTTAACTGGTTATTATATTTTTTGATAACTATCTATTTCTAATTACTCCTAACTATGCTGTATAGTGTATGAGACACGGAGTCCAATATACAAACGTCCACACCTAGTGATGCTCCGTCCGTGACTGGTATAGTTAGGGTGATTGCAGCAGAGGTCGGATCTCCTCTCCCTAGTCCAGACCACGGCAATAACTTGCACACAAATCGAGAATTCCACATCATATATAAGGAAATGTTGCCTTTAAAGTATTGAAACTGTGTGTCAACGACACAATTCTGGCACATTTCATATGTGGACGAAAATATATGTCAGTGTTTGTCATCATGTTTGAAGCAATTCTCGAGACCTCAACATGGACAACAAACAAACGGGCAGCACCTGGGATCTGCAGGCCGTATCTTAGTCGGGAAAGTGTGTTGTATACAGACAATTAATCGAAGATACTGACAATGTCAAAGTTGGGGAAAGTGGTTAGAAACACTTTTGGAAACTGCAGCAAGATGGTGATTTGTATGAATTTCTGTCCTCTAAAGTTGATTCCGCACTTGTAGCTGTGATATAAGTGCATAGAGTGTGTAGAAAGAAATATGCTGGTCCCAGGAATGTAACGCGTGAAGTCGCAGGAGATGAGGATGTGCGTCCACGAAAACAGCTACATTCCGGTGTGCAACGAGTTGACTGGAAGTGAGAGTGCTTCCTATGTGGAGAGTTAGCCTTTACGAATAGGAAACATCGAAACAGAGGTGTACTTGTGTATGCAATCAGGACGATTGCATCATTCGGTAGTGTAAAGGAGCACTATTATACATGAATGGAACCCGACCTGAAGACGTAAATGTGTATTTAAAGCTGTATTGATCTTGTTGTAGCGGAGGCCAGGTACCGTGACACGTCTTATCGCCAATTTACCTTTCCAGAGTATCCATCCATCATCTGACCTCGTATGGCGTCATAATCAGCTCAGCGCGTGTATGATGACGTCACAATCATTACGTCACAATGGGTTCCATATAGACAGTAATCAAATCTCTAATAGTCCGACACGTTGTATGAATTGTATGTCTTTGTAAGTCTTTGTTAGTTAATAAACATGCTGTTGAATATTTTGAAACTAATTTGACTGGGCGCTGTTGCTGCCTTAGGCAGCAACAGCACCCAGTCAAATTAGTTTCAAAATATTCAACAGATTACCTGTGTAGTTTTTTGGAAATTGATAGTCAGGGTGTTCAGAGATCGATCCCAGCGCGAGCGAGGTGTGGGTGGAGCTTAGCTAGAGATGGGCGGGGCATAGCTAAAATCGGAAAGGACCATTGAATAAACGTGTGCATCAAAGTGTGGGAAGGCGGCCAACATACGATAATAACACGCTCTAGTGGTTTAACCCCTCTGGTGTCAACTGGTCGTAAGACGGCTTCTACGATAGTCCTGAGGTCTATCTATTTGCGGGTCAAGAGAAGGCTATTTTTGAAATTTTACCACTGGAATAACTGGCTCGGTTACAGAGCCAGTAACCGAGCCAGTCAGTCTAGTGGTAAATGTAAAAAAATAGCCTTCTCCTGGCCTGCAAATTGATACTGATTAAGCAAAAATTTAGATTTCCTAGACGACTAACACAACAATCATCATTGAGCAAATATCTCAATTTTCTTTTTAAATCTTGACAAATGATAGGATTAATTAATAAAAGTAGCATTTTGAGCGCTTAGAGACGCTGTTGACACAAGAGGGGTTAAGGTTCTGTGGAATGCCTTGGAAATCTAAGGGGGGGGGGGGGAGGGCTGGGGGGGGGACTCTGTGCTCTCAATGACTTGCATAACCATATGACCGTGATGGAAAATGGAGCGGAAGTGAACACGATAAAGAGACTTCGATTCGACAATTGAAGATGCCTTTTGTGTGCTGTCGGTAAGTTACTCACTCAATCGATCAGCAGCAGGTCGCCTCAACTCTGCTAAAAGCGTCATAATTTACCTCCAGGTAATGCATCAACTAAGCATGGTTGTATGAGAAATTTATTCAGGACGGCTTTCACGCAAGTGAACAGTTTTGGGGTCTACTATGATCAGGTGTGATAATAGAACAAGGTCTAATGCAGTCAATCAAAGGTCGTTGTGGATTGATCCATGGCCGTGGTATCAATGGCAGTGTTTGACAACATTGGATATATAGTATGCACATGTGTGCATCCGTTCATGTCTCTATGACAACTCTAACACATTAGAAACAATATTACCAGTGTGCAACATGTGGAAATGGGTACATGATTTCCGTGTTACCAGTAAGATCCAGGACTCCTTCGATCCTCATGATCCATTCAACACTGATTGTCCTCATCTTTCCTCACTGTCAACTGGTCTGACAGCCATTGCTGGAGATAACATTACAATCGAGGAACAAACTGTATTTCGACCCGGCTATCTTATTCCTACAGTGCACTGCCCCTGCACAGAGAGAAGAGGAGAATGGAGTGCCATATTTAGCGTACGAAATAATGGCCATGCCGACATCTGGAGTCCATTAGCATTTGGGGAGAAATGGTTAGAAGTTTGATTAGGCTGAAGCGACCGAAAAGGATCTCGGCAAATCACAGTCTAAATCATGATCTAGTCCAAAACAGCACGGCTGTCATTGATGGCGGATGGTTAGGCCTACTACTTATTACAACGGGTTAAATGGAGGAAATCTACAACATATGGATATAAGTGATAGAACAGTTCGTATGATGCATCAAGGCGCAGTATGGACTAGCTTGCATATTATTCGATGGGTATATGCTGGTCCCTAGACAAAAAAGCCATGAGCACAATCAGAGTTGATCGCTGTACCTGAAACACCAATATCGCAGGATGATCAGGATGCATTTCTTGCAAATGATAAAAACAAGATACAATTCATTGCCGTTCTCGCTAGTCATCTCAGATCACACAATCAGTGTGTTGAAATCAGTAATGGTGATGCTGACACACTTATCGTCTCAACTTCTTGGAGCTGCTTGAAGCAAGCAATTAGTGCTAAAACTAGCCAAAGACACTGATATCGTTGTAACGATGCTATGTCAGTGGAGAGATCCTATGGCTGACGTTTATATCAGGAACGAGTAGAAGTGACCACAAGAAAACAGCAGCAGAATTGCTTAGTATCATGGAATTATGTAATGAAGTCGGCTGTGTCTTTCACAAACGCATTCTACTGGTTCACACCTGAAATTGTTGCGATACAACGTCACCGAAGTTCAGCGACGGAAAAATATCGTCAGTGAAAGCGTTACCTGGTTCGAATGAGATACATAAGCTGTCATAATTTGACAGGACTCTTCTGCAAAGGAAGTGCGAGATGCTTGAACAGAACTTTTCTGTATCCTTTGTGGATGTGAGTATATGACACTCACTGCAAATTTGCAAATATATGAAAAGGGCAGTGAAGGCATCCCATATAGAGCCCAAGAGACTGGCACTGACTGAGCATTCGGCGTACTTTCATAGTCTACGTGTACATCTCCAGGTCACCCCGTGGGAAACATTGGACCATGGTAGTCTCATGACATGTGAATTGGATAGAATGTGGGAAATGACGTATTATTCCTATTCATGACGGACATGGAGAGTGCACCAGTAAGATGTGCTTAAGTTTATTCGGTGTAAATGCAAAATAACAAGAAATGACTAGTGTGGTATGAGCCAATGTTCCTGCTACAAAACGGACTAAAGTCTGGCGTGGCTTTTGAAGGATCCTGAGGAAAATACTGTAACAATATTGAACACATTTCTCCTAACGATCAAAACAATGGGATTCGTCTTCGAATGTGTTCTTAGTAAAAATCCTCATATCACTGGACATACTTAGCACGAAAAAACAGAATATGCTGCATCAACTCCATCATCAGTTATCCAACGATATAAACACGATTTGTATGGTAACATTTGCCTACCGTAACAATTTTGTTGAAAATCGAATATATGTTCTAACTAATAAGACTGAGCTATGCTATTGGTATACGATAGACGCAATAATGGTATGATAGATAAACATGTCATACAATTCTTAGCAATATAAAGCGAGATGGAATTTTTCGTTTTTCTTGCCATTTTGGCGGCCATCTTGGATTTTGACAAGGCGCAAAGGTTTGATGATTTTGCAACGCTACTGATTACTTAGAACTTCTATCTGTGAATATCTGCACCAAATTCTGTAATCCTATTCACACAGGAATGTCAAAGAAATGTAAATTTGTTACCTTTACCCTATGGTTCAAATAGACTAAAATGCCTCAAAGGTGGATTCATGGGATTTTTAATATATGATTCTGTATGTGATTATTTGTCAGAAAAAAACTAAATCATTTCTAGGGTAATCTTTTCCAACAAGATTTGTGTGGTTTTTTTACTATTCGTGCACCTTCGCAACAGACGTCTCGATTTTATTGACGAAGCTATCCAATTTTTTTACTGCTAACGTGTAACGTATTTGACTATGACGTCATATGTGACAGATCAGATCCCCTCTATTCCAAGGCCAATCTCAATTTATTCTAGCCACAATGCAAATATTTTTTTTTAAGGTAATCTACACCTCTCAGATATGTCTCAAATTTATAATATAGCATATAGCTAGCTACTCACATACGTTGGAGACTGTTATAAATATATCTGGATATGTCTAAGCATTAAGAGATTTGATTGAATCATTGTTTCAATTTACCTTTCCATGTTTATCCATATATCAATCTGAAGTCATATGACGTTATAATCAGCTAAGCGGCGTGTAGGATGACGTCATACTCATTTAACTCTTAATAATCCGACACGTTGTGCGAATTGTATGTCTCTACTATTTAATAAACATGCTGTTGAATATTTTGAAACGAATTCGACTGGACGTTGTTGCTGCCATAGGCAACAACAGCATCCAGTTAAGCTAGTTCCAAAATATTCAATAGCTTAGCTGTATAGCTTTCTGGAAATGGCGAGGTGTGGGTGGAGTTCAGAGAATGGAAAGGTCCATTATCTGTTTATCAAAATGAGCGTGGATTACTCTGCCAGAGCCGGTTCACGCGTCTCCGTTTTGGAAATAATACTCTGCTTCAACGCTCGCACTTTCTGCAGGACTTTGGCTTCCAGCAATACACAATGAACGTCTAAGGAGGCAAGACATTCCCAAAATGATCGCAGTCAGACACCTGTTTCTTCATGTCCACGACCTCTCCATCACTTGGCTCCTCCAATTATCATCCGGATTTTTCCAGCCTTATCCATCATGATCTGGTTGGTGAGTTATGGGAAATGGACCCATAACCTAGAATAGAGATCACCGGAAAACATTTTGTTACTTTCCCAATAAAGACTTCCAACGTGGGCCATGTTGCTTATCATTCGTATTGACAGTATTGTCCGCTTTCAGAGTGAAGGGATGAATCCATTTTAGCTATGCCAAGCCCATTTCTAGCTAGGCTCCTCCCGTGCTTTGCGAGTGTTGAGATCGATTCATATACATTGAATCTTGAAATGCCAGAATCCCAATTTCATGGTAACTATCTAGCTAACCTGTTGATTATTCTGAAACTAATTCGACTGATGACTGTTGCTGCCTATGGCAGCAACAGCGCCCAGTTACATTAGTTTCAAAATTTTCAACAGCATGTTTATTAAAAAGCAAAGATATGCTATTCCTAGAACTGGCGGATTATTCTTGGTTCATGACGGAGTTTTGTTTGTCAATTAGTAGGATTGTGACGTCAACCCATATGTGACGTAATTTATTATAACGCCAATACTTGAGTGACAGATTGGATTCCTCAATTATTCATGATATCGCGGAGTCTTCTTTTAAATGTCATTTCTCTCGCTTGATAGGTCAGCGAATACGTGCAGAAATCCACGCCCATCTGCTTAATAATTACCCTTCTCTCACGGTTACAGACTCATCAATATTGCCATGAACTATCATTTCACAAGCCAAGCATTAATCCAACGCGGTAGAGTTAGGAGAGGCCTGTGGCCCCAGCAAGAACAAATACCAGAAGTGGTCGAAGACAACGGTTTATTATGCAATATGTTCTATAATAGCAGCAGCGCAAATCAATAAGGCAAGCAGCATAAAAAGCAGTATAGAACACGCCAGAAATATAACAGTATCTCATAATCTCTATAATACATAGTAAGCTCGTACATGTACATTGCACATAATGAAAGCAGCAAGAAGCATTAGCTTCAGCAGGAATATTAATACTTAATATTGAGCAGCTATAAACCGTGTCATACTAAATTATAAACTAGCTAAACTATAATAACACACCAAAATATCAATGATAATAACGATCTGGGAGGGACAGGTGAGAATTGCGTGAATTGGCATGACGACCGTTAAAGCGTCAAGATGAATCTACCTTATTTACAGGTGGCTATTGCTTCCTATTTCCACCACTCTGATTGCATAGTTCAAATAATATACCAATCAGGTGTGCGAAAACTCATTAGCAGGTGGCAGGGGGAAGCGCTGACCTTAAAACACCAGACGGGCCATTGACGACAGCTTAGCCTCCACTCTGCCTGGTCAGGCCATCAATGGCTCATTGTTTAAATGTCTAGCATAACAGGAGTGGAGACAACTGCCATCAATTAACCCTTCTCTGACTGCAGCAATTAAAGAAACTACCCTCTGTATTAATACGGAATTATTGAAAATAATAACCACATTAATCCAACACGGGAGAGTCAGCAGAGGCTTATGGCCCCAGCAAGAACAAATACCAGAAGTGGGCGAAGACAACGGTTTATTATGCAATATGTTTTATAATCAGCAGCGCAAATCAATGTGCCAAGCAGCATACAACGCGGTATAGAACAAGCCATAGCTAGAGTTAGAAATAACCTTATCTCCAAAGACCCAAACCTGGATTAGGTAGGGGTTGGGAAAGATTATTGGCCAAAGCTTGACGCAAAGTCAAGCGGGGATTGTAACAAATTAACCGCTTTAATTAATGCCGGGTATCTGGTATATATACAGCGCAGAACTGTATACAGAGGGTGAGGTCAAGTCTGGGTGTTAGTGTTAGTGTTAGTGTTGGTGTTAGTGTTAGTGTTAACACTGATCACTAACACCAAGCCGGTGTTAACATCAGTAGTGTTAACACTAACACCGGCGATGTTAACTCACTAACGCTGGTAGTGTCAGGGGTGTAGGAACATACTCTGGGGGTGGTGGTAGGGTGGCTAATGTATGGGTGGGGCCAAAAACTATGGGCCCTATGGGGATACACGATGGTAGAGGAAAAACTTGGGGGTGGGGTGGGGCCCTCGTCCCTACCCCACTTGTTCATAGGCCTATGACCGAGTATTAAATCAAACAGGAATCCAGTTATGAGATTTTAGTGTAAAGGAAAAATACTATATTTTCTGTGTAATTTTATAAAGTACATAGCCTATATGTACGCCGTTGAGGCACATTTTAATGAACTGATAATCTGTATTAAGATTAAATTTATTTGAGACATATTTTTGTGTCACGTACATATAGTGCCCCGGTCTCCCCTATGCCTAAAAAGACAAAGGCTTGGAATGCGGTGCTAAAGCGGGTAAATCGGTGAACTAGTCTACAGGAATTTATATTTTTTTAATAATAACTATGTTTTCATAGACTTGTCATTAACCGAAATTAAATGTTACCAGAAAACAGTCTTCAAAAGTTAGCACATACATGTGAATCGGACTATACCATCTCATATTTGTCTGATTATTTTGCAAGGGAGGTAATTCAAATAAAAATCGAATGCCATTTTATTTTAAACTTAAATTGTCTATATTTCTAATATTTAATACCCGGTACGGTACATGTTTAAAATGAGCAGAGAACACTCTACGTGATAAACAGAGCACCTCTAGCTTCTCTCTTCCTATTTGAGTTAAATAAATTATTTACTATATATATACAAAAAAAATAAGCTGGTGTCCCACAATAAAGTACGGAGATTGCGTAGAGCTATATAAGGTAAAGCTTGCATTTTATACTTTGTGCTCGTCAGTGATGATAGACTAAATTGCATTGCAAAAAATGCTTTAGCGTGTTTAGTAGCAGCAAGCACTAACAACAAGACTTCCCAGCAGACACATGACGTTGATTCCACGTGAAATCACGTCATGACGTTGAAACAACGCCATGTGCCTGCTGGGTTGACTTCAACACGGTGTTAACCTCTAGAGATTAGTATTAACACCAAACTAGATATAGGAGGTTTTACGGAATTACCTTATGACGTCATTTTCACGCATGCGCAGATGACTGGCCGTCAAGCGTACGGCCAGCTGATCACCGTGTTGTTAGTAAACAACATTACACTGCCGCGTTTGATGCTACTCAAAGCCATGACAATTCCAATTTTACGTCAGCTCTAGCGGTAAAGTTGCCCGAATTGACAATTCTAACATCAAATACTATTTTACTATGCATTTTTAGAAAAATATTATTGATTCTATGCACATTAGAAGGCAAAAGATTAGTTACTGCATTACCGGAAACAGTCGTTGACGCACCTGCCATAAACACATTCAAAGCTAGACTAGACAAAATCTATGTAACGCACCCAGCGTACTACAACTATAGAGCATTAGATAAGCCAAATCACCCGAAAATCACCATACATTAATAATTAATAATTATAGTTTATACACCAGCTGATAATAGGGTGTAAAAGTCCTGGTGAGCTGTATACTTGTTATGTTATGTTATGTTAAAATACTACCGCAATGATATGTCAGTGCATGTGGATCCTGGTAGGCTATAGTACCAATACAAGCGGATGCCCGATAGATATTTACGAATGCGGCCAAGATATATATAATTAAACTAATTCTCGGAGCATTTCATTTTCCAATTATTATAGGGGAAGGGCCATGACACCCTCCCTATCCCCACCACCATTGAGAACCACACCAAGACCATGACTGCTAGGTTGGATACACCTCATAATAGAATCTTAAATCCACCATGACATAGTTGATGAATTTATTATTAAACTCTCGACTTATGAGTGTTCTTTTCACAAATTGTGTGTTTTGTGGGGTTAGTGACAGAAACAGAGGGTGAGGTAGGGACCATTAGACCCCTAAATGTTTTAGATTATGTGTGAAGTGGTAGAGGGAGGGTGGTGGTTAAGACAATTTCTTTTCCTGGCAGCAACCTTGAGAATTTATAATAGTAAATAAAATAATACTAAATACAGTCATACTCAGATAGTTGATCAGGACAGTATATTTTAATATTCAACTGGAAAACCATCTGAAATTTACAGAGTGAACATGGTGAGGCCATATGCCATGGACCATGGGCTGTAGGACCTGGATCTAGGGCTATCTGTTCAGCAGTATCCCTTTTAATGGTGAGGATTGGTAAATGATATTTGAATTTTTGCTTAGTAAATGGCTGTTTGTAGGTTAAGGGAAGATTTTTTTTTTTACTTTACTTTATTTTACTGCCCCAGTAACAAAGCCAGCCATTTCATTTTTCAAAAAGTAATCTTCCCTTGGCTTGCAAATGGACATCTTTCAAGACATACCACTACACAAGCAATGTTTGGCAAAGATGACAATTTCCCCATTAATGGTCAGATTTCATTAAGAAAATTTCCATTTTTTTCACACAAAATGTACATTTACACTTTGGAGATCAAAAGAAACCATTTTTTTAATTTACAACTCAAATGGCTGGCTTTATTATTGAGCCAGGCATCTCAAGATCAATACAAATGCTGGTTTTGGACAATTTGGCCTTTAAAGGGTCGAAATCTACTCACTTTGTTATATTACATATGCTATACTATGTTAGGAGACAAAACTGTAGATAAAATTATAAAATGATTGAAAAGAAATTATGAATTAGTCATTCTTGGAGCAAAGTAATTTCAATTAGCAATTCCAATTCCTAAGAATTTACCAATGTGGTAACTGAATTAGTACAACTTCCAATTACCACCAGTCCTGGTCATTGTTAAATTGAATCTGCTATCTAGAGCCTATGCATTTCCCTGTATGGGCGGAGCTACAGCCCTGTCTATCAGGAACTTGCTTCCTCAAATATAATTTTCAGCAATTCCTGAGTGAATAATGCATGGCTAGAAACTCATACACCACAGGTCAACTCCACTCCTATTTAAAAGACAAATTGGTTTCTATGCTTGGGCAGATGTGGGGACATATGTTCAGCAATGTTTTAATATGGAGTGAGTGATTCAACACTGGCAATGCTACCTAATTTATCTAAACCAATTCATGGCATGGCACTTGCAGATGCACATATCTGATTATCAAATGCTAAAACAGTTTGTAGAACTTACACTGTTTGCATAAACTGAGATAAACATTGATTGTTCTTTCTATACTATCTATTTTATCAAGCATATCTCATCAGTCACCCATATATTAAATGATGCAATTATTTAAATAATTTTTATTATTAAATGTAGATTAATGCATAATTTGAAGTGGATGTGACGCTCAACATGGTTGGTTCTCAGTTATTGTAACTACATACACATAATTTACGCAATATCAGTTGGTATCATGTCTTGAGGCCCAATAAAATAATAACCCAATCACATGCCCTAGCAATTAAGGTAGGTAAATGTAGAGACGTATCTTTCATGGTGACGGTTAGGGTTTATATTACTATGTTTTGCTAAACACAGCAAAATAAATCTAGGAAAATAATAAAACTATGAAAATTCAATAAATTTTACAATCAGTCCAGTCTTATGTAGAAATATAAATATTGCAATATTTTTGGGAGCAGATAAATTGTATCCATTGTTGCAGGTACATGTATGTGATGAATCATAGACAACCATGCATATGCTTTAACCCTTAAGGGCATGTAGCTATTCATTAACCATTTATCCCGCTGAATTCCCCATCATCTCATTTTCAATGCTACCATCCAGGAAAACTATTGACTATTGTGAAATTAATTTGACTGGCAGTTGTTGCTGCCTTAGGCAGCAATGACTTCCAGTCAAATTATTTTCAGAATATTCAACAGAATAAGTTATATATCATAAAGAATATACTTTTTCAGGGATTTGTTGGTGAGATGGTTAACTAAATACACAATTAAACATGATCAACATATATTCAAAGTTAGTTAAGCTTATTTACTTTATGCATATAGTAACAGTGATTTCCTCTTACAATCAGTGGGGTTGCCATTAGCTGGCCTACCACTTGAAATGCATGAGAAAACTTCTTTCCATCCCACTCACCCCATATCCAGCCCATATACACCTCCAAATCAGCTCCTGCATCTCAAAATCTGACACACCCAGCTGGTTATCATATTATATCTCCTGCCAGCCATGGATAATTAAACTTACTTAAAAGAATAACAACACTGCTGAATATTTTCACATGAACTTAGACTAACATCCATTTTGCGATCACCCCCCCCCCCCCACCCACCCACCCACCCCACTCCAACCCCGCACACCCACCTCCCACAACCCAACCAAACATGTATACAGTTATCGCCTCACTCAGTCGTCTAGAGGTATAATTTATCGCCATTCATACCATCATGCACTTATTTGACCATGGACACCACAAATGTCGCCATTCACATACACAATGAGCAAGCCATTTGATGCACGAATACTGGTTCCAACATGGTATGAAAGCAGTAAATAAGTCATTGCTCGCAATATCGTACACAAATAAAGTGAAAATTGAATATATTCCGCCAAACAATTATTATTTAGAGGATTAGTGCGGTGTAAGATAAGATTTACAGCCAGGAAGATCGGTGTTTACTTTATCACATCAGTGAACGCTTGACCCAGGCTTCCCCCGTTCTAAAAATAATGACGTAATGACGTCACGAAAAACCTCCTATAGCTATAAATGACAAAATATTCATCTGCCAGTGAAAAGGTAAGCTAATAACTCATTCATATCAAGTAAATTAAGTTTATTTTATGCTGATTTGAATATCTGTTCGCCTTTTATTCGCTAATGACTTATGTGAAAATGAAGGCTAAAGCAGGGGTTGATAATAACACCAACACTAACACAATATTTGGTGTTAACAGCAGGCGAAAACACGGTGTTAACACTAAATCTGGTGTTAACACTAAAACGAACGTCGAGGTCAAGTCTCAGTGTTATCTCAGTGTTAGTGTTGCACTAACACTAACACTAACACTAACACCCAGACTTGACCTCACCCAGAGATTCGTTTCTAGCTATGTCACGCCCAGCTCTAGCTAAGCACCTCCCATTTGTAGGCGGATCTGAAAAAGTGTTAATACGCTGAACTCGGAATTCCCAGAATCCTATTTTCAAGGTAACTATACTGGTAAGCTGTTAAATATTTATGGCAGCAACACCGAGCCAAATTATTTTAAGACAATTCAACAAAATGTTTATTAAAACCCTTTAACACTCATATCGGTCCAAAACGGCCTCTGCAGTGGTTTTGAGAAATGTCCATTTGCAGACCAAGAGAAGACTATTTTTGAGAATTTACCACTGGAATGACTGGCTCGATAACCGAGCCCGTCATTCCAGTGGTAAATTTTCAAAAACACTCATATCGGTCCAAAACGGCATCTGCAGTGGTTTTGAGAAATGTCCATTTGCAGACCACGAGAAGACTATTTTTGAGAATTTACCACTGGAATGACTGGCTCGATAACCGAGCCCGTCATTCCAGTGGTAAATTTTCAAAAACCGTTCTCTTGGTCTGCAAATGGACATATTTAAAGAGAAAATTGAAATTTTCTTGAACAAATTCGAGGGTTAAAGGGTTAAATTGTAAATTCATGAAAGACGTGAAATTCAGACACGTAGGGGGTGGGGGTGCCTACTGTTGGACATTTGCCACTTTCGTGACATCACAACGCACTTAGATTGTGACGTCATCTAATAATATGTGACGTATTTTATGATGTCAGATACTTGAGTGACGGATTGGATCCCTCAATTGACTCACCAAGACAATTAATCTATGCCGTTGAAATGGCATTCACAAGATCCTTAAAGTACCCAGTAAGAAAAAAACCATGTTTTACAGTACCGTCCGATTCAAATTTTCAAAAAGTTTTAAGTGATAGCCATATTAGTAAGGTAGAGGGTAGAGGTCAACGGGATCACGACACACTTTAATATCAGTGTTCCTAAGACATTCTAGATTTTGACAACTGGGTCAAAGCCATCAAACAAACTCTTCTGTAGAGCCTGCTGCTTAAATGCTCGGGTTAGCTGACGTCGCAATCATAATGACGTAGACTCAGTCACACAGTATACACATGATATAGACTGACAGCGATTGCTATATATGTCCTCGTGGTTAGGGAAATGTGAAGGCGATCCTCGAGACCAGCCTCATTAAGAAACATATCGATTATGGAATCATCACCTCGTTGTCCATTAATGTATTTAATGTCGTGACTGATAACATTAAGAGCAGATAGTGTAATTGATCTTTCCAGTTTATCCATCCATCATATGACGTCATAATCAACCACATGACGTCTAGGATGATATCATAATCAAGTACAGCATGAATGACTGGATTTAGTCCAGCTTGAAGGCTTAATAATCCGACACGTTGTACGGATTGTATGTCTTTACTATTTAATAAACAGTATGTCAAATATTTTGAACCTAATTTGACCGGGCGCTGCAACAGCACCCAGTCAAATTACGTTCAAAATATTCAACAGCTTACCTGTAAAGCTACATGTATAGTGTGTTGATGAGTCTATTGAGGGATTCAACTGAAAGTCAGGGAGTTCAGGGATCGAAAGATCCCACCCCATCGAAGTGTGAGCGGAGCTTAGCTAGAGATGGACAGGGCATAACTAAAGGTAGAAAGATCAATTGACTGTATTCCCCAATACGGTCAGCTAGGACGGGGTTGGGTACCAGTGAGGGATCAGTTTCTAGTTATGCATGGCAATTTACCCACTTTAAACCCTTAGCGGAGATAAGCTATAACATATTGTGAAACTAATGTTACTGACACCTGCTGTTATCAAAATAGTACCTATCAAAATAGCAAAAACACCCAGCCAAATTAGGTTCACAATGTTCAACAGACTGGTTATTAAATTCCAAATTCGCAAGAGACACGCGATTCAAAATTTCCCCCTTTTTTATCTTCTCGGATCACGTCGAAAGCTATGGAATCCTACACAATTTTTAGTATACAGTCGCACCATTTCTTGTGTCGAAATTTGAGGCAAATCGGACGAGAAGTTTCCTAGATATCCATAAATCTATAATTTGATGAGATCCGCTTCTAGGTTCTTTTATCAGGATCACGGCCCAAATCTGAAAATCCTCTTGCACGGAAAAGTCTTTCGCTGTGTTAAACTGAAGGCAAGTCGGATTAGTAGCTCTGGGCAAACACACACACACGCACGCACGCACGCACGCACGCACGCACGCACGCACGCACGCACGCACGCACGCACGCACGCACGCACGCACGCACGCACGCACGCACGCACGCACGCACACAGATGCACCCGATCGCAATATCACCTTCACCGTAGACCTACGTGAAAGGCTAATAAAATGCAGGCCTACACATGATTCTATTTATAGATTGAACTCTTAAGCTTGAATAGGTTAAAGATTACGACGTCGCATAATACGATAGTACGATTAGGCCTACATCGATAACCGTATAATCTTTTCACTTAAATAGAGCCCTGTATTTGTCTAGCGAAATCAAAATAAATCTTGACTGATTTTTCAAATGGCTTGAGACCGTGATATAAAACAAAGTCAGCCATCAATTTTGAGAACTTTTTCATTTATTAATCGGCGTCCGTGCAGAATTTGTCACGTCGTTTTTTAGACGGCCGACATATCATGAAATATTTACTTTAAGTCCTACTTAATCCTCAATCCATATATTTGGCTAATAAAACCAGATAGTGAGATCTCTGCATCAACCTACAGAATTGATTCTCTAGAATCGTCGCCAACAAGACACTAATCGGATTACGGAGAATGCGGCTCTCCTGTTCCGGTAGAACTATCCCCACACGTTCTTGCGTTACAGCCAGCTTAAATCCTTGAAATGCTCGACTTGACAAAATCCGATTGAGGTACTAGAATGAGTTCTGAATGTCGGCCTCCGGAAGACGACAGAGCAGGAATCGCTAATGCAGACTGGAATAATTAAAAAGAATCCAGTTTACACCAGCTACATAATCACAACTTCATACGTAGCTCTTTAACCGTCTAATTTGTCCAAGGAAATTTCTACTTTCTCATGGTAAATATTCATTTGCAGACTAAGAGATCATTTTTGAAAATTTTACACTGGAATGACTGACTTGGTTATCGACCCAGTGATTCCAGTAGTACATTTTTCAAAATATTCTCTTGGTCTGCAAATGGACCTTTATCAAAACCACTGCAAAAAACAGCTTGAGTTTTAAAGGTAACGCTCTAATCCTCATAGACAGGAAATTATTTCTTCATTAAAATGTAGTGAATATTCGGTTGCCTGAATATTTTGAAACTAATTTAGCTGAAAACTATTACGACAGAAACAGGTTCCAGTCAAATTACTTTCAAAATATACATCTTTACTGCCATACTGTCTTGTAGGGAATTTCAATATTTACTCTAAGTGTTAAAAGAATATTCCGTGGTAGATATACAAAATTCTTTTGCAAAATTCTGTTTTATTTTAGTAACGTAATGGTCACGATGTATTGTTACGGCATACCGTTTTCTATACAGAGATTCCGGACTGGTCACCAAGTTTTCTATACAGATATTCCGGACTGGTCACCAAGTTTTCTATACAGATATCCTGGAACGGTCACCCAGTTTTCTATACAGATATTCTGGACCGGTCACCCAGTTTTCGATACAGATATTCCTGACCGGTCACCCCGTTTTCTATACAGATATTCCAGACCAGTCACCCAGTTCTCTATACAGATATTCCGGACCGGTTACCCAGTATTCTATACAGATATTCTGGACTGGTCACTCAGTTTTCTATACAGATATTCCGGACTGGTCACCCAGTTTTCTATACAGATATTCCGGACTGGTCACCCAGTTTTCTATACAGATATTCCAGACTGGTCACCCAGTTTTCTATACAGATATTCTTGACTGGTCACCAAGTTTTCTATACAGATATTCTGGACCGGTCACTCAGTTTTCTATATAGATATTCCGGAGCAGTCACCAGGCTTTCTATACAGATATTCCAGACTGGTCACCGAGTTTTCTATACAGATATTTTGTGATGGTCACCCAGCTTTCTATACAGATATTTCGGACTGGTCACCCAGTTTTCTATACAGATATTCCGGGCCGATCACCCAGTTTTCTATACAGATATTCTCGACCGGTTACCCTGTTTTCTATGCAGATATTCTGGACTGGTCACCCAGTTTTCTATGCAAATATTCCGGACTGGTCACCCAGTTTTCTATACAGATATATCGGACCGGTCACCCAGTTTACTATACAGATATTCCAGACAGGTCACCCAGTTTTCTATACAGATATTCTGGACTGGTCACCCAGTTTACTATACAGATATTCTGGACCGGTCACCCAGTTTTCTATACAGATATTCCGGACCAGTCACCCAGTTTTCTATACAGATATTCCAGACAGTTCACCCAGTTTTCTATACAGATATTCCGGACCGGTCACCCAGTTTACTATACAGATATTCCAGACAGGTCACCCAGTGTTCTATACAGATATTCTGGACTGGTCACTCAGTTTTCTATACAGATATTCTTGACCGGTCACTCAGTTTTCTATATAGATATTCCAGAGCGGTCACCAGGCTTTCTATACAGATATTCCGGACTGGTCACCGAGTTTTCTATACAGATATTTTGTGCTGGTCACCCAGCTTTCTATACAGATATTTCGGACCACTCATCCAGCTTTCTATACAGATATTCCGGACCTGTCACCCAGTTTTCTATACAGATATTCCGGACCGGTCACCCAGTTTTCTATACAGATATTCTGGACCGGTTACCCTCTTTTCTATGCAGATATTCTGGCCTGGTCACCCAGTTTTCTATGCAAATATTCCGGACTGGTCACCCAGTTTTCTATACAGATATTCGAGACCAGTCACCCAGTTTTCTATACAGATATTCAGGGCTGGTCACCCAGTTTACTATACAGATATTCCGGATCGGTCACCCAGTTTTCTATACTGATATTCCGGACCAGTCACCCAGTTTTCTATACAGATGTTCCGGACCAGTTACCCAGTTTTCTATACAGATATTCTGGACCGGTCTCTCAGATTTCTATACAGATATTCCGGACTGGTCACTCAGTTTTCTATACAGATATTCTGGACTGGTCACCCAGTTTTCTATACAGATATTCCAGACTGGTCACCAGTTTTCTATACAGATATTCTGGACCGGTCACTCAGTTTTCTATATAGATATTCCGGAGCGGTCACCAGGCTTTCTATACAGATATTCCAGACTGGTCACCGAGTTTTCTATACAGATATTTTGTGCTGGTCACCCAGCTTTCTATACAGATATTTCGGACTGGTCACCCAGTTTTCTATACAGATATTCCGAGCCGGTCACCCAGTTTTCTATACAGATATTCTGGACCGGTTACCCTGTTTTCTATGCAGATAATCTGGACTGGTCACCCAGTTTTCTATGCAAATATTCCGGACTGGTCACCCAGTTTTATATACAGATATTCCGGACCAGTCACCCAGTTTTCTATACAGATATTCAGGGCTGGTCACCCAGTTTACTATACAGATATTCTGGACCGGTCACCAAGTTTTCTATACAGATATTCTGGACCAGTCACCCAGTTTTCTATACAGATATTCCGGACCGGTCACCCAGTTTACTATACAGATATTCCAGACAGGTCACCCAGTTTTCTATACAGATATTCTGGACTGGTCACCCAGTTTACTATACAGATATTCTGGACCGGTCACCCAGTTTTCTATACAGATATTCCGGACCAGTCACCCAGTTTTCTATACAGATATTCCAGACAGGTCACCCAGTTTTCTATACAGATATTCCGGAGCGGTCACCAGGCTTTCTATACAGATATTCCGGACTGGTCACCGAGTTTTCTATACAGATATTTTGTGCTGGTCACCCAGCTTTCTACACCGATATTTCGGACCACTCATCCAGCTTTCAATACAGATATTCCGGATCGGTCACCCAGTTTTCTATACAGATATTTCGGACCAGTTACCCAGTTTTCTATGCAGATATTCTGGACTGGTCACCCAGTTTTCTATACAGATTTTTCGGACTGGTCACCCAGTTTTCTATACAAATATTCCGGACTGGTCACCCAGTTTTCTATACAGATATTTTGGACTAGTCACTCAGTTTTCTATACAGATTTTCCGGACTGGTCACCCAGTTTTCTATACAGATATTCCAGACTGGTCACCAGTTTTCTATACAGATATTCTGGACTGGTCACTCAGTTTTCTATACAGATATTCTGGACTGGTCCACTCAGTTTTCTATATAGATATTCCGGAGCAGTCACCCAGCTTTCTATACAGATATTCCGGACTGGTCACCCAGTTGTCTATACAGATATTCCGTGCCAGTCACCCAGCTCTCTATACAGATATTTCGGACCACTCATCCAGCTTTCAATACAGATATTCCGGATCGGTCACCCAGTTTTCTATACAGATATTTTGTGATGGTCACCCAGTTTTCTATACAGATATTCCGGGCCGGTCACCCAGTTTTCTATACAGATATTCTGGACCGGTTACCCTGTTTTCTATGCAGATATTCTGGACTGGTCACCCAGTTTTCTATGCAAATATTCCGGACAGGTCACCCAGTTTTCTATACAGATATATCGGACCGGTCACCCAGTTTACTATACAGATATTCCAGACAGGTCACCCAGTTTTCTATACAGATATTCTGGACTGGTCACCCAGTTTACTATACAGATATTCTGGACCGGTCACCCAGTTTTCTATACAGATATTCCGGACCAGTCACCCAGTTTTCTATACAGATATTCCAGACAGTTCACCCAGTTTTCTATGCAGATATTCCGGACCGGTCACCCAGTTTACTATACAGATATTCCAGACAGGTCACCCAGTTTTCTATACAGATATTCTGGACTGGTCACTCAGTTTTCTATACAGATATTCTGGACCGGTCACTCAGTTTTCTATATAGATATTCCGGAGCGGTCACCAGGCTTTCTATACAGATATTCCGGACTGGTCACCGAGTTTTCTATACAGATATTTTGTGCTGGTCACCCAGCTTTCTATACAGATATTTCGGACCACTCATCCAGCTTTCTATACAGATATTCCGGACCGGTCACCCAGTT
This sequence comes from Chaetoderma sp. LZ-2023a, assembly GCA_034401795.1. Lineage (NCBI taxonomy): Eukaryota > Metazoa > Mollusca > Caudofoveata > Chaetodermatida > Chaetodermatidae > Chaetoderma > Chaetoderma sp. LZ-2023a. Next base: position 43,660,669 of record CM067369.1, on the reverse strand, counting down.
TTCTATACAGATATTCCGGGCCGGTCACCCAGTTTTCTATACAGATATTCTGGACCGGTTACCCTCTTTTCTATGCAGATATTCTGGACTGGTCACCCAGTTTTCTATGCAAATATTCCGGACTGGTCACCCAGTTTTCTATACAGATATTCGAGACCAATCACCCAGTTTTCTATACAGATATTCAGGGCTGGTCACCCAGTTTACTATACAGATATTCCGGATCGGTCACCCAGTTTTCTATACTGATATTCCGGACCAGTCACCCAGTTTTCTATACAGATATTCCGGACCAGTTACCCAGTTTTCTATACAGATTTTCTGGACCGGTCTCAGATTTCTATACAGATATTCCGGACTGGTCACCCAGTTTTCTATACAGATATTCTGGACTGGTCACCCAGTTTTCTATACATATATTCCAGACTGGTCACCAGTTTTCTATACAGATATTCTGGACCTGTCACTCAGTTTTCTATATAGATATTCCGGAGCGGTCACCAGGCTTTCTATACAGATATTCCAGACTGGTCACCGAGTTTTCTATACAGATATTTTGTGCTGGTCACCGAGTTTTCTATACAGATATTTTGTGCTGGTCACCCGGTTTTCTATACAGATATTCCGAGCCGGTCACCCAGTTTTCTATACAGATATTCTGGACCGGTTACCCTGTTTTCTATGCAGATATTCTGGACTGGTCACCCAGTTTTCTATGCAAATATTCCGGACTGGTCACCCAGTTTTGTATACAGATATTCCGGACCGGTCACCCAGTTTTCTATACAGATATTCAGGGCTGGTCACCCAGTTTACTATACAGATATTCTGGACCGGTCACCAAGTTTTCTATACAGATATTCCGGACCAGTCACCCAGTTTTCTATACAGATATTCCGGACCGTTCACCCAGTTTACTATACAGATATTCCGGACCGGTCACCCAGTCTTCTATACAGATATTCCAGACAGGTCACCCAGTTTACTATACAGATATTCTGGACTGGTCACCCAGTTTACTATACAGATATTCCGGACTGGTCACCCAGTTTTCTATACAGATATTCCAGACAGGTCACCCAGTTTTCTATACAGATATTCCGGACCGGTCACCCAGTTTACTATACAGATATTCCAGACAGGTCACCCAGTTTTCTATACAGATATTCTGGACTGGTCACTCAGTTTTCTATACAGATATTCTGTACCGGTCACTCAGTTTTCTATATAGATATTCCGGAGCGGTCACCAGGCTTTCTATACAGATATTCCGGACTGGTCACCGAGTTTTCTATACAGATATTTTGTGCTGGTCACCCAGCTTTCTACACAGATATTTCGGACCACTCATCCAGCTTTCAATACAGATATTCCGGATCGGTCACCCAGTTTTCTAGACAGATATTTCGGACCAGTCACCCAGTTTTCTATACAGATATTCCGGACCGGTCACCCAGTTTACTATACAGATATTCCAGACAGGTCACCCAGTTTTCTATACAGATATTCTGGACTGGTCACCCAGTTTACTATACAGATATTCTGGACCGGTCACCCAGTTTTCTATACAGATATTCCGGACCAGTCACCCAGTTTTCTATACAGATATTCCAGACAGGTCACCCAGTTTTCTATACAGATATTCCGGAGCGGTCACCAGGCTTTCTATACAGATATTCCGGACTGGTCACCGAGTTTTCTATACAGATATTTTGTGCTGGTCACCCAGCTTTCTACACCGATATTTCGGACCACTCATCCAGCTTTCAATACAGATATTCCGGATCGGTCACCCAGTTTTCTATACAGATATTTCGGACCAGTTACCCAGTTTTCTATGCAGATATTCTGGACTGGTCACCCAGTTTTCTATACAGATTTTTCGGACTGGTCACCCAGTTTTCTATACAAATATTCCGGACTGGTCACCCAGTTTTCTATACAGATATTTTGGACTAGTCACTCAGTTTTCTATACAGATTTTCCGGACTGGTCACCCAGTTTTCTATACAGATATTCCAGACTGGTCACCAGTTTTCTATACAGATATTCTGGACTGGTCACTCAGTTTTCTATACAGATATTCTGGACTGGTCCACTCAGTTTTCTATATAGATATTCCGGAGCAGTCACCCAGCTTTCTATACAGATATTCCGGACTGGTCACCCAGTTGTCTATACAGATATTCCGTGCCAGTCACCCAGCTCTCTATACAGATATTTCGGACCACTCATCCAGCTTTCAATACAGATATTCCGGATCGGTCACCCAGTTTTCTATACAGATATTTTGTGATGGTCACCCAGTTTTCTATGCAAATATTCCGGACTGGTCACCCAGTTTTCTATACAGATATTCGAGACCAATCACCCAGTTTTCTATACAGATATTCAGGGCTGGTCACCCAGTTTACTATACAGATATTCCGGATCGGTCACCCAGTTTTCTATACTGATATTCCGGACCAGTCACCCAGTTTTCTATACAGATATTCCGGACCAGTTACCCAGTTTTCTATACAGATTTTCTGGACCGGTCTCTCAGATTTCTATACAGATATTCCGGACTGGTCACTCAGTTTTCTATACAGATATTCTGGACTGGTCACCCAGTTTTCTATACATATATTCCAGACTGGTCACCAGTTTTCTATACAGATATTCTGGACCTGTCACTCAGTTTTCTATATAGATATTCCGGAGCGGTCACCAGGCTTTCTATACAGATATTCCAGACTGGTCACCGAGTTTTCTATACAGATATTTTGTGCTGGTCACCCAGCTTTCTATACAGATATTTCGGACTGGTCACCCGGTTTTCTATACAGATATTCCGAGCCGGTCACCCAGTTTTCTATACAGATATTCTGGACCGGTTACCCTGTTTTCTATGCAGATATTCTGGACTGGTCACCCAGTTTTCTATGCAAATATTCCGGACTGGTCACCCAGTTTTGTATACAGATATTCCGGACCGGTCACCCAGTTTTCTATACAGATATTCAGGGCTGGTCACCCAGTTTACTATACAGATATTCTGGACCGGTCACCAAGTTTTCTATACAGATATTCCGGACCAGTCACCCACTTTTCTATACAGATATTCCGGACCGGTCACCCAGTTTACTATACAGATATTCCAGACAGGTCACCCAGTCTTCTATACAGATATTCTGGACTGGTCACCCAGTTTACTATACAGATATTCTGGACTGGTCACCCAGTTTTCTATACAGATATTCCGGACCAGTCACCCAGTTTTCTATACAGATATTCCAGACAGGTCACCCAGTTTTCTATACAGATATTCCGGACCGGTCACCCAGTTTACTATACAGATATTCCAGACAGGTCACCCAGTTTTCTATACAGATATTCTGGACTGGTCACTCAGTTTTCTATACAGATATTCTGTACCGGTCACTCAGTTTTCTATATAGATATTCCGGAGCGGTCACCAGGCTTTCTATACAGATATTCCGGACTGGTCACCGAGTTTTCTATACAGATATTTTGTGCTGGTCACCCAGCTTTCTACACAGATATTTCGGACCACTCATCCAGCTTTCAATACAGATATTCCGGATCGGTCACCCAGTTTTCTATACAGATATTTCGGACCAGTTACCCAGTTTTCTATGCAGATATTCTGGACTGGTTACTCAGTTTTCTATACAGATATTCTGGACTGGTCACCCAGTTTTCTATACAGATTTTCCGGACTGGTCACCCAGTTTTCTATACAAATATTCCGGACTGGTCACCCAGTTTTCTATACAGATATTTTGGACTAGTCACTCAGTTTTCTATACAGATTTTCTGGACTGGTCACCCAGTTTTCTATACAGATATTCCAGACTGGTCACCAGTTTTCTATACAGATATTCTGGACTGGTCACTCAGTTTTCTATACAGATATTCTGGACTGGTCCACTCAGTTTTCTATATAGATATTCCGGAGCAGTCACCCAGCTTTCTATACAGATATTCCGGACTGGTCACCCAGTTGTCTATACAGATATTCCGTGCCAGTCACCCAGCTCTCTATACAGATATTTCGGACCACTCATCCAGCTTTCAATACAGATATTCCGGATCGGTCACCCAGTTTTCTATACAAATATTCCGGACTGGTCACCCAGTTTTCTATACAGATATTTTGGACTAGTCACTCAGTTTTCTATACAGATATTCTGGACCGGTCACTCAGTTTTCTATACAGATATTCTGGACCGGTCACTCAGTTTTCCATATAGATATTCCGGACCGGTCAACCAGCTTTCTATACAGATATTCCGGACTGGTCACCCAGTTTTCTATACAGATATTTTGGACTAGTCACTCAGTTTTCTATACAGATATTCTGGACCGGTCACTCAGTTTTCTATATAGATATTCCGGACCGGTCACCCAGCTTTCTATACAGATATTCCGGACTGGTCACCCAGTTTTCTATACAGATATTCCGGACCGCTCATCCAGCTTTCTAAACAGATATTCCGGACCACTCACCCAGCTTTCTATACAAATATTCCGGACCGCTCATACAGCTTTCTATACAGATATTCTAGGCTGATCACCCACATTTGTTATTATTTGCTATTTTAAGTAAACATTTGTGCGCACTGCAGTTTCCTTGCGTGGGGAGTTATTTCAAATATTAAACACGCCTCTTGGTATGAAGTTAAAACAATCTTAAAACGTTCTAGACAGAATACTAGAACCACAAGTATCACAATCCCTGTTGCTCGCAATGCCTCAAAAGACATCTCAACGCGTAGGATCCAAGCCGCAAAACATGAAGGGACACGTCAAAGAAATCGGCTTCTGACACAACCACGACATTTCATTTCTAGAACGCATACTCTGATTCAACGAATCACGACAATAATTGTAAGTGACTACTCTACTGTTCTCTGTGAAACGGTAGTGAAATCTGTCGTCAAATTTCTTTATACGTTTGCAATATTTTTGGAATTTCTAATTCCCATCTTCTTGGCTTATTGAGTGACCGTATTTCTAAGAATCAAAATCAAATGCTAGAATTGACTGACTAGAAGCAGTTTATACTCTTAATTTAGTATATAAAATGTATAGCTCTATCAGCCAACGTATTTTTAAGTAAACATACCAACATAATAAATTAAACCTACCAGCACTCACTCTTAGCTATTTTGATACAAGAATGCACATTTCCTGTTAATTGTAATGGACCCTTCCATTTCAGCTATTCCCCGCCCATCCCTAGTTAAGCTCCACCCACAACTCGCTCATGGTGGATCGATCGATCCCTGAACTTCTTGACCATCAATTTCCAGAAAACTATACAAAGACACTTGTAGTAAATATCATACCGGGTCATATTATACCGGATAAGCAGCCACATTTATCTCAGCAATAGCGGGGCGTGGCCATGCACACTCGCTTGTGATCCAAGAAAATTCGGCAACAGTTGCTCATTTTATTTAACAGGCTACTGTCTTTCAATCAAAAGTCTCAAAATCTTTCAACACAAAAGTTAAATAAAGCAGAATTTGAAAATCAAAAATAATACATGTTCTCTTTCGTCACCATACAGGGCGTGAAATAAGAGTTCTTTCGCAAATTTAAATTCCAATGTTTTCCTGGCGTGTTGCGATGGCATGGAGAGGCCAGATTTCACTACACGATGCTCGCAAACAGAAAACTTTATCACATTTTACAAAATTGTCAATGGTACTGTCCAGATTATATAATGTATATTATACAAAGAAATATGGGCAATGTTGCTCGGTATAATCTCAGAAATCCAGAGAAGTTCGTCATGTCCAGGTACAGGCTTGTGATATTAAAAGATATTCTTCATACTGATCACTATTTAACTTCTCTGGCTAGCTTTAGGAAAAAGCTTATATATTCTTATCAGACATCTCCGCAGAAAATTCCAGTTTATTATGTATTGGCTTGGTAAAAGAAGAGAAACCCGTATTCTATGTACGAAAAGAAACGAATGCAGCCAATTCATGACTCCATTTTCTCACTCAATCATATAACGTCATAATCAACTACGCGACGTGTATGCTGACGTCATAATCATGGCATCATGAATGATTCGATTATGCCCATCTTTAACGCTTAATAGTCCGACACGTTGTACGAATTGTATGTTTTTGCTATTTAAGAAACACGCTGTTGAATATTTTGAAACTAATTTTACTGAGCGCTATTTCTGCCATAGTTAGCAACAGCACCCAGTCAAATTAGTTTCAAACTACTCAACAGCCTACCTGTATAGTTTTCTGGAAATTGATGGTCCGGACGTTCAGAGATCAATCGCAACACGAGCGAGGTGTGGGTGGAGCTTAGCAAGAGATGGGCGTGGCATAGCTGAAAATGGAAAGATACGTTAAATGGGCATTTACACAGATATTATCTCATAGACCAACCAAATTGTGTTTATTGCCATTTACCTGAACCATCTCATCATTTCTTCTTGATATATCCAAAATGGGCAGATGAAAATCACATTTTGGGGGACTTCATACTGCAGGTTGGCTCACTTGTCTTGCTGGAAGGCATTTTTAATGGAAGTGACAATCTTTCGGCCGATGGGAATGTGGAGTTGTGGGGGTACATCGTTTTATAAGGCAGACGGGCAGATTTCAACATCTGTTTTTCTGTCTTATGGAATAGGCCTAATGTACATTTCGTAGGCATATTTTCAAGACTCTCCCTCTCCCTCCCCCTCCCCCTCTCCCTCTCCCCCCCCCCTCTCTCTCCCTCTCTCTCTCTCTCTCTCTCTCTCTCTCTCAAACTAGCACTTATTTTTCTCTCTAATCATCGATCCACCGCTCTCTCTTTATTGTATTACGTTTCTTGTTAAGTGTTTTGCCCTTATAACCCTCACCACACTGATGTTAATATTTTAAATTTTACTATATCAAAAGCAAAGAAACTGGGGTATAATTTTCAACAGTTTTTGTGGATGTCTATGACAGCAACATCTACCTAATTTATTTAAAATGAACGCCAATGCATCTTTTATTTCAATTTGAAAATTTAAACGGACGAAAGAATTCCTCGATTAACTTCGTCCAGCTAGCTCCAGATCTTCTAATCACGTGCATATAATACACAGAGCAACTGCTTTTCGGTAAAACATGCTTCCAATGCAATATTGTTAAGTACAATTTGTTTATATACAATTATAAATATTGTCTCAAATCTTTGAATCAAAGAAACGCTACTGTCTTTTAAATGTCATTACTTGAGCTGTGAATGGCATCCGTATACAGCTAAAAGACGCGATAACAGCCTTTCTTTCCATCAAACAAAGCCGCCTTTGCGGCGTGTCCGTCATGACTTATTAATATTATCATATGCTGGCAGGTAGACGAATGACGTCATTGTCTTTTGATGCTTCGTCAGCTCGCTGTGCTTCAAGCATTAATGTCGGCACTTACATTAATTTTGTTCATTTTACGAGAAGATCCATTGTTCTGTCCCGTAAAGCGTAGGCCAGTAACGAGCATTCTGCGATAGAGTAAGCGTGACTGGCAGATGATCCGGCCCTAATCAGGAAACCGGAATGATGAAACTGCCTCTTGTAAAGCAGGCTACTTACTGTGAGAAAGTCGTCGTCTCAAATAGCGAGATGATAGCTCGGAGCGACAATGCGAAAACTTTCAATCAATTTAATTATGGTCTGATATTTGATCAGATCATTTCTCCCTTATAATACATAGACATATAATCGTGCAGCGGGAGACACTGAAGAGATACCCATTAGCTCGTATCGTATCGCGTTGCATTAGTGTAGACTAACACATTCCTACCTATATCATCGAAGGCGATATCTATTCTATTTTATATATAATCACATGCTATATATTGTGAACACAGTTTGACTCATTGTACCAAATACTTTCATTCAAATAGCTTTCCAAACCGAGTCCATATTCAACGCAATAGAAGACAAGCTTCTTGGATTTCAGAATAAAAACGGTTGATACAATTTTTAGCAGTCATGTAAGGTGCTCCTTTCTTGTAGGGGTTGTCCATCGCTTCCTGCCATCACGAAGCAAGCTTTTCAATAACCATATTACTTCCAGTCTAATCAAGTATATTAGATTTCTCTTGTGGACTTTTATTTTAATTGCTATCGAGTATAAAAGATGTATTATCGCAACTGCTAGAATGATGGCACTAATAAGAGATAGTCATTTGTGAAGGAGAGCTGTCGTCTACATACCGCGTAGACGCTAATATGTACGACACGAGAATGGCTTCTGCGGTAATTGAGGAAATACAGAGTTCACACCGCGTGACTGCTTCTGCTGCCTCTGCTGCTGCTGGTGCGGCCGCCGCCCGTGCTGCTGCTGCCGCCGCCGCCGTCCGCGCTGCTGCTGCTGCTAATGGCAGACTGAAGCGGGGATAAAGAGGATACAAAATGGCAGTGTCAGGGATCAGAGAGGATGTTGATGTGTGTGATTTATTTTATCAGCAATCACACCAGACAGATCTAAGACTTGTAATTTGTATTTAAGCTATGTGAAATCACACGGTGACAAATAAAAGATAAATCCACTTTTACCTATGCCCCGCCTATCTCTAGCTATGCTTCACCCACGCTTTTACCCATGCCCCGCCTATCTCTAGCTACGCTCCACACACGCTTTTACCTATTCCCCGCCTATCTCTAGCTACGCTCCGCACACTTTTACCCATGCCCCGCCTATCTCTAGCCATGCGCCATCCACGCTTTTAACTATGCCACGCCTATCTCTAGCTACACTCCACACATACACTTTTACCTATTCCCCGCCTATCTCTGGCTACACTCCACACACGCTTTTACCTATGCCCCGCCTATCTCTAGCTACGCTCCGCACACGCTTTTACCTATTCCACGCCTATCTCTAGCTACATTCCACACATACACTTTTACCTATTCCCCGCCAATCTCTAGCTACGCTCCGCACACTTTTACCCATGCCCCGCCTTTCTCTAGCCATGCGCCATCCACGCTTTTAACTATGCCACGCCTATCTCTAGCTACGCGTCACCCACAATTTTACCTATGCCCAGCCTATCGCTAGCTACGCTCCAGCGACGCTTTTACCTATTCCCCGCCTATCTCTAGCTACGCGTCACCCACGTGTTTACCTATTCCCCGCCTATCTCTAGCTACGCGGCATCCACGCTTTTACCTATGCCCCGCCTATCTCTAGCTACGCGTCACCCACGTGTTTACCTATTCCCCGCCTATCTCTAGCTACGCGTCACCCACGCTTTTACCTATTCCCCGCCTATCTCTAGCTACGCGTCACCCACGTGTTTACCTATTCCCCGCCTATCTCTAGCTACGCGTCACCCACGTGTTTACCTATTCCCCGCCTATCTCTAGCTACGCGGCATCCACGCTTTTACCTATGCCCCGCCTATCTCTAGCTATGCTCCACCCACGCTTTTACCTATTACCCGCCTATCTCTAGCTACGCTCCACCCACGCTTTTACCGTGTTGGGATCGATGGAACCCTGATCTCACTGACTACCAATTTCCAGAAAACCTTACAGATAAGCTGTTGAATTAGACTGCAATTGCATCTCATTAGTTTTAGGGAAGAGAGTGTGGGGCAGGAGCCACATGTGTACTGGAGTCATTGTTCCCTCAGAAACTCTCCAGCCCGATTCCTGAGATTCAAAGTTGTTTGTCTTCCACTGTTGGATCAGATGGAACATTCTAAGGTTGTTGTACCTCATCGCCGCATATGATGGTGGTAACATGTTTGGGTAGATGGCCTTTTTGCTTATGGTAAGAAGCTCCTGAAATCCCTGATGCCACATCGTGTCAAGATAGTCATTTTGTGTTCCTTTATGCAAAATGACAGTGAACTTCTCACCAGCCGCTATGACCCCGTCTTTCGATGATTGCACACTTCCAAATAATTTGGCCTGGACACGAAAAAACTTGTTGTCACTGATGAGCTTCAGTCAGACAGTTTTGCCTATTCCAACGACCCTGACATTGTATGGCGCTAGAGAAAGGCGTATGCCTCATGTCTGAGACCTAAATACCCAAAATAAAAGTGGTTTCATTACTGTTGCAATTTGTGCTGGGTCAAACCTAGATTAACTGCAGTATAATGGCACATAAAATAATATGTACGCTAAAGGTTTAATTAATTTTATTCACTGGATAAACGACTAATGGACATACGGCACAGTGCATCAGAGGTGCATACTGTTGCATGTTGCACTATGAAAACCGAGGTACTTTTCGGAAATGCCAATCTAAGCAAACATTGCCAATGCGTGTCGCTTTCATTACACGGTGAATGTATTTTATATATTCACGTCAATGATAAAGGTGCAACGACAGTTATTTATCTTTTGTAGGGGTATCATATGTGCATGAAGAAGCAGACCTGTTGACAATGCTTGCACAGCCACAAACAATACCATCTCCCTAGTAACTTTTAAGCACATTCAATTTGGAATGTATTTTTATTGTTTGAGCACCAACTGTTCATTGCTCTCCGGAAAGCCGCACTAGGCACGATTTGTCAGCCCACGCGCATATGGCTCCCTCGAGAAGAGTTGAGCCGCTTATCCTAGCAGTGTTATTTCGCTTTGGAAAGAATTGCATTCTCAAATCTCGCAGGTCCCGGTTGTCTTGACGCGCAATGGAGTTTGACAGGGTGTTAATAGCTATCCAAAAACGTCTTTCCCGCTTTAATTAGCAAGCGCTATCGTGCGTGTCCCAGGCGAGGCAACCCTTGAACGGCGAGGTGCTAGCCCATTACAGCGTGCTCAGAATGCCAGAGAATTACATCTCGCTCGATACGATCACGGATTCATTCAACATTACACTAAAGAATTAAGTCACTTCCCTCTAGTTTACGAGAGGATTATTATGCTTTACCACATTCTTTTCAAAATAGGTCTGTTATATGCTTTTGACTCGAAATTAATATTTCTGAAATCTATCCATACCTGTATGTTTTAACAAAGCTACATAAAGAGATAGCAGATGACCACCAATCCGCCCCCATATATGCCACAACTAGAGCCAGTCAAATAACATTATTGAATCTTCGCAAGGGTGATATCTTGACAATAATTTGATACAGTCAATCACGCCAATAGTTGATACTGTTGGAGCCTTCAGAATGCCAAAGGCACATGGTCACGTTCAATGATAAATAATTTATTTGTCGGCCTACCAGAAGCTGGCGCTTTCTTGGTTTAAACAGAATTTCATTTTGTCTAGAAGGAAGTGCGATAAGATAAGTCTTATAACCGCGGCTCCCATAGAAATAACTAGTAAATATATTACAAAGCAATCAACTCATGGCGTGATATGAAATTGATATAACAATGTTATAATATTTTTTTAATACTTGGTGGCATATAGTTCATATTAAAAGCTATATGGTAATACTTATGATACACACGGCGGAAGAATATGTTTCTGTAGCATTATTGGTGTTATAACTTGCAATACAACTGTCTTATATATAATAAACAATTACCTTTTTCGAGTGGCGCATCTCTCCTGTAGGGCTCTTGTTAAACGCTATTATTTGATTGGCTCATCTCTCCAGTAGGGTTCTTGTTAAAAGCTAGTGTTTGATTGGCTCACCTCATGAGCCTGTATGATTCTTGTTAAAAGCAATTAATTAATTGGCTCATCCCTCCTGTATGATTCTTGTAGCCTGTAATGTTTTGGTTAAAAGCTAGTGTTTGATTGGCTCATCTCTCCTGTATGGTCCCTGTTAAAAGATATTATTTGATTGATATTTAATCCTTAAGCTGGGCAAAACGGGCTAGGTCCTTAAGACAACTATCAAAAGCAAGTGTCCATTATAAACACGCTTGACTGTATTTCTTATGTGTTAATGTCAATATATCTTATAGTATTCCATCAGTCGTTTACTGTGTCCGATTCCTCCTTTGTTAAATCCTGGGCCGTATCATGTGCGTACGTGCGGAATGGTGGTTTGGATTTGTCCTTTTTAATCTGAAGATGAAATAAGAAAGATGATACATAATGTAAGAGATATCATGCTGAATACTTAGAATTCTGTTAGAACTAATCTGGCTGGAAGCTGATATTTCCCTAGGCATCGGCAGCTTCTTGTCAAATCAGTTTCACAATATTTAATAAGTTATCTTTTACGACTGGTTTTGGAGAGAATTCTGGGATTCGATGATTCAAATGGTTAAACAAATCATACAATGGACCTTTCCAGTTTTAGCTACCCCAGCCCATGTCTAGTTAAGCTCCACCCACACCTCGCTCGTATTGGAATCGATCGATCTACATGCCTATCAATTTCTAGAAAACTATGCAGGTAATCTGTTAAATATTTTGAAACTAATTTGACTGGATGCTCTTGCGGCCATGACAGCAACAACGCCAAGTCAAATTAGTTTCAAAATATTCAACAGAATATTTATTAAATGGTAAAAACATGCAAGTCGTACAACGTGTCGGACTATTAAGCGTTGAAGACGGACTAAATCGAGTCTTTATGCATTAATTACTTATGACGTCATTCTACACGTCACTTCTTTGATTATGGATAACCTGGAAAGATTCATTGAGTAGACTTATAATGGTATTCGAATGGGATAACTGGAACATTTTGTGTTCAGCAATACCAGATGTGAAGATCCCAGTCTCAGTAAGAGCTTTGGCCCACCCACTCCCCTCTAGAATATCGCCAGGAAGAGTAAGCGCAGCCAACGATCCATCAGCAGCACGCACTTGTCCTCCCCACTCTTTTCTGGAAATCCACATTGTAGACATTGCGTAGTGGAGTTGGTCAAGCGTATTTACCGGAATATGGGCTTCACCGTAGCATTGATGAGGCTCATGGTAATGCCTTTTATGTATAGAAACATTTCAGATGGATAGTGAAAATGTACGTCTGAAATTACCTTGTTTGCATAAATCCACCAGCAAAATACACACACACCCCCCCCCACCTGTCAGAGACGTGCATATCCATAATTAAGCTACATAAAAGTTCATGGATGGCAACACTTGACCTCGGCGTTTGCCTAGAAACTTGACCTCTGAAGGGCATGAAACCAATTCCTTTGGATCAGGCATACAGAGAACTATCATGATAGATATCGAGTTTGCTTTAATATGTCATGTGGTCGCGATGATATTCCAAAATATGCTAAAATTATTAAAAATTAGGATTTTAGCGATTGACCTTGACCTTGACACATAAGGAAGGTCACAAGGCCAATTGCATTCCAACTGCCATCTAAAGAACTATCATGATAGATCCCATGTTTGTCTTAATCGGCTGAGTATATGTAGACATATTAACGTTTCAGATAAGGAACCATTTTCCGGTGGCGGCCATGTGGAATTTATGCAAGTCTATGCAAATCAGGTCATTCTGGGTGAATTCTTTCATGGCCACCCATCTGAAAAGTTTCGATAGATAGAGAACATAGATATGCCACTTTTGGTAAACTCTTCCATAATGGCAATATCCTAGAGTTTTTATGTCACCCCGACAATATGACATATTTCTACATTGCCCATAATACACCTCAGTTTATAAAAGAATGTAAACAAATAGCTGTCAAGCCTCGCCTAGGTCGCTACTGTTGACAGCTTAAAACGATAATTTCACGCTTTCATCGCATAAAAACACGATTTTAGTCCATCTTTATATTATTAATCTATGCGATTAAATAAAAGACCACTAAGTTCAAAGGCTTGAGTAAACCGCGCTCCTGTCCATATTTAGCATTACAAGTTTTCGTTACAATACGAAGAGTTACCAAACATTGTGAAGTTTATTAATTTGAAAGAGTCCATGTTCTTGACATCAGTCGGCTGTTAATGTGGTGGAGCTGTTGTGAGAATGGACCTTGCCAGTTTTGACTATGCCTCGCTCATCTCTATCTAAGCTCCAACACCCACATCTCGCTCGTGCTGGGATCGATCGATCGATCTCCAAACTCCGTGACTATCAATTTCCAGCAATCTATACAGGTAAGCAATTGAATATTTTGGAACTAATTTCCCTGGACGCGGCCTATGGCAGCAACAGCATCCAGTCAAATTGCAACACTGGCGAAATGTGGTTGGAGGTTAGCTAGAGATGGGCGGGGCATAGCTAAAAATGGAACGGTCCATTGAATTAACCTGGCTGGATAAAAATAGCCTTGTGGGACTTCTGATGATTTACCGGAGCATCTGCATGACATATATTTGCACACCACAGTTGAATTGGTACAATCTCATAAACGTGATGTACGAAAACTTCTATATAAATATCACGAAAGTTTCTCGGACGGAGACATGGATCTGGGAGAAACTCATTTCGTGCGACGCTCCATCGGCACTGGAAACAACCGAGCCATTCGACAACCCGTTCGACGTCTTTCAGCATCCCCTGGGCCAGTCTCATAGTGCTAGCAGGCAAAAAAGATGGATCTTCGCGGTTTTGTATCGACTACCGCTGCTTTAATGATCTTAGCATCAAAGATGCTTATCCATTTTCGTGGATAGATCAGGCCTTAGATTCCTTGTCCGGAGCGAAGTGGTTTTGTATGCTTGACTTAGCTAGTGTGTACTGGCAGGTAGCCATGGATGAGGCTGACAGGGAGAAGACCGCGTTTGTGTGTAGAGTCGGGCTTTTCCTGTTCCGCCAGATGCTCTATTGATTGTGCAACTCTCCTGGAACGTTCGAGCATCTCATTGAGCAGGTATTAACTACCCTGTAATGGGAGATCTGTCTCTGTTACATCGACGACGTTATTGTTTTTGGCTCTTCGTTTGAGCAGACTTTACCCAACTTGGACAAAGTTTTAATGTGGTTTCATACCGCGAATCTAAAACTCAAACCCAAGAAGTGTCATCTTTTTAGACAGAGCGTCAAATTCCTGAGACACGTCATATCCGGCAATGGAGACTACCCAACCTTCAAAAACCAAAGCAGTAGCAGAGTGGCAAACACCCCACCACGGTCACGGATATTCGGAGTTTCCTCGGTCTCTGCCAGTACTATCGCCGTTACATCCATCACGTGCTCATGACATACTGCACTTCGATACATTCCAGCATGCGTTATACCCCTGCTCGGTTAATGTTAGGCCGGGAATTAGCCTTACCCATGGATCTGGCCATGCCCAGGACCCAGGAGAGAAAAATTCACCATCTCTCTACGTAAAGCTCATGCAGCAAAGGATAGAACACTCCCATAAGTTAGTGAGAGCAACATTATCCACTGCACATCAGTGTCAGAAAAGGTGGCATGACCAGCGAATGCATGAAGACCCATATCAGGCGGGAAAAATGGTGTGGATTCACGATTCATGATGTTCTGCAAACGTGCTGAGTAAACTGAGTTACCAGTGGAAAGGCCCCTATGTGGTAGTAGGTAAGAAGTCGGACGTAGCCTACTGTATCCGCGCCTCAGATGGCCTGACGTCAGTCATCCAATTCGATCGACTTAAACCTTGTGTCAGTGACGACCCAGTGCCAGAGCTCGGACTGGGCTTTCCACGTGACACCCATAGCCAGACAGATGTCTCTACGGAAACAAGTATTCTCGACGGTAGTCCGGAGCTCTGTGGTGCCAGTTCGACCCATCTCCTAGCAAGTCAGGAGTCCAGCGAACATATGACTAACGCTGAGGATCATGACAAGATACGTACTCGCCCTCTCCCTCCTCAGAGCGGGTCTACACGATCTGGGAAGCCGTATCTGAAGACTTTCTCGTTTGTGCTGTCCAAGGGAAAGGACGGAAAAGTTGTTCCATGACCTCTTCCCACTCCCACCCACTTCATACTATTATGCCAATTATAGAGTTACCACAAACGGAAGCCCCGGACCATGCTTCCTGTGGGGTGGAACATATAATAAATAGCATGGAAATGAACAGGCTTGATTAGGACTTGGCCTGTTGTAGAGAACGGCAAAACCGCACAACTCGGTGTACCCTTCCAAGTCATAAAATCGCGAAGCCACCGCCACTCCAAGGTGCACCCATCCACTAGCACCACCAGCCCCACTCCAATTCACGTCGCTCGTCTATGCACCAAGTTCGGACATCACTGGTCCTGTCCATTTCACACTCCAATCGTCTGTTGAATGTCAATCCAGATATGAGACTCGGCTGTTACAGAGGAGGTGGCATCCCGCATCACAGTTACCCCCACCCCTTGCTGGTGGTGGGCAGGGAAGCAGCCTGTTCAGCAGACTCTCAGCTCGAATATTTCCAGTTCTTAAAAACTATGACAGAGTATCAACCGTCGTGTAACAGGAGATGATTGTCCCCATCCAAAGGGCATCCCCGACCACAACCGCCCTACCAAACCTCCCCCCTCCCGCCCCCGTGAGCAGTCAGAACATCACACCAATAAACAGAAAGCCAGGAGCATACAGAACACATTTGCCTGCAAGGCTGGATACGTCAATTCATGATCAGCTAAATAAAGCCACTTCAATCACACGTAATAACAGTCAATATTATTAAGAGAGCAAGATGCCCGCAGTCTGTCATCTGTATCGAGTAGGATTTTGCCACCGAAAGAAAAATTGGTAATGGATTGATTCAAGTATGACAGCACCCGTCTTGGTCATCCGTACTCTAAAGTAACTCTGTCCGGTCTTAGGACTCGGCCATTACAGAGTGAAATACATCATGTCCGATAAAGTTGACACCACAAGCATCGCAGTATTCCCGCCCAACTGCAATAAAAACTTTTACACTTCATGTCAGCGCAAGATTCATCCACAGATAAGCAGCCACGTGTATCAATCAAATTCACCAACATGACAGAGACAGTCCAGCTTGGCGGGGTCAGTAGACTTGGAATCCGTAAGACATGGAACTGTTTAAACCAAACAATAAATTAGAGTCAGCTATACTGTCCTAATTTTGATTAAGAACATGACTGTTCTACCGCATATACAAATCATTAGTGCACGGGCTGATGAAGCAGCATCAAAACTTATACCGTATAACAACGTGGAGACTCAAATATTCTCTTACCTACATATTCCAGCCACTAATCAACATGGGCTGGAATAAATCTACTACACACAAGAGGTGGCACATGTACAAGATCACGCACGTATAAAGGGACGCTGTTCTGAGGAAAAGAATAAGAAACGCATATATTTCTATTTTCCGCATCAAATACGTATAATCAGCAGCATCAAAATTCCAGCCATATACAGATTGCCTAAGTTTCCTAGAAACCACCTGCTTTCAAAGCAAGAATCACGTGATCATCACTTCTATTTTCTGGTAAATTGGATCAAAGGCTATAAACAAAAGAACCGCCCTACACGTATCTACCACAGTGTGATGGAGGAGGTGAGAGGTTGTGGGACACCCCATCGGGCATTCCAACCTCAAATTTGAACAGGCGAGTTTATAAGCGTTCAGCTTGAAAAACCGCATCATGCTAATTAAAAGGTGAGTGTCCACAGGAATAAATAGTTCCCGATTTTAACGTTGATCGGAGACCCGATTTCCGGCTGAGTGGGGATGAAAGCGGCTATCCTGCCTTCGTATATTTATATTTGTCTTCTTCCGACGAAGGGAATATATAATCCGACTCCAGGAGAATAAAAATTAAATATTTCCATATTTGGCAGAACCGACTAACCCTAAAACTTTTGGGTGTGGCCCTCCGCCCTCCTGTGACGTCACAAAAAATTATAAAAGGAGGAGAGTGTG
This sequence comes from Chaetoderma sp. LZ-2023a, assembly GCA_034401795.1. NCBI lineage: Eukaryota > Metazoa > Mollusca > Caudofoveata > Chaetodermatida > Chaetodermatidae > Chaetoderma > Chaetoderma sp. LZ-2023a. Next base: position 43,642,963 of record CM067369.1, on the reverse strand, counting down.
TACTGAAATTTCATCTTCCAGTCAAACTTGACGCTGGGAAAGATCGAGCCTTAGGCTACTTTCATGTCGCAAACCAAATTCTGCTGTTTCTTATTATTATTATTTTATTACTTTGAGTTATATTGGCCAGGGAAGTTATGAAAGGGTAGGAAAGTTTAGTTAGGTTAGTGCAGTTCCGCAAGTAACCATCATGCGGAAATAGTATGTTGCATGCGGAAAATCCGGCCTTGTCCGACAGCTCTGAAGAATCAGCACCTGCAAACTTGAAACTTCATGTCAATCGCGACCATCTACTACAGAAAGCATGCTGTGTGGACTGCAAGTACCTGTATTCAGCCACGCGGTACAGTGTAATACACACATTATCGTTTATACATCGTGTGTTGATTGTGACCTTAAAACCTGGTGAGCAAAATGGCGACATAGATATCCTCGTGCCAAATTTCGAAAATAGACTTCCAATTACCGTAATTCTGACCGGAAAAATGGCAGACTAAACGCACAAAAAGACGACAACCTGACTTTCCGCCAGTAGCTTTAGTATCCGCATCCGCAACACAGCCAGCCAGCACCAGCACTCCAGCACCCATCATCACAGCACTGGCAGCACCCGTAAGAACAGCATGGGCAGCACCTGCAGCATCGGTATTCACACCAACTGTAGTATCTGCACCGGCACCACCCGCAGTGACAACACCATCAGCATGCAGCACTATGGTACCATCCGCATCTGTGATAGGACAGCCAATTTTGGTAGTGATAACAACTCCTGTGAAAATCCACGATCCCGTTTTACAGAACATTTCAGACAGTTCCATATCTCTGCTTAGTTTAGTTATAAACGAGGAGATAAGTCTCACGGAAGCCGTCATCACCACCATACTAGCACGCCGACTTCCAGATACAGCACCATTATTCCAATAGATCCTACCATCAGAAAGTCTACTACAACGGACAGACCATATGCGGGAAAGCAACGAATAGCTCATCAATCAGAGATCCCAGAAATTCCCAAAACATCCGCGAGTAAGCTGATCAAGGCTGTTAAAATTAGAAAACTATCCGCAGTCACTGTAGCAACATCGTCACCCAGCATCCTCGCATTGTTCAGTCAACCTCCAGCAAGCACTACTATCACCAGCGCCTTGACAACAGTGATGTCAGCAAATTCGGAGCCCATACCAGTCAGAATTACACCAATAGTCATCACCACCACCACTACTAGTGCATCCATTAACTTATCCGCAACGTCATCCAACTTAAGTGCCACAGACATTAATAACATAGGTAATCAAATATCAGCATCAGAAGAACACCCACCATGGCCGTTAAGCACGAGTTATGGTACCCAAACTCGTTGGGGAAATTTCTCAACAGACGTTTGTGGACATTATTGCCGTGGGTGCAGCAGAATGTGTGAATAGGTGTGCGGAAGATAGGATTATTATTATGTATTTTTCGAAATATCTTTTTCTTATTTATTATTATGTTTATAAAATTGAAATCCCATTCCTGGGCTGGCCACGGTTATGCCACACAGCCACGATAAATTATTGCACAGCTGTGTCTCACCAAAATAATCACTGCAGATTCCTGTGTTGTAAGAACGTCATGTGCGAGGTAAGTACACAATACACCACCGAATATGTCTTATTGCTGGGGCTGCCTGATGAACTATTTTTCTTATTATTTTTCTTCTCGCGTTAAGATGACGAGACGGATTTTGGGTGGCGAGAGCTATCCGTGCCCGCTAATACGGGCCACACTGTATGCATACCTTCATATACTCGGTATGCATATGTAATTGTCATATTATATTATTACTGTGATATTGCCACTGCATGTTTTCAAAATATATATCTTGTTCTTTTATTATAACTAAATGTATGCCTCACTACCAAACCCTTTCGCACCTCTATGTGCTCTCTGATAAACTACGTATCTCCCACATCGGCTACTCCTCTCGGCTACGCACCTACTCGAGAAGTCTATAATTCTCACCTAGTGTGCTCCCGTGCTTTTGATCTGCAATGCATTATCGTTTGTCATGGGTGTCAAACTGGGAGGGGGTTGTAGCGCGGATCGGCCAGACGGGTATAGACCATCCCAGCTAAGCTGGGTATGGGACGACCATTCCGGGTACGTTCCGAGCATGCACCCCCTAGGTATGACGTATGTGTGTAAGTCCGTAAGAATGCGTAGCGCTCATGCGCGCGCGCATCAGACCTTCCTTGGCATCACGTGTCAGTATTGGAAGAGAGTGTATACTAATAGTTGGTACTTGTGATTTTTTCAAATCACTCCATCCTCGTCGTTTCTGGTACCGATCAGGACCAGAATGAGACGAGGATCTCAAAACCATTTACATTTTTAAAATCTGACCAGAAATGGCTGAGTTATCCATAAATAGCTCACTAAAATTATTTTCAAAATATTACTTGGACATCGTAATCGTGTGTATGTATTGGGTATGTATTGGTATAGTCTGCACGCTGATTGGCTACTGCTCGCCTGCTAATTGGCTGGAGCATCCTTCCTCTGACGTCATGAGTAGTATAAAAGGAGCAAGAAATCAAGAATCGGGAGCACTTCGGCGAGGAGCAGCTGACAGCAAGGTTGCTGGACCAGCACAGTGCTAGAAATGGGCTAACTGCTTACTGACTGTGGTATTCTACCAGAATCCATATCTCCTGCGCCAGTCAGCAACCTTTTATCCGCAAAATAAGAAGGACTCCCTATCCGGAACAATTTACAGAGGAGCTTCCCTGCGGATGGGCCTTGCGGCCTCGATGTAAATTCGACAGGATGTAGAGCCACAGTCACTCTTGGTTGATAACCCACCGGATCTTCCGGACTATGCTGAAAAGCGGTATCAAACTTCTGCGCAGCATGTCGTGTGTTTAATTAACTTTTAGGCCACAGTCTGGTGGGACTGTACCGGTACACCACGAGGCTATGCGATTTATCCTGCACAGTGTACCCAGTTATGTACATGCAACATTTAATTACCACTGTAGCCCTCTTTGTTACGGGCAACTTTCAAACTATCATCGCCGGATGGACACTTGATAATTTACTGTGTAAATACATGTATTAGTTACTCTGACTATCTAATGGACATTTCTCTACAGCCGTTCTTCTTCTCCGTCTTGAGAGTGAGCCGCATCAACAGTCTGCCTGCAGAAATCTTCCCAGCAACTTCGGAATCATGCCACCTCACGCTAATCATTTGTAGCCCATTAACTACAGTGATTTATGAACTCTTACCATACCGATGACCAATAGGTAGTCAAGTAACTATACTATTGTGTTATTTATTAATTCGTAATAGGTACGGATGACTAATAGGTACCTTCCCAGTCATGAGACCACATTTTTATACTTTCTGTTTCATACTGTACATATTATCTTTATTTCTGTGTGCTTACAACTAACAAGCACTGCAAGGTCCTATGACCTGATATACTGTTAGCACTGTACTAGTTAGTTATTATGTATATGGCAAGAAGCCATCCTAGTTATTTTGTTATGTTTATATAAAAACTCTGGGATGCAGTATGCTAGGCTATACTATAAAGCAACATTATATCTGCATCACTATTTCTCCCATCATCAATTTCACACTGAGGTCATGAGATCATGCTCACATTGCTCGGCCCTGACATGTGACTGACTAACCTGGCTATTCTAGCTAGATAGGAGAGTTTTAAAGTAGTTAGGGACAATCTCTCCATAAGAGACAGTTTGTGTATGCCTCTTTTCCGGCTATAGCAGATATGTAACACCGTGCACCGGCTAGATTGTATAAATTTGCCAATTACCTTAGGGCCTCTTATTAATATTGAGTGATTGTCTCTTTCTACGCTCCTCCAGTCGCAAGGCTTAATAATTGTCTGGACTTCCCATCGACACATTGGCATGATCCGACTCTGGGAAACTATTGGGGTTTCTGAGTGGTGAAAACTAAAGTGTCTATTTCGCAGACACCTCCTATGGATCTTCAGATACCAGTTAGGCTAGATAACTCCGCCAAAGTAGAAAGCACTGCAAAAATAAATAATATATGTAATACCGGCCTGCAGTGCCTCTCTGGCCATTCTGGAACATAACCCTAATGACAGGTAAAATGTTAGTTCCGTAACACACGGGTGACGAACGAGACGCAGATCCCCATCCAACTCGGTATGGTGACTGGGTGCGGTCTTAGAGCCCACCACACCCTCACGGGAAGGTCACTAGTAATGGATATCTGCCTCTTACTCCCCGCCATAAAAATGCTATTGCGCTTTCTAAATTGCTTATGTGAACGGTAAAGTGTCCTAGTGATGTTATATGTGGTTGTGGTACGATACCTGACCGGATCGTCATATGATTAGGGAGCTGTCGCTCCGTAACATGTCCACACGCTGTCTTTCTGAGGAAGATGCTATGCAGGGCAACCTTCGGGAAGCCGGGCATCTTCGTCAGTTAGACTTATGTGTCAAAAGATAGGTAGGAATCCCTGCCACTTGCGGCCAAAGCTTGAAAGCATATCTAACAAACAAACGGTAGGTTAGAATTTAGCAGAAGGCCCACATAAATAAAAGTGGCAACCAACAATGCAGTATCTTTGGACCTACATAAGGTGGTGACCTATGAATTCTTCGGAAGTCATCCGACCTGTCTTCACGTAAACCAGCGTGCATCACATTAATTATAATCTCACTAGGATTGACCAACTGCACATAACTTTTTGTTTGTACAATATAGTGGCCCTTTTTGCCAGCTCTTTTCGTCCTCTTCGGCATTGAAGGAACTTTCCTGTGACGGAAGCCCGCGCGAGGCACTTTACGCTCACAACAATATTATTTTGTGTGCGTTAGGGGTAAAATTGGTTTATATTAAACTATTCAAGTAGCCTCGTTAGGATGCTCCCTTACGGGGATACCTCGCTGGATTTACGAATCTGTGAGGTAGCTCAGGCGAGCCCACGGAGACAAGACACCGGTTTGGTTCTATTTACTGTATAATTTTGCTCAACTACTAGCAAACCAGTACCATTGTTTGTGTAGATATTTTTAATTAGTACTATGTCCAGACTTTTAAATCAGTTTCTGGACCGTCATGCCGGTGACGCCAACAGTTGGGATGAGACCGTGAGGTTCAATCTCGGCGGCAATGGTCGCACGGCCCCTCTGCAATGTTTCATTCCATCGGCTCTAGAAGCCAGTCTTTGTACCCTCTGGAGAGTCGCGATACGGGATCCACAACCCCGAGAACTGCAGCTAACCCGCCCTCCCGGGCAGCCTGTACATGCGGTGCAACAGAGTGGAGCAACATGGCGGACCAGAGCGTATACCCCCCCCCCCCCGCGAGCTACATCATTACTTAATCCTTTCATGAAGAAGCCGGCCAAAACCGGCCTCTGTATAACCGAGGGAGTCAATCTAGTAGTACATTTTCAAAAAATAGTCTTCTCTTGGCCTGCAAATGGACAGTCAATAAGCAATTATTGTAATTTTCTTGAACAGAATTAGCCACTAAAGGGTTAAATCTGCCACGAAAACAACAGTCTCCAGCAAATTTAATATCGATGGAGGGAACCTATCTCTCACTTAAGTATAGCATACATAATTCACCTTTCCAGAGTACACACCCATCATATGACGTCATAATGAACTGCGTGGTGTGTACAATAACATCATAATGAATGACGTCGATAAGTGCGTCACGAACGCGTATTTGATGACGGTCTATGCGTTGTTGTACAAATTGTTTGCTTTTACTATTTGATAAATATTCTGTTGAATATTTTGAAACTAATTTGACTGGGCCCAGTCAAATTAGTTACAAAATATTCAACAGCTTTCCTGTATAGTCTTCAGGAAATTGATAGCTAGGGCATTTGGGGGATCGATCAATCCCAACACGGCGAGGTGTGGGTGGAGCTTAGCTAGTGATGGGCGAGGCATAGCTAAAAATGGAAAGGTCCATTATGTGGAATGCATGCTGACGTCACAATATGTGTATAGTGAGCATCTAGCTCGTCAGAAACATTGAAATGTTCGTCAATGTGCAAAATGTATGTCTGACGGATTTACTATTTAATAAACATTTTGTTGAATATTTTGAAAACAATATAACTGGGCAGTGTTGCTGCTATATGCAGCAAGAGCACCCGGTCAGATTAGTTTGAAAATAGCTTCAAAATATTCAACAGCTTACTTGTATATTTACGTTGGAATTGGGATTCAGGGAATTGGGGGTTCGAAGTATATAAATTAATTCCAACACAATACGGAATTGCCCTTTCAGTCCAGTTTTAGCTATGCTCCGCCCATCTCTAGCTAAGCTTCACCCAAACCTCGCCCGTGTTGGGATCGATCGATCCCTGAACTCCATGAATATCAATTTCCAGAAAACTATACAGGTAAGCTGTTGAATATTTTGAAACTAATTGGACTGGGTGCTGCTGCTGCCAATGGCCACAACAGCACCCAGTCAAATTAGTACCAAAATATACAACAGCATGTGTATTAAATAGTAAAGCCATAATTCGTACAACGTGTCAGACTATTAAGCGTTTAAGACGGACTAAAGCGAGTCATTCATGCTGTGATTGACTATCACATCATCATACACGTCACGTAGTTGATTATGACGTCATATTATGGATAAACTGGAAAGGTCCATTGGCAGAGCTTGGCTAGAAATGGGCGTGGCGGAGCTAGAAATAGACCCCTTATTATCACTCAAATGTGTGTAAAGAGAACCCGGTCATGGAAGATAGAGTACAAATAAGTCACCAGGCCAACTATAATCGTTTGACGTAGTAATCCAATACCGGCTTATTTACAGTTGTCAATATAATTACTGAATAGCCTACATCTGCCCAGCCTACACATGTGGCGTTCGTCATTGTAATATGCGTATTGCTCTGCGGCGTGGAGACCACACTTAATAAATACTGTGAACAGTAAACGCTCGCGATTCTTCAAGGAAGATAATCTTACGTGAGTATATTTGAATCTAAATTTTAATAATTCTGAATTTATTAAAGGTTTAACAAACAGGAAGGTATGAATGGCGTGTGAATGAGCGCATGATCTAACTGTCACAGTCTCAGTCTATTAGTTCATCATTCTGTCCGTCCTTCTGGTAGAATGGACCTTTCCATTTATCCATCCATCATATGACGTCATATGACGTCATAATCAACTACGTGACGTGTAGTAAAACGTCATAATCATGATTTCACGAATGACTCGATTTATTCCATCTTAAACGCTTAATAGTCCGACACGTTGTACGCCCCGAATTGTCTTTGCTATTTAATAAACATGCTTTTGGATATATTGAAACTAATTTGACTGGGTGCTGTTGCTGCCATACATAAAATTAGTTTCAAAATATTCAACAGCTTAACTGTATAGTTGTCTGGAAATTGATAGTCAGCGAGTTCAGAGATCGATCGATCACAACGCGAGCGTGGTGTGGGCGAAGCTACCTAGAGATGGGCGGGCCATGCTAAACCTAGAAAGGTCTATTAATATTTTCAAATCTGGAGGGGCTGTTCCTTTATTTTCTCACCGCACATTTAGGCTCAGTTTCAACGTAACTGTACAGGAAAACTGTTGACTATTTTGAAACAGACGCGACAGGAACCTGTTTCCGACATAAACAGCAACAGCTCCCAGTCAGGCCAGCTTGAAAATATCATTCGGGATATAGTGAAGGAGTTTGCTGGTGGCACTTTGGTTTGGAGGGGTTAATATTCAGTATTATTATACAGTATATTAATCTTACTGGAGCCATTGGCCCAGTTCAGTGAATTTCGTGTTGGGCGAGCATTGGGTGCTTACAAATGATAGTTAATGAGCTATCCCGATAACATAACATTTGGCATAATCAGTTGAGAGTACATGTTTGAAATATTTCATTTTCGAGAGTTATAAGTGTAATGTGCATGGTTTTGATAGCCCTATTGGATATGGATGTCATGGGGATGACATTTGGAAGGAAATAAGCAGGGGGGTTGTTTTGACAGTGGGGATACAATACATGCAATTAATTATACAATGCGCTATAAATAACCGCAGCGTTGCATTTCTGGAGATAATATCACTATTATTAGTGAACATGTCTAGGCGTTGGGAGGAGAAATGGCAGACGAGGTCTCATCTAGGAATGTATATGCTCCTCAGAGTCTCGTGCATTTCTGGATGTAATATTAGTTGAACTCGTCCTTGAATATGCGTATGTTCTGGGAGGCGGAAGGTACACTGATTGCTTCCCCCGGACATTAAAAATATCTAGATTCCCTCAGCAAGAGACTTCTGCATTTGACGCGTGTTCTGCTCCGAAAAACCTTTGAAACGGAGCGTTTATTTGAAGTTGGAGTGAAATTAAATGCTCTCAATGTGTTTCTTGAGTTTCTGGAGGTAAGTTTATAATTTATTATTTTATAATAATGCACTGGAGGGCACTGACTGTCGTCACTGGGGTATAGCTTTTCACTGAGACCATTACAAAATGTGTACGTACAGAGGCGAGAGCTGTAGATCCAACATCGGCGACTACCGCCGACTAGATTCCGAATGATACCCAGGCCTAATTTAGCAACATGTAATTATAATATTGCTGATTTCCTAAATTTTTCTACAAATCAGTTCTTATAAATTTAGACGATGCACCAGCTTTAACTACTTGGATTACCCTTTCGTTGCTCTATCCCGCAACGGAATCTTTTCCGTCCTGGAAGATCATCGCTACACCGAGCGATCGGTTTTTCCGCATCCCGCCGTTCCGCATTCCGCAAACCGCTCACAGCGTGCAGGTAAATGGATGAAGGAAAATAGTAAAGCGCGATCTGAAGTATATTCCGCGTTCCGTTTCCGAAACCCGCTTTCCGCATTCCGCGTGCCAGGTTAACGCAGCTACGTAAAGGCGTTCGTTGTATCTCGCTCGCGTCACGCGTGAGTTATTATACTCATTGCGATACAAATAATCAACTGTCAGATGACCTTTCTACTCCGAAATGCTTAAAACGAATATTTAGGAATTCTGGTGAGGTTTTTGAAAATAAATTAATTGGAATATGCAACAAAGCTTTCAATCAAATTGTTCTCAATATATTGAACATACGTATTGAAATTTAAATCTATAAAATTATTGATTCGGTATTATATTATTATAGGTTATGGCGACGTATCCGATGACGTATCATGTATCAACCTGTATGGAGGAATAGTTTATGGCATTTCCACGAAAAGTCCAATCTATACGTACTCCAGACAGCTGTTCTCTATCTAAGCGCAACTAAATATCTATCTCGTCACTCCTGTATTGTAATTTGAAAACAATTTATAGAAATGCAGGACATTGGTTTGTGTCGTATTACGTAATAATAAAAAATATTTGGCCTGTGCTCAGCCCACCCTGGATTTTCAGAACGACACAATATATAGTTATTATAATATAGGCCTATACTATATTCCCACAATAGGACAATACAGCACAAGTGCAATATTTAAGAATATAATTTGTAAAACTGTAATTCAATAAAATAGGCTCGCGCATGTGCACTCACAGGCACGAGCTGACACACACACGCACGTACGCACACACCACGCACACACGCACGCACGCACGCACGCACGCACGCACGCACACACACACACACATAGACACGCACGCAGGCACGCTCGCACACACGCGTGTAGAAACGCTCACCAACAAACATCTCTCAACAAAGGGAGGCGGGCACATAAGGCACAACATATCAACGACTTTAAGTTAAATTATTTTTTAATATTCAGCAGCTTATCTGTATGTTGTCTTGGACATTTCGAGTTTTAGCTACGCCCCGCCCATCCTTTGCTAAGCACTGCCCACACCTCGCTCGTGTTGAGGTCGATCAATTCCTGACCCCTCTGACTATGAAATTCGAGAAAACTATACAGGTAAGCTGTCAAATATTTTGAAACTAATTTCACTGGGTGCTGTTGCTGCTTATGGCAGCACACAGCGTCCAGTCAAATTAGTGTCACAATATTCAACAGCTGCGAACAGAACGTGTTTATTAAATAGTAAAAAACAGACAATTCGTACAACAACGCGTAGTCCGTCTTCAATTAAGCCTTCGTTACGTACTTATCTACGTCATTCATGACGTCAGTGATTATGATGACATTCTACACGTCACGTAGTTGATTATGACGTTATATGATGGATGGATAAACTGGAACGGTCCATTGAGATTCTACAACCTATAAAGGAGATGGTTAATGAAAACATGACCAAATTACCACTGTCTGTATTACCTAGTATAGTGACGTCATATGAATCGAACGAAAGCCCATAAGGCTCATTCGAAATTAAAAATTCGAAATTCCAATCTCGACTTCGAAATTCATAACTCGACTTTTACATTCAAATCGCGACTTCGAAATTCAAATCTTAAATCAGCCAATTATAGTCTTATATATTAGAAATATACACCACCGCTAACATATCATGCCATGCATTACCTATACTCATAACCACTATGCCCATAACCACTAATACACCTATAGCTATCTGCCACGGACTTGAACAGCAATTTAACATTAAGTCATTTCTAAGGCACCAACAACATTGTCGAGTTATTAGGCAACACACACGCACGCTCGCACAATATCTTACTATACCGGCAGTCAAATGAGGCCTATATAAGTTTTTCTCGTCAAGAATGAATACTTAGCAAACAGCGTCTAAGTTTCGTTTGCAAATTGATCCAACAGAAACGTACACGCGGTAGCTTTTCTAAATATTTCCTTCGTGCAGGCAATTCGCATTTCGTCAATGTTGTTGGTGCCTTAGAATTTGACTTACAGTCAAATTGCTATTCAAATTCGTGGCGAGAGTCGAATAAAAATTATGATTATTTTAGAATATATAGCCTGAAAGCTGTTGTCGCAACCATTTTCATTCGTAGTAAGTAGTAATCACATTACCTAATAATTATTTTGACAACAATTTAACAGAATGTTGTTGCTGTCATTGATAGTGTAGCTCGCCGGGTAGTGTCGGGCGTTCCGGTGTATCATGTCGACCCACCACGCCGCAAGTGTACGACGAGTGATGACGCTGGTTAGCATCCGGTCTCGGGGTGACGGACTTTGTACGTGACTACCCTGCGGGAAACAAAAACCGGTTCCTAAGGCCGGTGGAACTCAATCGTTCCGGTGGGGCCGTGTGACCATCGTCGCGAACATTAAACACAACGGTCTCATCCCAAGAATTTGTATCACCAGTATGCCTGTCCATAGCAATTTCTTGATCTATGGCCTTACAAGATTTGATTTGGTGACCTAGAAATATAAGTCTATACAATGAGTTTACCTAAACAATTATAAATTTGCTAGATAATACTACAGTAAGAGCATACGAAAATGCGAGACATAGAGACAGGTAGATGAACTTTTAAACATGGGGCTCCCGGAGGTACCACGCAGACTCGTAGGTCCGCAGAGGTATCCCCGCAAGGGAGGCTCCCGTACGCGAGACTTAGGAAATTAACTTAATATAAGTTATTATACCGCTATGCTGAAAGGAAGAAGGCTATCTCGGACGAAAGGTTATGTGCCTCACGCGGGCACTACTCCTAGTGCTAGTTTGGGTGAGGAGTATTATCCTCGCATGGACCATCGTCGCTGAATCCTTGCGAGAGGCAAGTGCCTCGCGCGGGCCTCAGTCTCAGAAAGGTGTCGCCACTGCTTAAAGCGGAAGAAGAATAGTAGGCAAAAATGGGCCTACTCTAATATTTCAACCAAAAATGCTTTAGAAAGAAAAGACCATACCTAGTGATATTATGACTATAGGGGTGCGTACTGTTTTACGTGAAGACGGGACGGGCGATTCCCAATGGATTCCCTCGTCACCGTCTTATGTGATTCTTGGTAGGCTGAATTAGTAGTTGCCGCTTTATTTATGCGGGCCTTCTGCTTTGCTTAATTAGCTGTTAGTTGTTTTCAAAACAAGAACAATTTTTGGCCGCAACTGGCGGGTATCTACCTAGCTATTAGACACGGCTGTCACCGAGAACAGATGCCTTAAGACACTAATACTGAAGACAGTGCTCATACATGTTACGTAGCAAGATCGCCGAACTGGATAAGAATCCGGACATCCCGCCCCGCAACCACATAAAACGTTACAACACATGGGTTACTTTTCACGAAAGCATTATTAGACCATTGTTCTATCGTTGTGGTGGGGTAAGAGAGACGAACACCCACCGTAAATGTCCTTCCCGAAAGGGCGTGGTAGATCTAAATATCATGCCCAGACATTCTTATGGAATTCGGTGGAGGTACGTATCTCACCCGTCACCGGTCCTATGGAACTAACCGTTTAACATGTCGTTAAATTTATATACAAGTTGCTCTGTTTTGCACTGCGGTGCGGGAGGTTTGTTCAGTAAAAAAAAAATAATTAATGTATGTTTTTTCAGTGCTTCCCTACATTGGCTAAAGTGCTAACTACTAAGTATCCAAAGATACAAGGGAAATGTATGTGACACCACACCCTGGCCATCACCGCTCGGAAACCCCAATAGTTTCCCAGAGTCGGATCAGTCCATGGTGCGGATAGGGACATCCAAACAATTAAGAAGCCACAAGGCTAAGTGGAACATGAAGAGAGACAAAATCTTGGAGTTATGAGTCTTACCGGAGTGCGGGGCTAGATTATCTCACAGAGTATGCAATGAAGAAAGTGTCTCTAATCATTTTGAACCTATCCTATTGAGCTGAATAGAAAACGTTTAGTTGGTAGCATGCCGGGCTAAACAGAGTTATAGCATGGACAGCGACCTCAGTGAAAAATTGTTGGTGGCGGGAGAAAGTGTTGCTGTATAGTGTTTCCTACGTGCACTGCAGTCCTATATTTTCTATAACTAAGCAAAACATATGAAATGATGGCCACTGGCCATATATATACATAATCTAACCAGAACAATCAAAACGGTATCAAATGATCAAAGTTATATATATTAGTACAGGTTAACGAACCTACTATAGTGCGGTTAGCAACACATTGAGGAAAATGAGAAGAACTATAAACAAATACAGAAATTATAACTAGTGGTCCTAGGACCGTTACGGTACCTTTTAGTCATCGGGACCATTCTTACGGATAAAATATAATTAACGAAATACACATAGACAAATAATTAAACTGTGAAGTTTAGTTACTTGAATACTCGGTAGTCATTCTTAAGTTAGGCCACCATGTTACTGAAATTGATACGTCATTCCGTAGTTGACGTGCGTTGATGCATTCTCAGGAAGCTGGAAAGTTCCCGCAGGTTGGCTCCCGCAAGCTGTTTTCAGCAAACAATATTTCCGCAAGAACACTCATGGTGGGAGGACATCGCTCAGCACTGTAAGCCTAATAGGATGTCTAACGAGCAGTCAGCAACAGATGGGATAGTACTACTGTGGTGAACAAAGTTCCCGTGCACCGATGGCACGAATGGAAGTGTAAACAACCCGATCACAAGCGGGGGTTGTCAGATGCGAATGAGGATACAAAACAAAGCTTCACGGTGCTGGGTACGTCAGCCATCTCTGAAGATGCACCGGGTAGAGTTTACTTGCTGCGGTCGAAAGCTAGAAGAACCTACACGATATTAGTGTGTTGACGGTTGAAATACCACTTTTAGGCGTGGCCGGCAGATCCGGCGAGTTATCCATCAAAGAACATCCTGCCTCTACATCTGTAGACTCACATATTCAGGCCGTAAAGGCCTCACCGCAAATTTGTGTTCCGAAGTAGATTTGATATTCATGAACAATAATCAGAAGTTCCAAATTACTCCCGTAAGTAGGGAGTTACAAAATTGTTTTAGTGCGGTGGGTTGGACAACTGCCAGCTACGGGATAAAAACCTGACACATAGCGAAGTAAAACGCGTATTGTCTGTTGCGCTGATAGTAGCTGGTACAGATCCAACCTGTTCAGCCCCTGGCCGAGGATGCTCTCGATCACTGGATCGCGTCTCCTTTTATACTCCTCGTGACGTCACAGGCGCAGGCGCCAACCAATTATCGTTCGAGCATCAGCCAATCAGCGCGTAGCTAATAATAGAGCAGCCGAATGCTCTAGAACATTCTAGAAGTTCTGCGTCCACGTGATTATGACGTCACGGCAATATTTTGAAGATAATCAAGAAGGGTTTTCCGTGGATAACTCAGCCATTTCTCAACCGATTTTGAAATCGTTTACAGATTTAAACAGCCCGTTAAATTCTGGTCTTGATCAATGCCAGACTTAACGGGAACAGGCAATCAATAAGGATTACAGGGTACCATCTTGGTACACTAAAAGTGCCATCCTATGTTGGTCGTAAACTATATGCTCTATCAAAAACAGCATCCTGCCGCGCGCATGCGCATGCGCATCATGCGTTTTAACGAACTTAGTCGTTTTCGCAACGCTATCTCTCCCATAGGCCTATATACGCTTATGGCTCTACCCGGGCGGGGGGGGGGCGTGTTCAGGAAACGAATCCAGGACGGGGGGCGCGTACCAAGCTTAGCTGGTATGGCCAGTATCCGACCGGTCGATCCGAAATACAATAGCAACAACTTTCACGCATAATATTGTCAAAGTAGGGAAATGCTTTCTCCAATTTTCTCCTGGAAATTGACATACTTTTAATTGAACTGAACAGTATTGAAATGCAGGCTTTACTTCAGTCAATATGTCCAACGTGCATGCCTATGCTTCCAGAGCTGGAGGGCAAATGACAATTTGCACGTGCAAGTGGGTTGGTTTTGTTTGAGAAATCCAGGCCTATATAGACAATAACGAATATGGCGTCCAATAGTTACAACGATTATGGAGTCAGCGAATTGCATGCTGGGTAGCGTTGCATGCTGGGTAGTATAGTACGCTGGGTTAATTGAACAGAAACCAGCAGGCATCTCATATCTTGTGCATAGGTATCTATATTTAATGGGGCACGAGAACCTTAATCTACTGGCCTAGTCTACTAGCCTAGGCTGTTTAGCCTACTAGCTGGCTTATGAGACCTACCTACTAGTCTGACAAACCTACATGTCTAACATACTAGATGATTGCCTAACCACCATAGCCCTTTCCCAGTACTACCCATACCCGCATAGCCGTAGTTACACATATATCTATCAATGTGCATAGCCCAATATCTACCATACACCCATCGATATCTGACCTGACCCATTCATACCACCCCACCTCCCTCCGTGTTACGTCTGTAGATCATCTGTGATGATATACGCTCAAATCTGTGTGGTCGAGAGTTGTCACGTGGTGCATCAGCGACGATATATACATGCAAAATGCAAATCTGGGTGGTCGAAATATGTCACATGACCTCATTCGGACTCAGCGGCCCCCCCCCTCCATCCCAAACCTTCCACGTGTCAATGATTCACGTTACACATGTCAATCATTCTAGATATAGTTCCCAAAACAAAGTCGACTGGGGCCTCTCAAATCTGATCTCTCTCTCTCTCTCTCTCTCTCTCTCTCTCTCTCTCTCTCTCTCTCTCTCTCTCTCTCTCTCGCTGTGACAAACAGGGTCGAATATTTTTGGCGGGAAAATTGGGTGTGTAACCTAATTAAGATGTTGAGATCGTTATCAAGCTCTGTGTCCATTCAGAGTTGCGTGCATCCCGTCGCATATACTACTCATGGTCAAATAGCACCAAATCAAAAGATGCCCTCTTAAAAAACACCTTAACTTGTAGGTGGACAGATGGACGAATAAATATTATTAAAACCACATCGCTGTCTATTTCTGTACAAAGTTGGTTCCTCTAATATTGTACCACTTATTTTTATAGCTAATTCTGGCATTTATGATCAACAAAGGATAATTCACCTTTCCAGAGTATCCATCTATTAATCTGCCGTCATATGACGTCATAATCATCTAACTCGCGTTTAGGATGACGTCATAATCATTACCTCATAAATGATTCTATATGGTCCGTCTTTATCTCTTAATAGTCTTACACGTTGTACGAATTATATGTCTCTACTATTTAATAAACATGCTGTTGAATATATTGAAACTAATCTGACTGGGCGCTGGTGCTGCCATGGGCATCACCAGCACCCAGTCATACTAGTTTTAAAATATTCAACAGCTGACCTATATAGTTTTCTGAGAATTGATAGTCAGGGTGTTCAGAGATCGAACGGTTCCAACACGAGTGAGTTGTGGGTGGAGCTTAGCTAGAGATGGGCGGGGCATGGCTAAAAATGGAATGGTCCATTCTAGACCCAACTATTACTGGCGAAAATTAAGATTTTCGCCAATATAGTGATTTGGTCTCTCTGTCTGTCTGTCTAGTCTAGCTGTCTGTCTGTCCGTCTGCCCGCCAGCCCGCCTGCCCGTCTGTCTCTCTGTCCGTCCGTCTGCCAGTCCGTCCATCTGTCCGTCCGTCTACGATCTGGGTTATTTTCTTTGTTTAGCTCTACATATTGCCTGATATCTCAGGAATCCTAAGCATATTGCAACCAAATTTGATCACATGGTTACCTATGTTATCCCGATGCAGTGCAATAACGGGCAGGTCACAAAGTCAAAGGTCAACGTCATGGTGACATTTGGCAAAACATTTTTCTCTCGTAGGTCTTTTGGTTCAGCTTTCTGTTTAGCTCTAGATATTGTCTTGTATCTCACGATTGCTTCACCGTGTCGGGACAAAGCCAGGGATGGACTGGGAATGGAACCGACTCAAGCATCCATAGTAGAGTGGCCATTGTGTCTGGTATCGAACGTGGCCCTCCTACCAGTCGAGGACGGCGGGTGGGTGGCCATTGTGTCTGGTATCGAACGTTGCCCTCCTACCAGTCGAGGACGGCGGGTGGGGATTGACGGGTAGGCTGGTGTTTTTTTACTCATCGCCCAGGAAATTATATTTTGAAATTTAGATGCTCTCAGAGGTCATCTCTTGTATTTCTGGAGATAAATATAGACGTTAAGTTCACTCTATATCTAATATATTTTTTACCCATTTTCCTACAAACGTCTACAAACATGGTATTACTGTCTGTAAGGAAATATATTTAACTCAACGTCAGAGCCATTCAAAATGGTTATTTTTGTCTTGATGAACGGGAATGTTTCTGCCTACTTATATTCTACTACAAATGTGAAACGCGGAGATTATTGCATAGTTGAGAAGGTGGTCTCTTAATAATCGTGTTCGATATTCGTATGAAAATCGGTATTTAAATATTCGTATAATTATATGAATGAATATTTGAATTATTCGAATATTTCAGATGAGTGTTAAATAGAAACGAAATATCGTCGGAAAGCGTGTAAAAATGGAAACCTTTGTTTGGGGGAAACGACGATTGACACAATGACACCACAGGTTCCAATGTGGCCTAGATATCGGACAAGTGTCCGGTCATTTGGTCTAACCCTTGAGAAATGTCGATTTACAGGTCCAAAGAAGACGATTTTTGAAATGTTACCACTTGTAAAGGCTGGTTCGATAATCGAGTCTGTCATTCCAGTGGTAAAGTTAAAAAAAATAGTCTTCTCTTGACCTGTAAGTGGGCATTTAATAATCACAAACTTAAATTTCATTGGCCAAATTTATTCACATAAGGGTTAACCCTTTCACGACGAAGCCGCCCAAAACCGGCCTCTGTAGTGGTCTTGGGGAATGTTCATTTGCAGGCAAAGAGAAGACTATTTTTGAAAATTTACCACTGGAATGAATGGCTCGAATATCGAGCCAGTCATTCCAGTGGTAAATTTTCAAAAATAGTCTTCTCTTGGCCTGCACATGGACATTCAATAAGTAATTTATTTTAATTTTTCGAATAAAATTAGTCATTAAAGGGTTAAAGCAGAATGAGAAAATGCTATTTAAATATTGCTATCATACATTTCCTATATTTCCTACATTTCCTACATTTCCTATATTTCCTACATTTCCTATATTTCCTATATTTCCTACATTTCCTACATTTCCTATATTTCCTACATTTCCTATATTTCCTACATTTCCTATATTTCCTACATTTCCTATATTTTCTATGGGAGACACCTTGGGGCAGAAATTTGTCGAAAACTATTGTAGAGATCCAATATCATCAACATTATACACAATCAAAAAATTATAGCAATTATGATTTTATCAAGGTTCTAGTCGATCAGACGAGATTTTGGTGGCCATTTTGAAAAAAAGAATTTGTATTCAATCACTTTGTGTACGGGTGTCCACTTCCATGTGGGCAAAAATATATGTCAAAGGGTATCTTCCAATATGTTCATCGAACGAGTATGATTAAGGGGGAGGGGGGGGGGGGGAGGTTCGTTTCTGCCAAAATAGAAAATTGTAACATCGGTGCCATAAAGGGTTATCTTGACAGTAAGAAATGACCTTGACCTTTGACGCAAAAGTCAACCTGCTTCTTTGGGGTAAAAACCGTGGTGCAGTCGCTTTACGAACATTTTCCTTAAATGGATGACCTTGGGTGTCATGAGGTAACGTCTAATATCTCCATTGAACTGTTGGGGCCAACATGCAATCGTTTCTGGCAAAAGGAACTGGTAACCTTGACCTTAATGATAATATTGACCTTTTGCTTTTGACCCCAAAATCAGCAGACATCTTCGGGAGCCGATGGTAACATGCACCCCACGTAGTGGTAATCCTTTAAAATCGGTATGCTTAGTCACGGATGAATTATCCATAGTTTATATTCTTATATCAATCATGGGCATTTCGAAAACCATTGTGTCCAATTTAAAATTAATACGAAAGCAAGTCAATATATAGGACGTAGAAATTAACCAATTTTTACATTGATCGCACCAAGCAATATTTTTTGGCAGCCATTTTGAAAGAGAAATTCTGTTTTGAATCCAATTAAGATTATTTTGTAATTTTTCATAAATATTTGAACATCCATATGCTATACAAACATTCATTCATATTAATCTATTTGAATGCATAAATACATCTAGGTTTGGTTGGGCTCGCAGGTTACGTAATGTATTTTTAATACTCTTTAACACTTTCTTGACGAATCCGGCCGAAGCCGACCTATTCAGTGGCCTTAAGAAATGCCTATTTGCAGGCCAAAAGAAGTCTCTTTTCGAAAATGTACCACAGGAATGACTGGCTCAGTCATTCCAGTGGTAAATTTTCAAAAATAGTCTTCTTTTGACCTGCAAATGGACATTCAATAAGCACTTTTGTAAATTTGTTGACCAAACTTAGTCATTAAATGGTTAAAGTAGAAAACCCTCGTTCACAGGTGCCGGGTGACTTGTGTGATTGATAACGCGAGGAGATATTTTTCGGCCATACCAATAAACGTATACCTATCACTTACATTTTAATATCCACAATCTGCACAGACATTGGAAGCTGTAGGAGGCACCGTATCCTTATCCATGGCGTCACTTTAACAGTCACTATCACATATAATACGTCTGTCCATTTATCAAACGTAGCATACAATGGACCTTTCCAAGTTTATTCATCCATCATATGACGTCATATGACATCAGAATCTATTAAGTGACGTGTATGATGACGTCATAACGATGACGCCATGAACGATTAGAAATAGTCCGTCGTCAGTGCTTAATGGTCTGACACGCTGGACGACTTGTATGTCTTTGCCATTTAAAGGAAGGGAGCCGGGAAATAACAAATGATGTTTATTGGTAATTTCATACAATATTAAATAAACTACCATCGGTAAAAAATGGAAATGAATCGGGATTATTAGATAAAACGCATTTACTAAATCTAAGAGCGCTTAACTTGGAGTCAATTAGTGACTTCGCGCTCTGCTATGTGTCAACTGTGTGTGCAGGTATAACTCATAGGCCTACATGAAGATAACGAAAGCACACCTGAATGTAGTGGTATGAATAGTATTCTCTATAGGCGCCGATGTAGAGCTATTAACTCACTACTGCTAATTCACTATTGATCATTTTGAAAACGTTATATTTGAGTCACTTTTTCTGGTTGAAGCAACCTGTTTCGGTCAAAATGATTCCAAAACACACTGCTGGTTTCCATAGTCGCAATATGCTGCCTACTGAATATTTTGAAATTTGTGTGACTGAATGTAGACACTGTCTGTGAAAACAATGGCTTTCAGTCAAATTGTTTTAAAACTAGACAGTATTTTACCTGTAGGACGTAGTGGCTAATCAGCTTAGTGCGAATATAACTGATCTTATATGACCGGCTGTAGCGGATATTATTTATTCGCTCGGCATAGATTAGAGCGCATAGGTCCAGCTGCGTCACTAATTGGTTCCCGTCAGAATGACATAAATGGTATTTAGCTGCTTTTTTCTAATTATTCTGATTTATTTCTGCTTTTCACTAACGGCTATATAGGTTTATTATTATAAAAAGCTGTCATTCAGGAGCATATGTTAGTTTCCTGATCTTTCCTTTAATAAACATTCTGTTGAATATTTTGAAACTAATTTGACTGGACAGCACGCAGTCAAATTAGTTTCAAAATATTTAACAGCTTACCTGTATGGTGTTATGGAAATTGATAGTCATGGAGTTCAGGGATCGATCGATCCCAACACGAGCGAGGTGTGGGTGGAGCTTAGCTAGAGGTGGGCGGGGCACAGCAAAAACTGGAAAGGTCAATTCAGGCACATTGCGTTTAAGTTTATTCCAACCTTTAGCCACCTTCTCAAATGTTTACATTAGATCCAATAACTTTGGCATTGCTACATCAGGCAGTTGATTTGATACAATTTCATTCAAGTTGTGTTGGTCTAGATAGACCACATCAGAATTTTTCCGGAATCTTGATGACAGCCTATTATTTATGATGTTCAAAACAACACTATATATCTCAATTCCAGATTTAGTCAATGGATTATTCCCCACGCATTCATTTTCTGCCTTATTACCTGGCATCAATTTTTTCTGTCTTCGCGAGTTCCACTTCTATATTAAATTCGCCATCTTTAAAACTATTGTTTGCCCAATTAGCAAATGCGCTAGCTGCTTATTTTGTTCCACGAAAATCTCTTCTGACATATTCTCTCATATCCGTATAGCATTATGAACTATTTGTAGCCCATTTAGGCGCCCTGGAAGCAAACGTCGTGTTGTGCTACCGCAGCAGTAACCCATGTTATATAATCACTAATATAGACAGTCGTTAAATTTTTGCCGTTTTCTTGTCGTCGTTATCATCGTCGTCATCGTCGTCATCGTCGCATTATTATTATTATTATTATTATTATTATTATTATTATTATTTTTATTATTATTACAGTCATCTCATTCCTACAGTGCCAATTATCAAAGGATCTTGGTGCAAATCGGGTTATTCCTGGAACTGCTATGCCATCAACAAGTGAGATAATTATTATTATTTTTATTTTATATATTTTCCACACGTTCTGAAAGAACAGAGGGGATATTACAACCACCTCCGTCCGTCCATCCGTCTGTCCATCCATCTGCCCATCTTTCCGTCAGTCCATCTGTCTGTCCGTCTGTGCCTGTGTACATATGTTTGTCCATCCACTGGTCTGTACCGCTATCTCCACGAAAAAACATTAGGTGTAATTCAATCAAATTTATTATGAGAGTTACCCATATGATTACGGACCACAAAACGACGTTTACAATGCGTTACACTCCAAAGCTGGAGGTGGAGTGAGGGTGGGGCGGGTTGAATGTGGGAGCAGAAAGTCAAAGTTGCTGGAATTCAACCCAATCTGATATGTTAGTTACCCATATGATTGCAGATGTCGATACCGTCTTTACATTAGGCTCTGCACCCATGGTGGTCCAGGGTATGGGTGGGGTAAGGGGAGGTAAAGAACGTGAAAGTTTGTGAAGGTATAGGGATTTGCGATGGCGTGCCATGGACTGCACATTCTGCTGCTGCAGATGCTGCTGCTGCTGCTGCTGCGGCTGTTGTTGCTACTTCTGCTACTGCGGCTGCAGCTGACACTGTTGCTGCTGCTGTTGTTGCTGATGATGCTGCTGCTGCTGCTACTGCTACTAATACTAGTCTAGTTGGCCCAGCATAGGTTTTACTCGTTTACCCAACAAAGTTTTGCTCATTGACCTTATGCTGGCCCAATATATTGTTCCGTTAGGCCAACGTTGGAATAACGTGAGTTGACTGCTTGTAAGTTTTTTACGTTGGCTCAACGTTTTATCTACGTTGGAAAACTACATGATACATTGGCCCAACATAAACACAACAAGCAAGACTACCATGGTCAATTATACTCATTCATTGGCCAACGACTTTTCCTTATTATCCTCTTTAAATGTCATGATGGTTATGCTGCTAACTAAATAATCGTTCGAATATAAACGGATGCTTAGCTTTTTGAATTACCACAAAAGTGGGTCCATTAAGCCATTGGTGTGTATACTCGCTTGAAGGACTTGATTGGCACTGACCCTAAGGTACTAGAAGCCCTAATTAATGTGACTTGTAATGTATGGAACGTGGCAGTTAGCACCCAAGAAGCAAAACATAAGTTATTGTAGAGTGATCTTGTTAGAGCTAGAGTAGTATGTAACATCGATGAGATTGACGCAGATAAATAAATAATGAAAATAAAGGTTCCTCTTGACATCCCAAATGTGCATTTGTCAAGTGAACCTATCCCAAAAATATGACGTGTTAATATGCTTAGCTTCTCCATATCGACTACCGAAATTTCTATGGCTATATCAAAATCGAATGTAAAGAAATCTGTGTCAATACCCCATTAAGACAGCCATTCTCCTGCATGGCATCAAATACCGGCTCCGAATGTCCTCTGTAGACCTGCTTCCGTTAATAAGCTGGACGCTTTTCTTGTTGGTAGAGCTCGACTGTTCGATAGTCTTTCACAATAAATAACATTTGAGATACTATCTGACGGTAAACAATTTGCATTCCTAATGTCCTCTTGCAAAGGTTACTGGGATATCGCAAAAATTGTTACGAGGTTTGTAAATATTGCCACTCAAAAATGAAAGACACTATCACCCTCATAATTGCGATGACCACCAAATCCCCATGTGTTTAAATTTGTATAATTTGATTCTTACGCCATGCAATAGGGTTTATTTTTATGATAGTTTCCATTATTTGTCATGTATTGTCTGTATTCATATTTGTCATATCCTCCTGGCTGGGTTATTATAATAAAGAATCTGGATCTGATATCTGAGTCAATCTCCTCGCTGTTAAATACGTCTTCAGCTATAGCAATATAGCTTTCCATTAAGTTGACCTTTGCTTCCTGGGTGATAACTGTCAGGTCCCATTCGTTATCAGTCATATTCATTAGGGCTTTTAGTACAATAGTGGCCGTCAACTCATTATACACATCAATGGTTAACATGTCCCACCATTTTGTGCTTATTTTAAGGCTGAGCAACCGTTTATATTCAGATGACATATGTCATTTTGCAATGTGAACATACAGCCATTTACAGTTTATAATGAGAAAACTATCTAGGCTATACGCAGTATAATTAACCAATGACAGATGCCACGAATATTGCTAAATTCTCAGTATACTAACAACGCTGTTAAAAGTGACAAAAATCTCAATCACCCACGTAGCAGATAGACACATGATCTAAAAGGCAGCTGTTTTGCTAGTTTGCCAAATATAAATGAGTCATTTCATAACAAACACAGCAACTAATCAGTATCAACTCAACTTGGGCACTAAACAACTAAGTATAAGCATAAATACTTGGATGGTATACAAAGCTGACATTATTAATCCAAATGGATTTAGTTTTCTTACTAGCTTTACTTTGTTTTCTCACCCAACTTACTATTAACATCGTGAATTTTCAAATCAACTGCTTCTAAATGCGTGAACCTGGAAACATCAAAATCACATCCTATGTGTCTGTAGTTTACTCCCTTTGATGTTACATAAGGCACCAAACCTTCCTCATTTTCGAGACGAAATAATACCATTTCATTAAATGTCTGTGAGCATTTGGAATGTACCGAATTATCTCACCCTACTGTGTACATATTACCATCTTCAATATCATTTTCCTTGACATCAAATTCCAAACTAGACAATTCTTCCTTTTAACGCTTAGGCCTAGCAGGAATGTCTAGAACCAGCATATCAACACATTCTTTCATAGATGTTATTTCATCCAACCTAACACTCATTGCCAATGTTCGCGATCGGAGATGATGGAAATTAACTTAATACACTTTCATCAGCATCATCTGTCACCTGTGACTTGAATTTAGTTTGTCGCTGCATGAAAAGAATTAGCTTTCATTCAGGGTATCCTCGTGATCACTTTGATTTAATGCAACATCATCGCTCACTCTCTCTCTCTCTCTCTCTCTCTCTCTCTCTCTCTCTCTCTCTCTCTCTCTCTCTTTCTCTCTCTCTCTCTTTCTCTCAGCTAATCTCGTCTTGGATGACATCAATTCCATCCACAGCATCCACTATGACTTGGTTCATTTTAACTACACTCTCTCCTGATCGGGAAACAGCAACCACTGTAACTATTTGAGCAGGCAGTGGGCTATCATTCTCAGTTGGATGCTCAAAGGGTGATTCTACATAGCTACTAGTAGCCATTGGAAAGTTATTACAAACTGAAACATAGGGTATTTCTACATATTTAGCAAAATTTATACACGTCTGTGGGGATAAACGTAATATATAATGATATTACTAATTAATCAACATGAACATATATCTGTCATCTTTGCCTTTTCCAATGATCAATAATTGAGAGGAAGATGATAAAAATCACGTTGCACCAATATTCCATAATTGATTGTCTATTGATTAACTCTGACAATTTGTGTTTATGTCACTTGTGACTGTTACAATAAAAGGCACTTCAGATGCTCAAAAGTATAAGTATCACTTGTGGCAATTGTGGCAATAATCAATATTGGCAACAATTTATGTGCGTCTGTAATTCAGGCAATCAGATCACATGGCTATCGGTATAGCCCATAATCAAGAGTCTTGCAACACGTGGCTATAATTTATGTGCGTCTATAATTCAGCCAAACAGATCTTGTCTCTATCCCTATAGGCCATAACCGATATGTTTGTAATACTTTGCTATTTTTCTTCTTCTTCTTTTCGATCGCTGGTATCACACTTGGAGAGCCGTTCTCAAGATAAAATCTGTGGTTTTCTGCAGTTCTTCCACAGGCCCATACAGCCTTTCAAGAAAAGAGGTTGACAAAGGCCAGATCTCTTCTCTCAGCAGCTGATACGTACTGCAACATTGAAGTATGTGCTCTGTGGTCTGTTCTGCTTCTCCACAAGGACAAGCGGGCGATGTAGTAAGGTGGAACCGCCTGTACATGTGTTGGTTTAGTCTGTTGTGTCCAGTTCTGAGACGCAAAATGATCACTTGCTCTGGCCTCGAGAGATAATGGTAGGCATCTTCTGATTGAGGTGTTCTATAGAGTGACTTGATGATAGTTTTCATCTCAGTATGGGTAACTATGTTTTCTGTCTGATTCTCTTCTGCACCCACCTTTGCCATCTTGTCTGCTTCTTCATTTCCTTGGACTCCACAGTGTGAGGGGATCCACTTCAGTGCTATCCGAAAGCATTTGATGGTTTGTAGTGCTTCTTCAAGTTGTGGCAGTTTACCTTTGGTGATAGCCTCAAGGACGGAGCGGGCATCAGATAAAAAGACAATCTGTGTAATAGGGTCCGCTGTTCTGCTGATGGTATTAGCTGCATGAACCAGTGCTTCGACTTCAGCCCTGTAGTTTGTGCAGTGTTTGCCTGTCGGTATTGCAGCTGACTCATGTTGTCCGTTTGGATACT
This sequence comes from Chaetoderma sp. LZ-2023a, assembly GCA_034401795.1. Taxonomy (NCBI): domain Eukaryota; kingdom Metazoa; phylum Mollusca; class Caudofoveata; order Chaetodermatida; family Chaetodermatidae; genus Chaetoderma; species Chaetoderma sp. LZ-2023a. The sequence goes on along the minus strand of CM067369.1, from coordinate 43,617,127 downwards.
GTATGTGCAGTCCGGCACCTCCGCTCCTAATTTCATCTTTGGCTGATCCATCTGTGTAGATCCTTATCCATGTCTCCTGAGGGTACATTTCTTCCAGCATGGCTAGGGTCAGGGCCTTCTTGCTCACATCACTGTGTTCATCTTTGGTTGTGAGATAAGGTACTGTGGTGCGAATAGCTATGCTCTCTAGTTTGCTTTCCCAGGGTGGAGGATCAAGGGTGTGGTTTGGGTCTTCTATTTGTGCTGGCAACATTTCTTGGTGTTTTCTTTGAAGTGCTTTTGTCTCTTTCACAAAACTTGATCTTTTAAGTCTTCCTGATGACAGCTGTGCTTGCCTGATCTTCATCGGGTGGTTGTTGAACGATTTGAACTTTGCAGCTGGATCAGTGCTTTGCATTCCATTCCTTTGCTAAGTGGGGGGATGCCTGCTGTCTGCTCCATTTTCTCTATTGGTGTTGATCTCATACCACCAGTGATGATGCACAGTGCCTGGTTTTGTACTCTGTCGAGGTTCTGTTGATGAGATTTAGCTGCTGTCATCCATGAGCTGGATCCATACTCAAGGTGTGGTCGTACGGCACCTAGGTAGATGGTCTTGAGGATCCTTTCATTGGCACCCCACGTTGTACCTGCCAGCTTCCTCATGATGCTTAGTTTTCTTCTGGCCTTGGGCTCTGCGTTCTGGATGTGCTCCTTCCATGTTAATCTTCTGTCATATGTGACTCCCAGGTATGTCTGGTGGTCCTCGTACTCGAGTGGAGTACCGCCCAGTGTCAGATTGTCAACCTTGGTTTTGCTGGACAGTGAGAATAGCATGGCTGATGATTTTCTTTGTTGATGGTAATACACCAGCGATTGGCCCAAGCTGTAATTCTGTCCAAGGCGAGCTGCATTCTGTATGTGGCAGTCTTTGTGTACTCCTCGGTGCACCAGAGTACGAGGTCATCTGCATAGAGGGCTCTGCTACAATGTCATTAATGAAGAGTATGAACAGAGTTGGTGATAATACTCCGCCTTGTGGCACCCCTTGTCTCAGCAATACATTGTGTCCAGATTGTCCATCCACCATCACCCTAGCTCTGCGATTGTGTAGGTATGATTTGGTCCATCGGAACATGTTGCCACCGATGCCTGTGCGCCGGGGCTTCACGAGGAGGCCATCCTTCCACACCTTGTCAAATGCCTTCTGCAGATCGATAAAGGCAGCTAGCATCACCTTCTTGGCCTGAAAAGTGTCCTCTATGACCTGTGCAAGATGTGTTGTTTGATCTTCTGTGCTCCTGTATCTTCTGAAGCCGGCCTGCTCTGAAATTATAATGTTCTCCGACTCCAGATACCACTGCAACCGCTGGTTAATGATGCGCTCCATGGTCTTGCATATGCAGCTTGTAAGACTGATAGGATGGTAGCTCTGCACTTTCGTCTTGTTCTTCCCTTTTTTCAGAATAGGAGTCATTCTGGCTTCCTTCCAGCACTGAGTAACCTCTCCATTGGTCCAACTGAGATTAAAGACTTGCGAAGAGATGCATTACCAAGGTGTTGGATCATTTCATTCGTAATGACATCTGGCCCAGGAGATTTCTTCTTCTTCAATTGGCGGATAGCCTTCTTCAGTTCTGCTAAACTAATGTCAACTTTCATTGCATCGTGAGTGTTGGTGTCTGTTCTTTCCTTTTGCTCTTTACTAAACTCTTTTTGACGCATTCGTGGTATAGAAATGTTGCTTTCTTTTGCATATGCCATCGCATAGGCATCTGCAGCCATCTTTCCTGTCAGTGTGTGTCCATCTTCTTCAAGAGTAATCTTCTCTCCCCCGACACCCTCATCATTCAGTGCTTTAGTCAGTCTCCATAGCTTTGTGGTATCGCTCTCTAAATTAAACCCTGCCGTCTTTGCCTCCAGCTTCTTCTTTTGGCATCCAGCTTGATCTTTAGATACCTGGCTTTAGTTTGTTGTAGCGCGAAGTGGTTTTCATAACAGGGATTACCCTCTGTATCTTCTCTTGCCTTGTCTAGTTTATCATGTGCTACTTGCAGTTCTGTTGTCCAGTAGGGGTGGCAGTTTTTCCTGAACCCTCAAGGAATCGCTTCGTTGGCGGCCTTGAGGATACTTGAATTAAATTCCTTGACCAGATTGTTGATGTTTCTCCCTTCTACTGCTATATTTTGGGTAAGCTCATTGGAACGAATGCCGAACAGACTTCAATTTGCCTTTTTGTAGTTCCACCTTGGATGGTGAGGTGAACTTGTCGAAATACTTCCAAAAAGAGAGAGGACGATTGGGCGGTGGTCGCTTCCTCCTAGCTGCGATCCGACCACTCTACTGAGGTTTCTGTGAATATCTTCTGTACAAAATGCCAAGTCCGGCGTTGTTGTCGAGTGCCATCGGCGCGAGTAGAAAGTAGGCTGATCTGTGGGATCGTTGACAAGTAAAAGGTGCATTTCATCTTGCCATGCTTCAATGTCTTCTCCTCGTTTATCAAGTGTTCTGTATCCCCAGCTCTGGAACTGGCTATTAAAGTCTCCTGCAATGAGGAAGTAGCAATCCGGGACCTGGACTGTGTCAAGTGAGAGATTCTTGTTATTAGGGCAGTAATAATTGATAATGTCAATACTTTGCTATAATTTATGCACATCTATAATTCAGCCAAGTAGATCACGTGTCCATCGCTATAGGCAATGATCGATATTGGTGGCTATAATTTATATGCATCTATGATTCAGCCAATCAGATCGTGCATCTATTGCTATAGCCCATACTCGATATTGGGCTGGCAGGTGGCTATAATTTATGCACATATATTTTTAGCCATTCAGATTGTGCATCTATCGCTATAGCTCATAATCAATATTAATTGACAGCTGGTTTTTAATTTATGCGCATCTATCACTGCAGCCATAATCGCCAATAGCTTTCTGATTGACAGGTTAGCCTGATATAAATACCAAATTATGTTTTTACAGGGCATTCTGATAAAGAGCGAGCAAGAGTGAACATCTCTCTGTACTAGTCGTAATGGATGTTTTCAATATATTTATAGTGTTGCTAGAGCTAGTACTAGTAGTAATGGATGCTGTAATTATAGTACTGTTGTTAGTAGAAGTATGGCTGTGTAGTATGGCCTATACTTTATGCACATACCAGCGGATTTACCGGATTTGCAAGAGGAAACAATGAAAAGTGGTATTTTTAAAGAATTTTCTAAAAGCTTAGAAAAAAGTAGTATAAGACCCTAGTCGCCTTTTTGGAAATGGATGATTATAAATGTATTTTTAAATGTTTTACCATTACATATGATCTGCCACGTCTTGATCATCAATCTCACTATCCAATGGGTGCGATAGAGACACCTTTCCATTGTTCCTCGAATATCACGTGGTTTCGAAGGGGCTTTATTTCCCATATATGGAGTGCCAAAAATGGAGTCATCGGGCGGGTGTGATTGTACAAGGACGTCCACCAGAACACGCCCTTTTGGAATTCCATATATGATCAATTAATCCACGCCCCTCGAAAACACGTGACTGGACAGTCAGTAAAAAGCGTCTCAATCTCACTCCATTCCTACTCATTTTATACTACTGTCCTAGGTCATAAGTTGCCCATTCGATTTCCTGTAATATTATATAGGGGAGACGATTGGCTGTGGTGTTAGCACGATTGACTGGTAATCAGATGGGCGGGTTTAAAATCCTGCTCGAGCATCAGACGATCTGGTGGCAGATGAACAATCGATGAGAACAGAAAATCTCATTCACTCATTGTTTATCCCAACCCAGGAGTATAAATGGGTACCAATGTAAAACTGAGGAAGCTACCAATAATAAACTGAAATATAAACTCGCCTAGATATGACGTAAATGGAATCATGGATTCGATAGACGCCAATCAAACCAATACCTTCTGTAAAATTCTATGATTGCATGATTGAACGTCATTGTATTAGTCAACTCATATGACAGGGCCCTCCTTTTATTGACCTCACAGTACTCCTGGCAGACACTTCATATGATAGGGCCCTCCTTTTATTGACCTCACTGTACTCCTGGCAGACACTTCATGTGACAGGGCCCTCCTTTTATTGACCTCACTGTACTCCTGGCAGACACTTCATGTGACAGGGCCCTCCTTTTATTGACCTCACTGTACTCCTGGCAGACACTTCATGTGACAGGGCCCTCCCTTTATTGACATCATTGTACTCCTGGCAGACACTTCATGTGATAGGGCCCTCCTTTTATTGACCTCACTGTACTCCTGGCAGACACTTCATGTGACAGGGCCCTCCCTTTATTGACATCACTGTACTCCTGGCAGACACTTCATGTGATAGGGCCCTCCTTTTATTGACCTCACTGTACTCCTGGCAGACACTTCATGTGACAGGGCCCTCCCTTTATTGACATCACTGTACTCCTGGCAGACACTTCGTGTGATAGGGCCCTCCTTTTATTGACCTCACTGTACTCCTGGCAGACACTTCATGTGACAGGGCCCTCCCTTTATTGACATCACTGTACTCCTGGCAGACACTTCATATGATAGGGCCCTCCTTTTATTGACCTCACTGTACTCCTGGCAGACACTTCATGTGACAGGGCCCTCCTTTTATTGACCTCACTGTACTCCTGGCAGACACTTCATATGTGCACCTAGTGATAGCAATATATACAGGTGGCATGCCATTGTGAATGCGAACGCCAGAACGCAATATGCCATTCTAATAGCAACTATAATATTGGTTTAGTGTAAAATAGACATTTTATATATGATCATGCGCTGTCGTGTGAATTTCATCTTCAATACAAGATCAGTTACAAAATTGGAGTCTATGCAAGCTACAATTTAAAGTCCATATTGTTGTTGTTGTTGTTGTTGTTGTTGTTGTTGTTGTTAATATTAACAATATGTTTAGATATATCAATGATTGGATCATTGATCTATCTAAACATATTGTTAATATTAACAACAACAACAACAACAACAACAACAACAACAACAACAACAACAATGTTTAGATAGATCAATGATTGGCATATCAGCAACCCATCATTTCATTAGCTATGTTTATCCCCTTGTTTGTCTGCCCCTTGATGTTTCTTGGAATCTATTGTCTAATTTTGATCTTGCATTTTAACTCAAGAAATGCTGTTCCACAAATATTAGGTTTACCATTATTCATTTTGATCAAGAGATAGATGTCTGGATTAGGGTCTGAATCAGGTTCGGGATTTACACTGATTTCTCTTGTTATAATTAAGTTGTTTTCTTCATTTCTAGTTGTGTTCGTGAAAGAGTCACCAGGTAATATACACATGCAATCATGTACATACATAACGATTGTGAATATTATGTTCGAGCACTATATTTTCTTAGGTCGTGACTTTTTATCAAATATTTTTGTCAATAAACATTGTTTTAAGATACTTCATAAAGCAGATATATATATATATATATATATATATATATATATATATATATATATATATATATATATATATATATATATATATACACCTGTGCAAAAGTTAAGCACCAGCAAAAACAATAGAACGTAGAAACATGATGGTACAACTAGGCTGCCATACTTTTTGTCCCCGCGTTAGCTGACATAATTCCAAGTACGAAATGCACATGCATGCATGACTTCACGCCGCTTGATGTCCGTGCGTGGCGGGAAACAGCACACGTGTTCAGTTATGTAAAAGTCCAGTTTGAGGTGTAGAACATTACATACAGATTTAGGCGACAAGATTAGGAATTTTGTGTTCATGACCGTGGTTTATTTGTACAGAGAGAATTAGCTCTTGATTGTGAACCGCTATGGCAAGACGAAGGTTAAGTGATCGTGTGAAATGGCAAATCATAGGCATGCATACCACTGGTATGCCATGCAGAGAGATTGGCAGACAGCTGAACATTAACCATACTGTAATCAGTCGTTTGATTGCAAAACATGGGCAAACTAACGAGGTGAAGGACTGGCCTAGATCTGGAAGACCGAAGAAGACTACTGCCCGTGATGATCGAGCCCTAGTACGCCTTGTTAGGAGATCTCCATTCACCATCAGCAGAGTGCTCAGCCAGCAATGGGAAACGCGCAATAGAGTGTCAATGTCTACCGTCAAAAGGAGACTGTATGCTGCTGGCATGAAAGCTAGGAGACCTGTCAGACGTCCTCTCCTCACTGCACACCACAAAGAGGAGCGTCTGAGGTGGTGCAACGAAAGAAGACACTGGAACATGAGATCCTGGAGACGGGTACACTGGTCCGATGAAAGTCGGTTCCTGCTTCATGCCACAGATGGTCGAACTCGTGTATGGAGGTCCAGACGCACGGCGTACGACCAACGTAACATCATTGAAGAAGTTCCATTTGGTGGAGGTTCCGTTATGATATCGGGGTGCATCTCATTTGATTGTAAGCTGGATCTGTTGACTGTACCTGGAACACTAAATGGACAAAGATATCAATATTCCATACTGGATAGAGTTGTGGTCCCTCATTTTGTAAATCATGCACCTGGAACCCACCCTATATTCATGGATGACAACGCCCGACCACATCGTGCTAGAGCTGTGCATGAATACCTCCGCCAGAATGCCATCGAAACCCTACCATGGCCAGCAAGGAGCCCTGACATGAACCCTATTGAGCATATCTGGGACATTCTGGGAAACATGGTGAGAAGGAGGGATCCTCCTGTGCAGAACCTACAGGAATAAACAGACGCACTCCATCTTGAATGGCAACGAATACCACAATGGCGTATCAGTCGGTTGGTGACCAGCATGAGACGTCGTGTCCAGGCCGTCATCCAGGCACAAGGTGGATATACCCGGTATTAATAATGACAGTCTCAAACTCGTGCACAGATGTTAAACTTCGTTTTCAGACACCATTAATGACAATCTAGCCACGTGTGTCAACTGTAGGGCAATAGTTGTCAGTTGTGTCAACGTAACCATATTCAGGCCTCGTTTTCAAGTTCAAACAAAAACATACAGTGTTTCCCCACCATCATAATCAGCATTCCTCTAGTTGCATTATGACCTCTTGCACTAAGATGGATGGGTACATAAATGTTTATGCTATTGCTTTCTTCATAGCACATGAATATACCCTCGCATGTGCGTAAAAATAGGGTGGTGCTTAATTTTTGCACAGGTGTATATATATATATATATATATATATATATATATATATATATATATATATATATATATATATATATATATATATATATATATATATATGTATATATAGTGTATTCAATAACATAGCATTCACTGTTGTGATTTCTTAATTATATATTGTTATTGTGGTACAATGTTCCTGTCTTTGAAAGTGTTTTACCGGTAAGTAGGGTAGCATTTCGTGGGCCTCTCCACTCCATGGTGACTTGTGTATCTATGATTCAGCCAATAACATCGTGAATCTATTGCTTATAGTCCATAATTGATATTGGGCTGGACGCTGGCTATAATTTATGCACGTCTGTTATCCCGCCAATCAGATTGTGTCTATCACTATAGCCCATAATCGATACTGGGCTGGCAGGTGGCTATAATCTATGCACATATATTATTCAGCCAAACAGAATGTATCTATTACCATACCCCATAATCCATATTGATTGACAGCTGGTTTTTCAATTTATGGGCGTCTATCACAACAGCTCATAATCGACAATAGCTTTTTGATTGACAGGTTAACCTGATACAAATGCCAAATGCAGTGTTTGCTGGACATTCTGATAAAGAGCGAGCAAGAGTGAACATCTCTGTGTACTAGTCGTAATGGATGATTTCATTATATTTATAGTGTTGGTATTAGCGAATTTATCGGATTTGCAAGAGGAAACAATGAAAATAGATATTTTTAGAGAATTTTGTAGTATAAGACCCTAGACGCCTTTTTGAAAATGGATGATTAGAAATGTCTTTTTTGATGTTTTACCATTACATATGATCTGGCACGTCTTGATCATCAATCTCACTAACCATTGGGTGAGATAGTGGGACTTTTTCATTGTCCCTCGAATGCCACGTGGTTTCGAAGGGACGTGGCTCTATTTCCCATATGTGGAATTCCAAAAAGGGAGTGATCGTCTGGTGCGTGTGTTTGTACAACGACGTCCACCAGAACATGCCCCTTTTGACACTCCATATATGAGCCATTAATCCACGCCCATCGAAAACTGGTGACCGGACTGCCAGTAAAAACCGTGTCTATCTCATTCCATTCCTACTCATATTATACTATTCTCCTAGGTCATACGTTGTCCATTCGATTTACTGGAATATTATATAGGGGAGACGATTGCCTGTGGTGTTAGCACGATCGACTTGTAATCAGCCGGGCGGGTTTCAAATCCTGCTCGAGCATTAGACGATCTCTTGGCAGATGAACAATCGGTGGTAACATAGGAAAATCTCATTCACTCCTCATTGTCTCCACCCACACACAAGTATAAATGGGTACCAATGTAAAACTGGGGAGCTACCAATAATATACTGAAATATAAACTCATCCAGATATGACGTAAATGGAATCAGGGACTCGATAGGAGACAATCAGACCAATAACTTCTGTAATATTCTCTATGATTGCATGATTGAACGTCATTGTATAAGTCACTTCATGTGACAGTGCCCTCCTTTAATTTGACCTCACTGTACTCCTGGAAAAAACCTCATATGCGCACCTAGTGATAGCAATATATACAGGTGACATTCCATTATGAATGCGAACGCCAGAACTCAATATGCCATATTGGTTTAATGTAAAAATAGACATTTTATATACGGCCATGCTCGGTCGTGTGAATTTCATCTTCAATACAAGATCAGTTACAAAATTGGAGTCTATGCAAGCTACAATTTAAAGTCCATGTTGATTTTTACCATCATTTGTATTGATAAAGATATAGGGAACATATCTGGTTCGGTGTTTACGCTGATTGCTTTTGTGATAATTAAATATTTTTTATGTCTACTTAAAATGATGAACGTGGATGATATGAGGCACGAGGTAAAATACACATGCAAGCATGTACATATGCACTAATTATGCTTATTACATTCAAGCACTAGATATTTTTAGTTGTGACATGTTACCAAACACCTTTCTCAATAAACATTGGCCTAAGATACTTCATAAAAATATAGATATATTCACTAATTAATATAGCATTATGTAATAAGCCTAATCGGTGCTCTCGTATATATATTTTTCATAGTATAATCCTTCTTCACTTTTGCCCATCGTGTCTTGTCCTCAGCCGAAATCCTTAGCTTTCTCTGGTCCATTCTTGACTTGACTGTACGGAGTCCTGCTTTCTTGAGGTCACCTCGTAGCACCCTCAGCAGATTTATGCAATGACGTCCTCTCCTGGCTTTGTATTTGCTGGCTCCGAGTAGGGCGAATTCCAAGCCTCTCTGTGCTGGTGTCTCTTCTGGCATCCTTAGCACATGGCCAAACATGGACCATCTTTGCTGGGCGAATTTTACAGACAGCGGCGACGTCTTACACATCTTGCATAGTGCATTGTTGGAAATTATGCTGTCTGGCCATCGGTGTCCAGTGATGGTGCAGAGGTGTTTGCGGTGGCAGGCATCGAGTTTATCTAGAGCCGTCTTTGGAGCTGCCAAGCTGTTACAGTTATACAGCATCAAGGATACGCAGGTTGCATTGTATAAACGTAGCCTCTTTATCAAGGGCATCTTTGATCTATGAATCCATAGCTTCCAGAGGAACTGGAAAGCTATGTTCCCCATGACGCAGCGTGCAGGAATGTCCGCAGTACTGCAAAGCAGTGAGCCCAAGATTTAAATTTTCCTCCATGGTTCGCCGCCGCGAAGTGGGTCGTCATTTTCTATAGTTTCATGCTTTGTAGATAGGTATATGTTGGTGAACTCTGTTTTGGATTCATTCATAAAGAGATTCTCAATTTCTAGTTTGCTTGCGGCTGTTGGGAGACGTTCGTCAAGGGGTTTCTTTTCCTCGTCTATGAAGTCCACATCGTCGGCATATTCCATCTCTAGCGGCATGCCCAGTATTGACACTGGAGGTTTGGTCTTGTGAACTTTCCCGCATAGATTTCAACGCAGCAGCAAGGTAGCAGGTGAAAAGCACCGGAGATAGACCATCTCCCTGTGGGGAGCCGATTGATGTCTCAAGCTCTGCAGACTGCGACTTGACTCGTACTCTCAGCTTGGTGGCTGCGAGCAGTAGTCTCACTAGTCGTAGCTCATCCTCATTGCAATTGGTCTGGCATAGTACATCTAGGCTCTTTGAGCGTTTAATTGTGTCGAAGGCTCATGATATGTCAATGCCCATTTTGTGGAAGTTCCAGTGTTTAGACATGACTACCAATACAAGCAGGCGTTGAGCCCATACAATGTCTGCACAGCTGCGTCCATGTTTGAAGCCACTTTGACATGATCCGGTGAAGCATTCGATCTTGTCTCGGATGCGACATAGAATAACATTGGATAGGATTTTCCATATGCTGTTGAGGAGCACAAATGGGCCGCAGATTGGCTTGGGGACCAGGTGGCTTCTTGGGCTTAGGTAGTGCAATAAGGGTGCCTTGGCCTACAGCGTCGATGGGAAGGTGGTGCATAAAAGCTGAATTGATTAGGTGTGTGATCAGATTTGAGACAATGCCACATGCATATTTGAATAGTTCATTGCTCATACCATCAGGTCCAGATGCACGTCCATTTTTCAAGGCTTTAAGTGACTTCTCAACTTCTGCTGTTTAATTGGTGTTAGTAATGGCCTTGTGACTCCTGAGAACGGGTGCAAGGTCTCATTATCGTTGTCAGTGAACTGTTCCTTGAACCATTCTCGAATCGCTTCGGCTTTTCCCTGGTCAGTCCCGATAAAGTGTCCTTCAGAGTTGTGTACGGGATCCTATAGAGAGGGCACACGCAACAGCAATGGAGATGCACTGGTGACATTCCTTAGTTCCAATGGCCTATTTGTCACAAATATGGCTTTCAAACATCCATGCCGTCACCGGACAACATGGATGGGACACATTACTGATCGCAAAGTCCCAAAAGCTTCTAAGGCTACAACAGCTGTATTCAACCAAATAGACCTCATACTATGCAGGACAGAAGCAAAACCCTTACTCCGGAGCGCTCGTTTGTATGGGGGAACAGACCTCAATTCTGGCCATAAGCTAGTCATTACAAGCCTTGAGATGACCGATCACTACCTAATGTATAAACACCATACCAGGCAAGAGGGTAGAGTCACCTACAACATACCCAAGCTCATCAGCGACACTGACACTTAAATGTCATACAAAAAAGCCCTCGGGGAGCAGATAGCTAACATCGATGTCAGCTCCGATCCAAACAAAGCCCTAACCAAAATACTGAAATCTATGGAATCATCCGCTACCAGCACCATATGTGTTCTTAAAAAACCAAACTAGGTATACTGACGACCCTCTAGCAGTAAAACTGTTAGCAGAGCAGAAAACAATACGGCTGCCCATCTATTAAAGTGGCCAAAGTGAAGACCGCACCAAACTATGGCGGGAGCGCAATATTATTTTGCGCCACATTAGCGAATGCTTAAAAGATCTTGCTATTCAACAGGCAGACCCCCTAGTAAATGAAATCACTGCCACGAATGACTGTCACAACATGTTTCGGGTAGCTCGAGCCCTAAGAGTTACTGACTACACACCACCTCTCATTGTACACAACTCTGAAGGACACTTTATCGGGACTGACCAGGGAAAAGCCAAAGCGATTCGAGAGCGGTTCAAGGAACAGTTCACTGACAACAATGACGAGCCCTTGCACCCGTTCTCAGGAGACACAAGGCCATTACTAACACCAATTAAACAGCAGAAGTTGAGAAGTCACTTAAAGCCCTGAAAAATGGACGTGCATCTGGACCTGATGGCATTAGCAATGAACTATTCAAATATGCATGTGGCATTGTCTCAAATCTACATAAAGCATGTTGTACACATATAGTGGATAGATCTACTTATAAATGTGCTTGAACTTTTGAAACACATTTTACAAAAATATCAACAATACAAGTCACACGCAAATGAAATCGTTCATGATCACTAACATCTCATCCGGGATTGTACCATGGAGGAATCTGATCTGTCTCTCAAGGATCTGATGTCATATTCAATTAAGTAAATTACGTCACTAGTTAGATGACGCCACAATGAAAATGCCATATAGCGCCGTCACAAAAATGGAAAGTGTCTTTGATAAATTTACAATTTAATAAACGGTCTGTCCGAGGCAAGAATAGTTTTCAGTGGAATTGGTTTCAAATATTTCGACAGCTTGCCTTTCTAATGACGTTCAAATTGGTGTTCTGATTCAAAGTATAAAATCTATTCCAACACACCCAAAAGTATGTGGATCTTAGATAGAAATGGGTAGATCGTAGTTAGAAATGGGTGGGTCACAGTTAGAAGTAAGTGGACCTTAGCTAGAAATGAGTCAATCTTAAATAGAAATGGGTGGGGCCATAGCTATAGATGGGTGTATCATAGCTAGAAATGAGTGTGTCGTATCTCGAAATGGGTGGGGCTTAGCTAGAAATGCGTGGGTCATAGTTAGAAATGGTTCGATCTTAGCTAGTAAAGTGTGAATCCTACCTAGAAATGGGTGAATCTTAGCTTGAAAGGGGCCACCCATAGTTAGAAATGGGTCGGTTTTAGCTAGAAATCTGTGGATCATAGCTAGAAATGTGTGGGAGATAGCTAGTACTGGACCGCTCCATTGATGGCTTAATAAGCAATCATTTTGTTCCATGTCTGAGACATGATTGCCCAAATGAAACACAACGACAGTGACGGACTATAACTACCCACATGATCTAGCATGAACCACCAGATATCATACCACCATATGCGCACAGGGGAATTTCTATAATAAAAAAACAGCCGCCCCCTACCTACGAGACACGCAGCGTGTATAACGAGCCTGGCTTAAGATATTGCATAAAAAGGGCATAATCAGCACCTTGATCCTTGCTCTTGTTATAACTAAGTATTTTTTTCATTTCTAGATAAATCTGGAGATGAGAAAGCCAAAGAAGGTAACATACACATGCAATCAATTACATATGCACCGATTATGCTTATTACATTCAAGCACCATATTTCTTCGGTTGTGACTTTATATATATATATTCGTGAATTTGTTTTTATCGCTCTCGTTCTATGAGGTAATGTTGCATGGAATGCATCTACACAGTAGTCACATTTTGATTGACAGTTCTGAAGCTTTTGACAAAGTTTTGAGCAAAATACGGTCAAAACAATACACTTTTCATACAATTATTGATGGTAGTGATACAATTGCAAGCTTCCTTAATGCACTTTCTTAGATTACTTACTTGGCACTTATTTAGCACCTAAGATGAGCAATTTGTACAATCCAAAGTTACCACCTGCTTTGGTTACATATTTTTGCTGCGTCGGATTAGCCTGATTGACAGGAGCACGTCTAAATTTTTTTGGAGACGCTCTAGCGGAAGGGGTGGGTGCTTATTAATCATTTACCAAAGTGTCAAAATTAACATATGAAATTAACACATGGTTTTTTTAACGATAGAATTTTTTTTTATTCTTTCCTTTATGCCTGCTGAACATGTTTTAAAGACCCTACTGTTAGCTCATTTCTTCAGCTCATTAATATTTGTGAATTTCATGTGACGTCACTACCTAACGAAAGCGGCATCCATTTTGGGGTTTTTTCTTCTCTTCAAATGTATCAACTGCTTTTATAGTTTATACATTCATTTGTAAGATAAATTTTTGGGTTAAAATGGGCAAAATTAGCAGTTGAAACATTCAACAAACTAATACAGTGATATTTAAGGATTTACAAGCATGTACCAGACAGCTGAAGATGCATAATCACCAATTCTCGAAATTTGGTACCGCTATTTCACACATAACCTGGCGCGGTGGGTCAGTTCAAATGCTTGGGATTTGTTTAAAAATTAAAATTTTGTACTGAACTTTTTTTGTTTGTATTTAGAAGTGTTATTTCACATTGTGTTACATTCTTGCGCAAATCGTTTTAAGAGTTTTCTTTCACGACTGCATTACTTGCTTAGATTCACGAACTTCGGTACCCATAGTATATATATATATATATATATATATATATATATATATATATATATATATATATATATATATATATATATATATATATATATATATATATATATATATATATATATATATATATATATATATATATATATATATATATATATATATATATATATATATATATATATATATATATATATATATATATATATATATATATATATATATATATATATATATATATATATATATATATATATATATATATATATATATATATATATATATATAAGTTAGGAAAATAGTTAATTGATTTGATGAATAAAGGTTCACTTTTGATCCATATGATTCACGAATTTGGACTAACGTAGACATCGATAAGATCTTGAACTAATAAACATATATGGAGAGGATGCTTGCATAAGTTAAACACAATGACACTATTTATTTCAATGCCATTGTGGAAACAGTCTATAATTATGCTTCCATCACAGGCTTATTTCCACACAATAGAAAATGTCAGTGGCACTGTGTTTTAACACTTTATGTACCATCTTACCAATTAAATCCACTACAGAACATGATGGATGGGGGGAAATAAACAATATTTATTTGAAAATTTGAGAGCAGTCGTCTATAGAGCAAAGCGTTTCCTCACATAGTGCTTCAAATTTGGTACTAAAGTCAGATTGCGTGGTATTAAATAAAGCAGGAGTTTTCACTCAAGACTGTATTTGCAACTGTTTGACATGTTACCTTCCCTAAGAAATACCAGTTTTACTATATTATGACAGATAAATTCTCGATGGATATTGCTCTCAACTCGATGCGATTGCATGCTCTAAGCACGATGCATCTGATCTCCTGTTCATTTAACTGTCTAATAGTATGCATTGCTTAAGAGTTTACTGAAATGTAATAGATGTTTGCTGCATACACGTATTTAGAGTAAATGTAGGTTACCCTGTTGACCAATATAGTTCAATATTTTCGAGATTAGCCAGTACAACACCCACGTTTTTGGACAAAATGGACAGCAGTTCAGCCGAAAAATAGTCAACTATACTTATATAACAGACATAGTAAGGTATTAATAACGTATCCAGGTCTCCTTTATCCCGTTTTATTGTCTTTAAATAGCAAATCCTGCTTCTCGACCAAAATGGCTCATTTTCTTTCATCAATGCTTTAAGATGCAGCAAATAACTTTTCTTGAATTTCTAATGTCGTATTGGCTTGAGCGTCTGCTTATACAACAGACCTTGCAACTTTATCCATCCATCATATTGCATCGTAGGACGTCATAATCATGATGTAAAGGTCCATTGTGCTAAATGAATAAGCCCACAATCGATCGTACTTAAGAATTATAAAATGTGATGCATTAATTTTATGCTTGCCACGGTGCTTCTTCATAGGATGTATGTGTCAGGCTCAAGAAGAAGAATGGGTGCATGCACAAGTGATGAAACCAATATGTCGATCACCTATATGACGGTATAATCAATTACGTGACATCTAGGCTGACATCACAATCAACTACATAATGAATGACGTTGCAAAGTCAGTCAGGAACATTTAAAGGCACGTCAGTTGTATGAATCGTATAGTTTTATTATTTAATAAACATACTGTTGAATATTTTGAACCTAATTTGACTCGCCGCTTATGCTGCCAAGGCAGTATCCCCCAGTCAAATTAGTTTCAAAATATTCAACAGCTTATCTGCATAGTTATCTGAAAATTGAGATTCACAACACGGGCAGAGAGTGGACGGAGCATAGCTAGAGATGGCTGGGGCATAGCTAAAATTGTTTTCGTCAATTGATGCGCTGTAAACGTATGTGAAACGATGAAAGAAATGTCATGTATGGCACAAAATCGTTTATTTGTTCATTTATCACATTTGCCTGCAATTATACAAGTATGCTACTGGCTTGGATTGTATTCATATTTATAGTTTCCAGAACATTAAAGCACTGCATTTGTTATGATTTGAATGCGTGGCTTATATTAACTCTACAACAAATATATTGTATACAGAAAGCAAATAGACTATTAGCACACAAACGTCTGATATATAATATCGGAATTACTACTTAACAACGTTAAACATAGCAGGAACAATAGCTATGCATAATTGTGTAAAACTTGGCTAAAAGTATCTTACTTACTATTTTACATGTGTATGCTAGATAGTCACTTGTAGTCGTACTTTCTCAGATAGTGGGATTAAACTTTACAATCCCACATCTGAAATACCGCTTATTTTGAACAAGATTTTCACTTTCATGCGTGACCTTAGTAAGTACTACATAAAGCATGGTGTACACATATAGTGGATAGATCTACTTATAAATGTGCTTGAACTTTTGAAACACATTTTACAAAAATATCAACAATACAAGTCACACGCAAATGAAATCGTTCATGATCGTTAACATCTCATCCTGGAGTGTACCATGGAGGGATCTGATCTGTCACTCATGGATCTGATGGCATATTCAATTACGTAAATTACGTCACTAGTTATATGATGCCACAATGAAAATGACATATAGCGCCGTCACAAAAATGGAAAGTGTCTTTGATAAATATACAATTTAATAAAAGGTCTGTCATTGGCAAGAATAGATTTAAGTGGAATTGGTTTCAAATTTTTCGCCAGCTTGCCTTTCTAATGACGTTCAAATTGGTGTTCTGATTCAAAGTATAAAATCTATTTCCAACACACCCAAAATTATGTGGATCTTAGATAGAAATGGGTAGATCTTAGCTAGAAATGGGTGGGTCACAGTTAGAAGTAGGTGGATCTTATCTAGAAATGAGTCAATCTTAAATAGAAATGGGTGGGCCATAGCTATATATGGGTGTATCTTAGCTAGAAATGCGTGGATCATAATTAGAAATGGTTCGATCTTAGCTAGTAAAGTGTGAATCCTAGCTAGAAATGGGTGAATCATAGCCAAAAAGGGACCACCCATGGCTAGAAATAGGTCGGTCTTAGCTAGAAATGTCTGGATCATAGCTAGAACTGGACCTCCCCATTTATGACTTAATAAGCAATCATTATGTTCCATGTCTGAGACATGATTGCCCAAATGAAAGACAACGACAGTGACTGGCTATAACTACCCACATGATCTAGCATGAACCACCAGATATCATACCACTATATGCACACAGGGAATTTCTATATAAAAAACAGCTGCCCCCTACCTACCAGACACACAGCGTGTATAACGAGCCTGGCTTAAGATATTGCATAAAAAGGGCATAATCAGCATCTTGGTCCTTGCTCTTGTTATAATTAAGGGGTTTTATCATTTCTAGATCAAGCTGCAGATGAGAAAGCCAAAGAAGGTAACATACACATGCAATCAATTACATATGCACCGATTATGCTTATTACATTCAAGCACCATATTTCTTCGGTTGTGACTTTATTTATACATATATATATATATATATATATATATATAAGTTAGGAAAATAGTTAATTGATTTGATGAATAAAGGTTCACTTTTGATCCATATGATTCACGAATCTGGACTAACGTAGACATCGATAAGATCTTGAACTAATAAACATATATGGAGAGGATGCTTGCATAAGTTAAACACAATGACACTATTTATTTCAATGCCATGGTGGAAACAGTCTATAGTTAAGCTTCCATCACAGGCTTATTTCCACACAATAGAACATGTCAGTTGCACTGTGTTTTAACACTTTATGTACCATCTTACCAATTAAATCCACTACAGAACATGATGGATGGGGGGAAATAAACAATATTTATTTGAAAATTTAAGAGAAGTCGTCTATAGAGCAAAGCCTTTCCTCACATAGTGCTTCAAATTTGGTACTAAAGTCAGATTGCGTGGTATTAAATAAAGCTGGAGTTTTCACTCAAGACTGTATTTGCAACTGTTTGACATGTTACCTTCCCTAAGAAATACCATTTTTACCATATTATGATGGATAAATTCTCGATGGATATTGCTCTCAACTCGATGCGATTGCATGCTCTAAGCACGATGCATCTGATCTCCTATTCATTTAACTGTCTAAGAGTATGCATTGCTTAAGAGTTTACTGAAATGTAATAGATGTATGTTGCATACACGTATTTAGAGTAAATGTAGGTTACCATGTTGACCTATATAGGTCAATATTTTCGAGATTAGCCAGTACAACGCCCACGTTTTTGGACAAAATGGACAGCAGTTCAGCCGAAAAATAGTTAACTATACTAATATAACTGACGTAGTAAGGTATTAATAACGTACCCAGGTCTCCTTTATCCCATTTTATTGTCTTTAAATAGCAAATCCGGCTTCTCGACCAAAATGGCTCATTTTCTTTCAGCAATGCTTTAAGATGCAGCAAATAACTTTTCTTCAATTTCTAATGGCGTATTAGCTTGAGCGTCTGCTTATACAACAGACCTTTCAATTTTATCCATCCATCATATTGCATCGTATGACGTCATAATCATAATGTAAAGGTCCATTGTGCTAAATGAATATGCCCACAATCGATCGTACTTAAGAATTATAAAATGTGATGCATTGAGTGTACGCTTGCCACGGTGCTTCTTCATAGGATGTATGTGTCAGGCTCAAGAAGAAGAATGGGTGCATGTACAAGTGATGAAACCAATATGTCCATCACGTATATGATGGTATAATCAATTACGTGACCTCTAGGCTGACATCACAATCAACCACATAATGAATGCCGTTGCAAAGTCAGTCAGGAACATTTAAAGGCACGTCAGTTGTATGAATTGTATAGCTTTGTTATTTAATAAACATGCTGTTGAATATTTTGAACCTAATTTGCTGCCATAGGCAGTATCCCCCAGTCACATTAGTTTCAAAATAGTCAACAGCTTATCTGTATAGTTATCTGAAAATTGAGATTCACAACACGGGCAGAGAGTGGACGGAGCATAGCTAGCGATGGGTGGGGCATGGCTAAAATTGTTTTCATCAATTGATGCGCTGTACACGTATGTGAAACGATGAAAGAAATGTCATGTATAGCACAAAATCGTTTATTTGCTCATTTATCACATTTTTCTGCACTTATACAAGTATGCTACTGGCTTGGATTGTATTCATATCTATAGTTTCCAGAACATTAACGCACTGCAATGGTTATGATTTGAATGCGTGGCTTATATTAACTCTACAACAAATATATTGTATACAGAAAGCAAATAGACTATTAGCACACAAACGTCTGATATATAATATCGGAATTACTATTTAACGATGTTAAACATAGCAGGAACAATAGCTATGCATAATTTTGTAAAACTTGGCTAAAAGTATCTTACTTACTGTTTTACATGTGTATGCTAGATAGTCACTTGTTGTTGTACTTTCTCAGATAGTGGGATTAAACTTTACAATCCCACATCTGAAATACTGCTTATTTTGAACAAGATTTTCACTTTCATGCGTGACCTTAGTAAGTACTACATAAAGCATGCTGTATACACATATAGTGGATAGATCTACTTATAAATGTGCTTGAACTTTTGAAACACATTTTTTAAAATATCACCAATACAAGTCACATGCAAATGAAATCGTTCACGATCGTTAACATCTCATCCGAGATTGTGCTATGGAGCGATCTGATGTCACTCAAAGATCTGATGTCATATTCAATTACGTAAATTACGTCACTAGTTAGATGATGCCAGAATGAAAATGACATATAGCGCCGTCACAAAATTGGAAAAGTCTCTGAGAAATATACAATTTAATAAAAAGTCTGTCATAGGCAAGAATAGTTTTCAGTGGAATTGGTTTCAAATTTTTCGCCAGCTTGCCTTTATAATGACGTTCAAATTGGAGTTCTGATTCAAAGTATAAAATCTATTTCCAACACACCCAAAAGCATGTGGATCTTAGTTAGAAATGGGTAGATCTTAGATAGAAATGGGTGGGTCACAGGTAGAAGTAGGTGGATCTTAGCTAGAAATGAGTCAATCTTAAATAGAAATGGGTGGGCCATAGCTATAGATGTGTGTATCTTAGCTAGAAATGAGTGTGTCGTATCTCAAAATTGGTGGATCTTAGCTAGAATACGTGGGTCATAGTTAGAAATGGGTCGGTCATAGCTAGTATAGTGTGACTCATAGCTAGAAATCATTGAATCTTAGCTAGAAATGGGTCACACATTGGTAGAAATGGGTCGGTCTTAGCTAGAAATGTGTGGGACATAGCTAGAACTGGACCTCTCCATTGTTGACTTATTAAGCAATCATTATGTTCCATGTCTGAGACATGATTGCCCAAATGAAAGACAATGACAGTGACTGACTATAACTACCCACATGATCTAGCATGAACCACCAGATATCATACCACTATATGAGCACAGGGAATTTCTATATATAACAAACAGCCGCCCCCTACCTACGAGACACGCGGCGTGTATAACTAGCCTGGCTTAAGATATTGCATAAAAAGGGCATAATCAGCACCTTGGTCCTTGCTCTTGTTATAATTAAGTATTTTTTTCATTTCTAGATAAATCTGGAGATGGGAAAGCCAAAGAAGGTAACATACACATGCAATCAATTACATATGCACCGATTATGCTTATTACATTCAAGCACCATATTTCTTCGTTTGTGACGTTATATATATATAATCTTATATTTATAGATTAAAATTAGGAAAATAGTTAATTGATTTGATAAATAAAGGTTCACTTTTGATCCATATGATTCACGAATCTGGACTAACGTAGGCATCGATACGATCTTCAACTAATAAACATATATGGAGAGGATGCTTGCATAACCTAAACACAATGACACTATTTATTTCAATGCCATGGTGGAAACAGTCTATAGTTAAGCTTCCATCACAGGCTTATTTCCACACAATAGACCATGTCAGTTGCACTGTGTTTTAACACTTTATGTACCATCTTACCAAGTAAATCCACTACAGAACATGGTGGATGGGGGGAAATAAACAATATTTATTTGAAAATCTGAGAGAAGTCGTCTATAGAGCAAAGCCTTTCCTCACATAGTGCTTCAAATTGGGTACTAAATTCAGATTCCGTGGTATTAAATAAAGCTGGAGTTTCCAATCAAGACTGTATTTTCAACTGTTTGACATGTTACCTTCCCTAAGAAATACCATTTTTACTATATTATGATAGATAAATTCTCGATGTATATTGGTCTCAAATTGATGCGATTGCATGCTCTAAGCACGATGCATTTGATCCCCTGTTCATTTGACTGTCTAATATTATGCATTGCTTAAGAGTGGACTGAAATCTAATAGATGTTTGTTACATACACTTATTTAGAGTAAATGTAGGTTACCCTGTTGACCTATATAGTTCAATATTTTCGAGATTAGCCAGTAGAACGACCAAGTTTTTGGACAAAATGGACAGCAGTTCAGCCGAAAAATAATCAACTATACTTATATAACTGACATAGTAAGGTATTAATACTGTAACCAGGTCGCCTTTATCCCATTTTATTGTCTTTAAATAGCAAATCCTACTTCTCGACCAAAATGGCTCATTTTCTTTCAGCAATGCTTTAAGATGCAGCAAATAACTTTTCTTCAATTTCTAATGTCGTATTAGCTTGAGCGTCTGCTTATACAACAGACTTTTCAATTTTATCCATCCATCATATTGCATCGTATGATGTCATAATCATAATGTAAAGGTCCATTGTGCTAAATGAATAAGCCCACAATCGATCATACTTAATAATTATAAAATGTGACGCATTAATGTTATGCTTGCCACGGTGCTTCTTCATAGGATGTATGTCCCAGGCTCAAGAAGAAGAATGGGTGCATGCACAGGTGATGGAACCAATATGTCGATCACGTATGTGACGTCATAATCAATTACGTGACCTCTAGGCTGACATCACAATCAACTACATAATGAATGACGCTGCAAAGTCCGTCAGGAAGATTTAAAGGCACGTCAGTTGTATGAATTGTATAGCTTTATTATTTAATAAACATGCTTTTGAATATTTTGAACCTAATTTGACTCGCCGCTTATGCTGCCAAGGCAGCATCGCCCAGTCAAATTAGTTTCAACATAGTCAACAGCTTATCTGCATAGTTTTCTGAAAATTGAGATTCACTACACGGGCAGAGAGTGGACGGAGCTTAGCTAGAGATTGGTGGGGCATGGCTAAAATTGTTTTCATCAATTGATGCACTGTAAACGTGTGTGAAACGATGAAAGAAATGTCATGTATAGCACAAAATCGTTTATTTGCTCATTTATCACATTTGCCTACACTTATACAAGTATGCTACTGGCTTGGATTGTATTCATATTTAGAGTTTCCAGAACATTAAAGCACTGCAATGGTTATGATTTGAATGCGTGGCTTATATTAACTCTACAACAAATATATTGTATACAGAAAGCAAATAGACTATTAGCACACAAACGTCTGATATATAATATCGGAATTACTATTTAACGACGTTAAACATAGCAGGAACAATAGCTATGCATAATTTTGTCAAACTTGGCTAAAAGTATCTTACTTACTGTTTTACATGTGTATGCTAGATAGTCACTTGTAGTTGTACTTTCTCTGATAGTGGGATTAAACTTTATAATCCCACATCTGAAATTCTGCTTATTTTGAACAATATTTTCACTTTCATGCGTGACCTTAGTAAGTACTACATAAAGCATGGTGTACACATATAGTGGATAGATCTACTTAGAAATGTGCTTGAACTTTTGAAACACATTTTACAAAAATATCAACAATACAAGTCACACGCAAATGAAATCGTTCATGATCGTTAACATCTCATCCGGGATTGTACCATGGAGGGATCTGATCTGTCACTCAAGGATCTGATGGCATATTCAATTACGTAAATTACGTCACTAGTTAGATGATGCCACAATGAAAATGACATATAGCGCCGTCACAAAAATGGAAAGTGTCTTTGATAAATATACAATTTAATAAAAGGTCTGTCATGGGCAAGAATAGATTTCAGTGTAATTGGTTTCAAATTTTTCGCCAGCGTGCCTTTCTAATGACGTTCAAATTGGTGTTCTGATTCAAAGTATAAAATCTATTTCCAACACACCCAAAAGTATGTGGATCTTAGATAGAAATGGGTAGATCTTAGCTAGAAATGGGTGGGTCACAGTTAGAAGTGGGTGGATCTTATCTAGAAATGAGTCAATCTTAAATGGAAATGGGTGGGCCATAGCTATAGATGTGCGTATCTTAGCTAGAAATGAGTGTGTCGTATCTCGAAATTGGTGGAGCTTAGCTAGAATACGTGGGTCATAGTTAGAAATGGGTCGGTCTTAGCTAGTATAGTGTGACTCATAGCTTGAAATCATTGAATCTTAGCTAGAAATGGGTCACACATTGGTAGAAATGGGTCGGTCTTAGCTAGAAATGTGTGGATCATAGCTAGAAATGTGTGGGATATAGCTAGAACTGGACCTCTCCAATGTTGACTTAATAAGCAATCATTATGTTCCATGTCTGAGACATTATTGCCCAAATGAAAGACAACGACAGTGACTGACTATAACTACCCACATGATCTAGCATGAACCACCAGATATCATACCACTATATGAGCACAGGGAATTTCTATATATAAAAAACAGCCGCCCCCTACCTACCAGACACGTGGCGTGTATAACGAGCCTGGCTTAAGATATTGCATAAAAAGGGCATAATCAGCACCTTGGTCCTTGCTCTTGTTATAATTAAGTATTTTTTTCATTTCTAGATAAATCTGCAGATGGGAAAGCCAAAGAAGGTAACATACACATGCAATCAATTACATATGCACCGATTCTGCTTCTTACATTCAAGCACCATATTTCTTCGTTTGTGACGTTATATATATATATATATATATATATATATATATATATATATATATATATATATATATATATATATATATATATATATATATATATATATATATATATATAGATTAAAATTAGGAAAATAGTTAATTGATTTGATAAATAAAGGTTCACTTTTGATCCATATGATTCACGAATCTGGACTAACGTAGGCATCGATACGATCTTCAACTAATAAACATATATGGAGAGGATGCTTGCATAACCTAAACACAATGACACTATTTATTTCAATGCCATGGTGGAAACAGTCTATAGTTAAGCTTCCATCACAGGCTTATTTCCACACAATAGAACATGTCAGTTGCACTGTGTTTTAACACTTTATGTACCATCTTACCAAGTAAATCCACTACAGAACAGGGTGGATGGGGGGAAATAAACAATATTTATTTGAAAATCTGAGAGAAGTCGTCTATAGAGCAAAGCCTTTCCTCACATAGTGCTTCAAATTGGGTACTAAATTCAGATTCCGTGGTATTAAATAAAGCTGGAGTTTCCAATCAAGACTGTATTTTCAACTGTTTGACATGTTACCTTCACTAAGAAATACCATTTTTACTATATTATGATAGATAAATTCTCGATGTATATTGCTCTCAAATTGATGCGATTGCATGCTCTAAGCACGATGCATCTGATCCCCTGTTCATTTGACTGTCTAATATTATGCATTGCTTAAGAGTGGACTGAAATGTAATAGATGTTTGTTACATACACTTATTTAGAGTAAATGTAGGTTACCCTGTTGACCTATATAGTTCAATATTTTCGAGATTAGCCAGTAGAACGACTAAGTTTTTGGACAAAATGGACAGCAGTTCAGCCGAAAAATAATCAACTATACTTATATAACTGACATAGTAAGGTATTAATACTGTAACCAAGTCGCCTTTATCCCATTTTATTGTCTTTAAATAGCAAATCCTACTTCTCGACCAAAATGGCTCATTTTCTTTCAGCAATGCTTTAAGATGCAGCAAATAACTTTTCTTCAATTTCTAATGTCGTATTAGCTTGAGCGTCTGCTTATACAACAGACTTTTCAATTTTATCCATCCATCATATTGCATCGTATGATGTCATAATCATAATGTAAAGGTCCATTGTGCTAAATGAATAAGCCCACAATCGATCATACTTAATAATTATAAAATGTGACGCATTAATGTTATGCTTGCCACGGTGCTTCTTCATAGGATGTATGTCCCAGGCTCAAGAAGAAGAATGGGTGCATGCACAGGTGATGGAACCAATATGTCGATCACGTATGTGACGTCATAATCAATTACGTGACCTCTAGGCTGACATCCCAATCAACTACATAATGAATGACGCGGCAAAGTCCGTCAGGAAGATTTAAAGGCACGTCAGTTGTATGAATTGTATAGCTTTATTATTTAATAAACATGCTGTTGAATATTTTGAACCTAATTTGACTCAGCACTTATGCTGCCATAGGCAGCATCGCCCAGTCAAATTAGTTTCAACATAGTCAACAGCTTATCTGCATAGTTTTCTGAAAATTGAGATTCACAACACGGGCAGAGAGTGGACGGAACTTAGCTAGAGATGGGTGCGACATAGCTAAAATTGTTTTCATCAATTGATGCGCTGTACACATATGTGAAACGATGAAAGAAATGTCATGTATAGCACAAAATCGTTTATTTGCTCATTTATCACATTTTCCTGCACTTATACAAGTATGCTACTGGCTGGGATTGTATTCATATTTATAGTTTCCAGAACATTAAAGCACTGCAATGGTTATGATTTGAATGGGTGGCTTATATTCAACTCTACAACAAATATATTGTACACAGAAAGCAAATAGACTATTAGCACATGTCTGATATATAATATCGGAATTACTACTTAACGAGATTAAAAATAGCAAGAAAAATAGCTATGCATAATTTAGACAAACTTTGGTAAAAGAATCTGGTTTACTGTTTTACCTGTGTATGCTGGATATTCACTTAGTGAAATATTTGTACTTGCTCAGATAATGCGTCTAAACTAGTACAATCCAACACCTAACACACTGCCTATTTTGAGCAAAATTATGTAGTGTAATAGATAAAGTGGGCCTACGTCATACACATGTAGTGAATAGATCTGCTTATAAATGTGGAAAATAATACTTTTGAAACACATTTTACACAGATGTCAATAGTACAGTTCACGAGCAAATCTTGAAACGATAACAAATCATGGTGATGCATCAACTGCAACAAATCACTGTTCCCCTTTAATCACTTAATTACAATGATACACACTATATGATTGCTTATAAATCCACATTGCAAATACAACCATATGGAGCACATGGACCAGCAAATTATAAACCCATTTACACTAAATACATGCAAAACAAACCTGACTGATAACAGAACAGACCTAAGTATAACACCACCATCATGTGACTACATTTCAATGACAATATAATATCATCCAAGGAACAAGTAACTTTTTTCACTAGATCTAGATAACACACTAAGCAGCTATCGCTACATAATGGCATGATAACAAAGATCACACACTTCCTGTTTCATTGCCATAGCTACTATCATAACAACGACGACTACTACTACTACTACTACTACTACTACTACTACTACTACTACTACTACTACTACTACTACTACTACTACTACTACTACTTTTTCTTCCTCTTTTTTTGAAAATCCGACGCTGACGCAGTCGGATAAACTTCACAGAGGAACTCCTTTAAAAAGGCTTGCAAACCCCCAGAAAAAAACCTGGTGTACTAGTAAGCCAGATTAATATTACACCAAAACAAAAGATAAATAATAAGCATTAATACAATCTATAAATACATATGGCTTAAAAAGTATAGATACAAAACAATAGGCTGATAAAGATCTGATAGCAAAACAAAACTTAACAAAGGCATTACTATTCAACCCAGGTGTAGTAGTAGACCCGTGTGCCGCGTGCAACTATCCAACAAATGAAAAGTGCCTCGTCAATCATTGACAAATAAGTCAATCATTGACGCCAGTGGGCTGATTCTTTAAAGATCAGCGGGTGTAGTACCATTTGGGTAGTATAATACATATAGTCGGCAGAAAAATAGATGGCGCTCTTGTTTACATTTTCAATTTACTTTATTGTAAGGCTTATTGTAAGGCTTTGTAAATTACCACTCAATCCATGTGTGATAATAGGCCCGTGTGGCGAATGCAACTGTTCAACAAATGAAAAGTGACTCGTCAATCAATGACGAATAAGTCAATCATTGATGCCAGTGGGCTGATTCTTTAAAGATCAGCGGGCGTAGTAGCATTTGGGTAGCATAACATATATAGTCAGCAGGAAAATTACAGAAAAATAGATGGAAATAGATGGCGCTCTTGTTTACAGTTTTGTAAATTACCCGGGAACAAATAACCCTATAAAACCCTGTGCAAGTTTCTAAAATTACCAGGGACGATTTTATAATTCAATGGCAACTTACTTTATCGATTGATTATTAAACTACCCCAGTCTGTTTATTTGTTAACATGAATTATTAAACATAACAATATCAAAGTGCAGACTAAAATGAATTACAGGACACAGATTAATTAAAAGACACAGATAAATCAGCTGTAGTAATTAAATGATTTAAGCTAGTGCAGGCTTATTTATTTTTACAGTTCCCAACTCTATTGAAACTATGTTTGTTTTGCACCATATGTCCTTGAATACTTTTTCTTTACCATGATGCTTTAATCTAAAATATTCGCAAGGAATATGATTCAGCAGCAATGAACGAAATAAATCCCCTTATTGCTCTATTGTGATTGCCCATAGATGGATTTTTCGTCTGTGCACACCGATGTTTCCAAATAGCCCAAACACCTATGGTTAGCATTGTTATTAAAATAGTCCTTTCAGACTTTATGATATTTACACCGCTTGATCCAAATTCTCTAAATAAGACTACATGCGTTTCTAGAACAATGGGCTTCGCTCCAAATTGTGCCAAGATTTGGCTGATATAGTCCCAAAATTGTGACGATATTGGACATTCCGCAAATAAATGCTCGATTGTTTCCTCGTCTGTTTGACATAAGTAACATCTATCAGAAGTCGTAATATTGCACTTGTATGTCAAGTGTCCCACCCATAGCCGTCGATGTAGTAATAGCCACAATAAATCACGAGCCATATTTGGTATGTATGGGGAATGTAAGATTTTCCATACATTTTTCCAACTGGATGGTTTATAGCTTGAGTCATCCCATCTCCTAATTGCTATGGGAGGTGTTACTTGTTTTCGTCCCATAATGTGGTACCATTCCTTGGATCTCATCTTGTATTTTAACATCTCATCATCAAGAACTAATGCAGGTTGTGAAGTCAAACTATTATTATTTACATTTGGCAGACGAAACCATTCAATTGGTACAGCATGTTTTATTTTATTTAGCAACCGCTGGACATCTATATGCCTCATATGTGTTTTTCTGGCTACTTCTTGCATTGAAATCCATCTACGTGTCTGAGGGTGTATCATATCAGATAAATGTTGAATGCCATATTTTGCAAAGGATGGTAGATAAAGTACTGCATTGTTATAACATATATTACTATTGCCCCACAATTGCTGTTCTAGTACTTCCTTCCAGCACGTAGGTGGAGGCATGTGTCTGTCAAATATTTCTAACTCCTTAACCTGATCTTTAAACACATCTGGTATCATTTGGCTATTCGGAGGTGGCTTCTTTGAGGTAAAAACATGCTCCGATAGAAATGGTTCTACAATTCTCCCAATGAGAGCTCGTGAAACACATGCCCACGTCTCATCTGATGTAATAAGATCATTCAAAAATTTTAACCTGAAAGAAACACATTTCACTTTAATGTCAATTAAATCAAGTCCTCCTTCTAACTTAGCATTATTGAGAACACGATGGGAAACTAAATGATTCTTTTCTTCCCATATGAATGACAATATCAACGCATTAACCTCCTTTTGTACATGTTTTGGCATGTGTACAACAGATGCTGTATACCATAGCCCAGATACTTCCCCGTTGTTGACAATAAACACTCTACCAAAAATTGAAAGACGACGACGCTTCCAATTTGCTAATATTCTCTTAAGCTTAGATACGCGTTCATTCCAATTTTGTGTTGTATTCGTGTTCCTGCTAAAATAGATGCCTAAAATCTTAATGGTATCATTAGACCAATTGATTTCAAGTGGCTGGTCATTCCGCTCTTTCCATGGCCCCAAAAATAATCCTTTGGATTTTCCTTTATTGATTTTCAAACCAGATGCATTTTTGAACTTTTCTAGTCCGTGGTTTAAAATTGCAAAATCATTGTTTGAACTAGCAAACACAGTTGTGTCATCAGCATATTGTGACAGCTTAAGTGGTCTTTCTATGCCACGGATACATATGGCTTGAAAGTTATTATTTTGCCTCTATGCTATGCCAAGAGATTCCATCACAATAACAAATAATAATGGCGATAGGGAACACCCCTGTCTAACGCCACGTTCTAAGACAATTTCTCTGGATAATTGATTGTTCACTAAATAGCTAATCTTGATATCCGTATATAAAATCTTAGCCCATTAAAAAGGTCAAACGATTGCAAAGAATTAAAAAGAAAATCCTGTTCCACACGGTCAAATGCCTTTTCGTTGTCCAAGGCAATCACAGCTGAAGGGATGCTATCCTTCTCAACCAATTGCATAAGGTCTCTTATTAACATGGTATTGGTTAAAATTGTCCTCCTAGGTACAGCACATGTCTGCTCTGTTCCAATGAGTTCTCCTAAGACACTACCTAGTTTCAATGTTAGTGCTCTGGATATAATTTTGTAGTCTACACATAGTAGAGAAATTGGTCTGTAATTCTGAATTAGACGTCTGTCATTTCGTTTATATATTAGCCTTACGTATGCCCTAGCCATAGTTGGTGGTAAATGGCCTTTCTAAAAAGTTTCAGTGGCTAGTTCTTCCATTATTGGACCTACAAGGTGCCAAATCGTTTGGTAAAATTCAACGGGAAGGCCACCACACCCCGGTGATTTTTCTAGTTTCATACCTTTAAGGGATTTAGTTAAATCTTCTAGTGTTAATGGTTGATCACAAAATTCACTGCCTGTGTCTGACACCTTTTTGTCTATATCTGCTAACAAATCCAATTTTGCATCTTCATCAATTCCCTCTGACTTGTACAATGACTCATAGTAATTGCATACAATAGTACTCATTTCATTGTTGGTAAAGACGGTTGAACCATCCGGCATGTTTAATGAGCACATCACCTTATCTATTGCCCGTGCTTTTTCTAATGTGCAAAAATATCGGGTTGGATTTTCCCCTTCTGCGTGCATCTGGGCTCTTGCACTAATTTTTGCAGCCTCGAACTCATATTGTTCTATATCTCTTATTTTACTTTTAATTTTAACCAGTAATTCATAATAATTATCTTCACCATTATTTACTTTAGCATTGATTTTCATCAGTGATCGATGAAGTGTTTTCTTGCGTTTGCATATTTCCTGTGCTTTTCTAATAGCATACTTTTGGGAAACATACTTTAAATCCAGTTTTACATCCTCCCACCATTGCAATGTGCTCTTATATGATGCTTTCCTATTAATCCAATGCTGCCAACAACTCTCTATATTTTTCTTATAAAATTCTTCTCCCAACAGTGTTGTGTTTAATTTCCAAAACCCAAACCCTTTTGTTACCCAATCGGCTTTGGCAAAGGTTACACAAACCATGTTATGATCTGAGAATGCAACTGGCTTAATAATAACATCTCTCCAGTACCCAATCAACAAACTATTCACATAAATTCTGTCGATCCTTGAACCAACTTTACCATCTGCCGAAAACCATGTAAGATCTTTACCATGAGGTTTTGATATTCTATATGTGTCAACTAAATTTTCATTATCACATATTTCTTTTAAGAGTCTATGTGGTGTATCAGTATAAGTTGAAGTTGCATTCCTGTCATTTTCTTTGTCTACGACACAATTAAAGTCACCACCCATTACTAAGTTTTCAGTGATGTTATCTAGTGCTGTTGTAGACATCTCATCAACAAAATTACGACGTAGTTGATGAGATGCAGGTGCATATATACACAGCAACGTGAAATGTGTTTGTTGTATATCTAGCGTGACTCTCACCCAGCGACCATTTGCACCTGATACTGAAGAGATTATATTTACATAGGCTGAACAACGAGGGAGTATAACAATTGCTACGCCTGCACTATTATCTTCAGATAACGAATAGAACATTCTGGATCCAGAAATATTTTCTAAATTATTGTATGATTCTGACTTCTGAATTTTTGTTTCCTGTATCAAAGCAATGTCAATCTGCTCATTTTTCAGAGACTCTAGTAAGTGACGTTGCTTTATGTCACTATTTAAGCCTCTACAATTTAGTGTGCAAATTAGCATAAAAAGTAATAAAATGATGTGTATAACCGCCATTATTAAGCTAACTAGATTTTGCTTTTTTCGACCCTCTCTTAGACCATTCACCTATTTTACTCGCAAACGCTGCACTACTTAGCTCAACTTTTTCCAAATGCTTAAATTTTAATATATCTGAATCATGATGCAGATGCCTATATTTAACCCCTTTTGCCGTCACATATGGAACTAACACCTCTCCTGCCACTGACCTGTACATGACCATTTCATCGTGTGATTTAGAACTCTGTGTTTGAATGGATATATCGGATTCAGCCACTGACATATTATCGTCTTCTATATCACCTTCCTCTATTTCTGATTCAGAACTATCTCCATCTTTCTGTCGCTATGTTCCACTCAATCGATCCGAGAAACCAATTACTTTCTCTACATTATTTAAATCGGCTAGATTGAGTGTACTCAGTGGAAAATCAAAGTTAGTTTCAGTATCTTGCGATCTGAATTTTACTTGTCCTAAATTAAAACTCTCTTCCAGAGGGTATTGATCAGCATCTTCAACTTGTGTGGAATTAGCCTCTCTGACATCAGACTTGGATTGACTTGTTACTGGAGTATGACTCTATTTCATCGCCTGCAACTACAGCGATTGGATTCTTAGTTTTTCCAGCATGCTTCTCATTAACATGGACTTCAGCTACAATCTCAGCAACTATTGGTTCGATGACATTTTCTTTAGTAACGTGCTTCCCATTAGCATGGATTTCAGCTACAATCTCAGCAGCTACCGGTTCTATGACATTCTCTTTAGAGACAACTTGCTCTGCACTTTTATCAGCACCATTTTTGACATATTTGTTCTGCGGGCATCGCCACTTAAAATGATCAGATGATCCACAAACTAGACATTTGTTTTTGTTAGGGCAATCTGTTGCAAGATGTTCTGTGCTTAAGCAGATTCTACACTCTTTGATTTGCCCCCTGTACCATAATGGCAAGATAAATCGACCATCTATCGTGACCTTACTTGAGAGAGGTTGTTCTACCTTTTTGAACCAAATTCTTTTGATGCCATTTTCTAAGGTCCGATCAAATGGATAAGTCTCGTGTTTTACTTTGTCCACTTTGCCATACTTGATCAATTTATTGATAACCCGTTCATCTAGGATCTCTAATGGAACCTTCATCTTGACTAATAGACGATCAGAATCTATTTCCTCCACATTACACACCTCACCCTTCAGGACAAGGACCTCGTCGAGCAACTTTTCCTTCACACTTTCATTAACTACGCTGGCATTCCATACAGATTTGGAAACGTTAATGAGACCTTGAAGGACCCGTGGCCCTGCCCCAACTACATCCTTCAACCCATGATACACCTCAATTGCCGAAACACCCCAAGCCTTTGTCGTGATTTTAAGACTCAGGGTACGCATATAGGAGGTTGCCATGGTGTTTTAATAGAAGAGGAAACCCATACTACTACAATATATAAGGGGTAATACAAATATATAATACCAAGACGTCAGGGAAAGAGCTAAACACTAAATAAAGTGTCCCCTTTTGAAACCCTGACACCTACCAACAAATATACGAATAGATAGTACAGTCGTATATTTGTTGGTGTTAACCACCTTTTAAGTGGTTCACTAACACCTAACCGATTAAAGTGGTTTCCTAATGCACACTAACATATTACAGTCATATATTTGTTAGTCTGTTCGAGTTGACCGGGGACAGTCAACTGACTATAAAGATTTATATAATCAAAGTACTAGGCATGCGAATGCAAATGACAAAGGAATAAAATCAACTCACTCAATCGATCTTGCCAAAATATAATGCGCTAGCCAACGAACTATAGAAATAGCATACTGGCGCGGGAAGAAATGTATTGCATTGACCACAGTAAGAGGCGTCCTATTAAATGGCGGAATCCGCCAGCTAAGAGGAGTGCCTTTAGCAAATGGAGACACAAAATGCGCTCCAACCAAGACAAGAATTTACAAATTAAACATAAAGTTTGAAAGGAAATACTAATACGAAATATATGTATAAAATTTATCTACAAAATCGCGCTAGAAACTAGCAAATTCGGGCAGCTATTGCAGAGCTAAATAAACGTGTGCGTTCACTTCGACTACTACTACTACTACTACTACTACTACTACTACTACTACTACTACTACTACTACTACTACTACTACTACTACTACTACTACTACTACTACTAGTACTACTACTACTACTACTACTACTACTACTACTACTACTACTACTACTACTACTACTACTACTACTACTACTACTACTACTACTACCACTACTACTACTACTACTACTACTACTACTACTACTACTACTACTACTACCAATAGTACTACTACTACTACTACTACTACTACTACTACTACTACTACTACTACTACTACTACTACTACTCTTACTACTATTACTACTACTACTCCTACTCATACTCCTACCCCTGATGCCACCACCACCACCACCACCATGACCACCACCACCAACACCACTACTACTACTACTACTACTACTACTACTACTACTACTACTACTACTACTACTACTACTACTACTACTACTACTACTACTACTACTACTGCTACTACTACTACTACTACTACTACTGCTGCTGCTGCTGCTGCTGCTGCTACTACTACTACTACTACTACTACTACCACTACTACCACTACTACTTTTTTCTTTTTTTGAAAATCCGACGCTGACGCAGTCGGATACACTTCCCGGAGGAACTCCTTTAAAAAGGCTTGCAAACCCCCATAAAAAATCGGTTGAAATAGCAGACTTTATTAATAGAATAACAATACAAACCTAACATGTCAAAACAGTGCAAGCTAAAATACTCTATTATCATATACCACAACCGTGGCATAACTACATAGAAAACATAATTAATAAAGAGCTGATAACATAACATAATTCAACAAAGACATTGCTATTTGCACACCATGTAGTAGTAGGCCCAAATGGCGAGCATAGCTAACCAACAAGTGGTAAAGCCACTCAACAATAATTAGCAGTTAGCTACTGCTAATCATTGATGCCATTGAGCCGATTCATGACCGACAGGCTAAGTAGATCATATGTATTTTAATGTAGCACACCATATAGTAGTAGGGCCAAATGGCGAGTGCAGCTCGCCAACAAGTGCCG
Organism: Chaetoderma sp. LZ-2023a; assembly: GCA_034401795.1. Classification (NCBI taxonomy): domain Eukaryota; kingdom Metazoa; phylum Mollusca; class Caudofoveata; order Chaetodermatida; family Chaetodermatidae; genus Chaetoderma; species Chaetoderma sp. LZ-2023a. The sequence goes on along the minus strand of CM067369.1, from coordinate 43,582,431 downwards.
AGGTGACTCGTCAATAAGTAACAAAAAGTCACTCATTGATGCCAGTTAGCCGATTATTAAATACCCAACGGACGTAGTAGCCTTTATATAATATAATGCACTAAGCAAACGTATACAAACTATGACTACTTAGATGGCGCTTTGGGTTCACATTCCAAATTTACTTCATTGTAAGTTTTTGCAAATTACCCTGGAACAAATACACATACAGTAAATATTTACAACAGGAAGCTAATTGTAAGATATCACACTCTGTTAACTTGAAAATCTGATCACCTCCAGAATATTGACATAATGCTCATTTGATATTTAAATATTCTGATCCCAAGGTTAGGATATTCGTCAAGATTAGCGTCTCCTAAGGCATTACAATTTTAAAATAAAGGCAATTAAATTAAATTAAAATAGCATTTATCAATATACAGCAAGCAACGAGTGTGCTAGCTTATACAAGTTCCGCTTCTGATATTTTTAGATATCCGTATTCAATTGATACTAGGCCGGTTTTGCACCATACGTCTTTAAATCTACTTTCTCTCCCATGTTCTACTAGCCTGTAAAATTCACAATGAATGCAGTTTATCAACAATGATCGAAATATAGCTTGTATGGCTCTCTGATGGTTGTTGCCGGTTTTATCTCTGGCCTCTGAACACCAATGCTTCCAGATGGCCCACACTCCTACAGATAACAGGGTTAGTAACAATTCTTTCTCCTTGCTATTAATGATTCATCCGATAGTTGAGCAATCTTTGAACAAAATTGTTTCAGCCACTAAATTCACATATTTGGTTCCAAATTTAGCAAGGAGCATATTGATATATACCCAAAAGACTGTAGTTATGCAACACTGAGTAAATAGATGGTCTATCGTTTCCTCCTCAGTATTACATAGTAAGCACCGGTCTGTACTTGATATTTTACACATATAAGTAAGATGGCCCACCCATAGCCTTCGATGGAGTAATCGCCATGCCAGGTCCCGTGCATTTCCTGGTAGACAAGGTAGATGTATTGCTTTCCATGCATTTTTTGCAGTTCTTTGGCGTGCATCCTAAATTATTCCAATGCCTAACCACAATAGGAGTCTGTCCCCGACTTTGCATTAGAATTATATACCAGTCTCTAGATGCCATGTTGTATTTTATATGTTCTGAAATAAATACTAATGTTGGTTGCAACATATCAATGTTGGCACGTGCTTTCAGCAATTTGAACCATACAGCAGGTATTGCATTCTTTATTCTAACAAATAAGCGCTGAGCATCAATATGTCTCATTGATGTTATTCTTGCTACATCTTGCATCACAATCCATTTACGAGATTTCGGATTTACCAAGTCACGTAAATATTGAATTCCATTTTTGGCCATAGAGGGCAAATATAATACATCATCATTATCATGAATCAACTCGTTGCCCCAAAGACGTTGCTCTAAGGCATCTTCCCAACAATTGGGTTGTGGCATTGATCGTGTAAATAGTTTTAAGGCTTCTAGCTGTTCTTTATATACATTTGGAATCTGTTGATGATTAGGTGGCAGTTTATTGCACATAAATAAACATTCTACTGGAAATGGGTCAACGTACCTTTGGAGAAGTGCCCTTGAAACACGTGACCAAGATGAGTTTGAAGTAAGTAACTTATTCAAGAATTTCAATTTTAAAGAAGCACACGTTGCTGAAACATTAACCAAATCCAGGCCTCCGGCATGCTTTTCATTGGTGAGGATTGACTGTGATACTAAATGGGCTTTGTCCTCCCATAAGAAGGACAAAAGTAACGTGTTGATATTTTGACTTTACTGATTTGGGCATATGAACTACAGAAGCGGTATACCACAGTCCAGATAAAATTAAATTATTAAGGACAAATGTCCTGCCAAAGACAGTTAGGCGACGTCGTTTCCAATTTAGTAATGCACACTTTAGCTTGGATATCCTTTCTTCCCAGTTTAGTAATACATTTTGTTCTCTACTAAAGTAAATACCCAAAATTTTTATGACATCATTTGAGCAGTTAATATCCATCACATTATCAGTTCTGCCCTTCCAATCGCACAAAAACAATCCCTTAGATTTATCTTTATTGACTTTAAGTCCTGATGCCTTTTGAAAATCTGTTAATACCCCATTTAAAATTCTAAAATCCGTATTTTTACCCGCAAACACAGTCGTATCATCTGCATATTGAGAAAAATTTAGTGGCCTTTCTATGCCACGTATACATATTCCTTGAAACGATTCCATAGCTATGACGAATAGAAGCGGGGACAGTGAGCGACCCTGTCTGACACCTCGGTCCAACACTACAGGTTTGGATAGCTGATTGTTAACTAAATAGCAACTTGTTATATCAGTATATAAAATATTGACCCATTTAATAAATCTTGAACCAAGGCCAATATGGTCTAAAGACTTAAACAAGAAATCCCATTCTAGGCTGTCAAACGCCTTCTCGTTATCAAGTGATATTATTGCTGCTGGGATACAATCCTTTTCAACTAATTGAATAAGGTCCCGTATAAGCAAAGTGTTGTTTAATATTGATCTTCCTGGCACAGAGCAGGTTTGATCATCATGAATGACTTCGCTAGGACTGCGCCAAGTTTTAATGTTAGTGCCCGAGTATTAATCTTATAATCTACACAGAGTAGAGAGAGTGGTCTATAAGTCTGTATTTTATTTCTGTCACCCCTCTTGTATATAAGCCGAACATATGCTTGGGCCATCGATGTAAGGAGATGCCCTCGCTTAAAAATGCTGGTTGCTATTTCTTCTAATACTGGCCCAAATATGTGCCAGAATGTTTGATAAAATTCAACTGGAAGTCCGTTACATCCAGGAGACCTTTCAAACTTCATACCTTTGAGGGGTTTTGTCAAATCATCAATTATTATTGATTGGTTACAGCTTTCGCGACATGAATCTGGAAGTCTTTTCGTTATATTAGCTAAAACATCTCTAGTTGCAGTTTCATCGCTTCCCTCAGATTTATACAATGATTTGTAAAATTCGGATACTGTTACCATCATTTCTGCATTTGAGCACACTGATACTCCATCATTAGTCTTCAGTGAGCGCATTAATTTCTCTATACCTCTTGCTTTTTCCAAGTTACAAAAGTAACGTGTAGGCTTTTCGCCCTCGGTGTGCATTTGTGCTCTTGACCTTATTTTGGCGCCATCAAACTGATATTGCTCTATTTCATTTAGTCTACCTTTTAATTTAACTAATAGTTCGTAATAATTATATCATTAATTATCTTATTAATTTTACACAACGACCTCTGAAGCGCCTTTTTACTCTTTCGTATTTCACGTGCTTTCCTAATGGAATACTGCCTTGAAATATATTTCAGGTCTGATTTAGCATCTTCCCACCAGTCTGTTATACATTCATACGAACCTCTTCTTTCATCCCAATGCCTCCAACAACTTTCCACACATTTGCGATAGCAACTATCTCGTAGCAATGCTACATTAAGTTTCCAAAATCCATCTCCTCGTTTGACCCAGTCAGCATTGTCTAATGTGATGGAAAACATATTGTGATCAGAGAAAGTTACTGGTTTTATGTTAGTTGTAACCTTTCAATGAACGTTCTACATAGATCCTGTCTAACCTTGAAGCTAACCTTCCATCGGTTGAAAACCAAGTAAATTCCTGGCCTTCTGAATTTCCAATCCGATAAGTGTCTAACAAGCTTTTATTTTCACAAATGTGTTTCAAAATATTATGCGATGTGTCATTAAAATTAGACCTAGAGTTTCTGTCTTTAGCCTCGTCTAATATGCAATTAAAGTCACCGCCCATAATTAGGTTTTCAGGCGTTCTGTCTTGAATTATTGTGGAAACATCATTTAGAAATTCACGGTGCAATTGATGAGAGGTAGGTGCATAAAGGCACATCAAATTTAAACTTGTGTTTAGTACATCAATTGATACACAAATCTATCGTCCATTTGGATCTGATGACGACGATATAACGTCAACATAGTTGAGACAGCGGGGCAGGATAAGAATGGCCACTCCTGCACTCTTATCTTGTGATAAAGGGAAAAAAATCTGCCCTTTTGAAATATCTTTGAGAGATTCATACACTTCAGCTTTTTGAATTTTGGTCTCTTGTAGAAAAGCAATATCAACTCTCTCATTTGCTAATTCTTCAAGCAAGTGGCGCTGCTTGAATTCGATATTTACTCCTCTCCAATTGATGGTGCAGATAATCATAATTTGTAAAATGATGTTTACAACCGCCATCATTAGATTAACTAGATTTGGGGTTTTAGCTCGTTTCTTAGACCATTTACCTAATTTTCCTGTGAATTCAATATTTCCTAGTTCTACCACAGACAAATATTCATATTTGGAAATATCAGTATCATGGCACAGTATACGATATTTCACGCCTCTCACCGTTACATAGGGCACTACCACTTCACCCCCTTCTGATCGGTACATTACCATTTCATCTTTCATCTGTGAACTCTGTGTTTGAATGGACACATCTGATTCTGCAACTGACATTGTATCATCATCCATATCATTTACTTCAATCTCAGATTCTGAGCTATTGTCTTCTTTATGACGCTTATTGCTACTTAAGTAACATTTGGCAGGAGCATCATTTACCATATCTTCAAGCTGACTTAAATCAAGTGGGCTTAGCGGAAAATCGACTGAACTTTCTGTCTTCTGAGTCCTAAACTTATCCTGTCCTAATTTTAATTCATCTTCTAAGGAATTGTAAACTGACCCTTCTGTAAGATCATCATTTTCCTGCGTGTCTTTTACAGCAACGTTTGGCTCCACTGCATTTTGAGTATTTTCATGACTTAAGGTTATACCCTCCTCTAATACATGAATTTCATCAACTGTAGTTACTTTAACAGGATTTGATGATTTGTTTGTGTCATTTACAGTGGCATGAACCAAAACAATAGCTTCCGTAGCGGTTGCTTCAGAAGCATTTGACTCGTTTAATGGGCGATTATCTCCTGATACTGAGGGCTTGTTTTGATTTTTTGGACAGCGTCATTTAAAATGGTCAACTGAACCACAGAGCAAACATTTGTTTCGATTGGGACAATCTGTTGCCAAATGGTCAGTACTTAGGCAGATCCGGCATTCTTTAATTTGCCCTCTATACCATAAAGGCAGGACAAAGCTGCCATCAAGCGTCAATCTGCTTTTTAAAGGGCTATCCACTTTATCAAACCAAATACGTCTTACACCGTTTTCTAGCGTTCTGTCAAAGGGATACATTTCCCGTTCAATCTTTTGCACTTTGCCATACTTCTTGAGTTCACTCATGATTCTGTCATCTGGAATTTCTAGTGGAACTTTCATCTTCACTAGCAACCTATCTGACTCGATTTCCTCTACGTTACAAACTTCACCTTTTACAATAAGAAGCTTTTCTCTGACCCCCTCATTTGACACTGTTACATTCCATACAGTTTTAGTAACATTGATAAGCTCCTGCAAAGTAGCAGGTCAAGCGTCAACGACGTCTTTTAACCCATGATACACGTCGATAGCCATGACACCCCACCCCTTAGTTGTTATTTTAAGGCTTAGTGTACGCTTATAGGTTGCCATGGTGGTTTATCAAGGGAGGAACCCCATACTACTACAATATATAATAAATATATACTTATATAACACCAGGACGTCAGGGAAAGAGCTAAACACTAAATAAATAGTGTCCCCTTTTGAATCCCTGACGTCTACCAACAAATATACGAATAGAGAGAACAGTCGTATATTTGTTAGTTTGAACCACTTTCTAGGTGGTTCACTAACACCTAGCCGATTAAAGTATACTAACAAATATATGAATAGATAGTACAGTCATATATTTGTTAGTCTGTTCGAGTTGACCGGGGACAGCCAACTGACTATAAGGATTTATATAGTTAAAGAACTAGGCATGTGCTTATAAATGACAAAGGAATTAAATCCACTCACGCAAGCGATCTTGCCAAATATAATGCGCTAGCCTAAGAACTATAGAAATAGAAGACTGGCGCGGGGAGAAATGTATTGCATTGACCACAGTAAGAGGAGCCCTATTAAATGGCGGAAACCGCCAGCTAAGAGGAATGCCTTTAGAAAATGGAGACACAAAATGCGCTCCAACCAAGAAAAGAATTTACAAATTAAACATAAAGTTTGAAAGGAAATACTAATACGAAATATACGTATAAAATTTTTCTACAAAATGCCGCTAGAAACTAGCAAATTCGGGTAGCAATTGCAGAGCTAAATAAACGCGTGCGTTCACTTCGACTACTACTACTACTACTACTACTACTACTACTACTACTACTACTACTACTACTACTACTACTACTACTACTACTACTACTACTACTACTACTACTACTACTACTACTATTACTACTACTACTACTACTACTACTACTACTACCAATACTACTACTACTACTACTACTACTACTACTACTACTACTACTACTACTACTACTACTACTACTACTACTACTACCAACTACTACTACTACTACTACTACCACTACTACTACTACTACTACTACTACTACTACTACTACTACTACTACTACTACTACTACTACCGCTACTGCTACCACCGCCACCAGCACCACCAACACACCCACCACCATCATTACTACTATTGTGCTCCCTAACACCATAAGGAAAATCCTATCCAATGTTACGCTATGCCGCATCTGAAACAAGATCGATGACTTCACCAGATCATGTCAAAGTGGCTTCAAATGTGGACGCAGCTGCGCAGACATTGTATGGGCTCAACGCATGCTTGTGTCGGTAGTCATGTCCAAACACTGGGATTTCCACAAAATGGGCATTAACATGTCACGAGCCTTCGGCATATTTAAATGCACAAAGATCCTAGATGTACTATGCCAGGTTAGTTGCAATGAAGATGAGCTGTGGCTAGTGAGACTACTGCTTGCAGACATGAAGCTGAGAATACGAGTCAAGTTAGTGAAGTCTGAGACATCAATCTGCTCCCCACAAGGAGATGGTATATCCCCTGTGCTCTTCACCTGTTACCTGGCTGCTGCATTGAAATCCGTGCAGGAAAACTCCACAAGACCAAACCCCCTCGTGCCAATATTGGGCATGCCACTAGAGATGGAATATGCCGACGATGTGGACTTTATAGATGAGGAAAAGAAGCACCTTGACGAACGTCTCCCAATCGCGGCAAGCAAAGTAAAAATTGAGAAACTCTTTATGAATGAATCCAAAACAGAGTTCACCCACATATACCTATCTACAAAGCATGAAACTAAAGAAAATGGCGATCCACTCCATGGCGGTGAACCATGGAGGCAGAGTAAAATCCTGGGCTGGAAGCTATGGATCCGTAGATCAAAGATGCCCTTTGTAAAAAGACTATGTTTACACAATGCAACCTGCGTATCCTTGATGCTGTATAACTGTAACAGCTGGGCAGCTACAAAGGCAGCTCTAGACAAACTTGATACCTGCCACCATAAACACCTACGCACCATCACTGGACGCCGATGGCCAGAGAGCATAATTTCCAATGATTCCCTATACAAGATGTGTAATACGCCGCCGCTGTCTGTAAAAGTCGCCTAGCAAAGATGGTGCATATTTGGCCATGTGCTAAGGATGCCAGAAGACACACCAGCACAGAGAGCCTTGGAATGCGCCCAATTCGGAGCCAGAAAATACAGAGCCAGGAGAGGACGTCATTGCATAAATCTATTAAACGTGCTACGAGGTGACCTCAAGTCAAGAAGGGACCTGGGGAAGCTAAGGATTTGGGCTGAGGACAAGACACAGTGGGCAAAAGCGAAGAAGGACTGATTGCAGCTGTAGGATGTTTCTACTACTACTACTACTACTACTACTACTACTACTACTACTACTACTACTACTACTACTACTACTACTACTACTACTACTACTTCTACTACTACTACTACAGCCGCAGAATACAGTAATCATACATAGATGGATTTTTCGCCTGCACACGCTGATGTTTCCATATGGCCCAAACACCCATGGTTAGCATTGTTATTAAAATAGTCTTAACAGACTTTGCGATATTTTCACCGCTTGATCCAAATTCTCTAAATAACAACACATGTGTTTCTAGAACAATGGGATTAGCTCCAAATTGTGCCAAGATTTGGCTGATATACTCGTCTGTTTGACCTCTAGTAACACCTATCAGAAGTCATTATATTGTACTTGTATGTCAAGTGTCCCACCCATAGCCGTTGATGTAGTAATCGCCACAATAAATCATGAGACATATTTGGTATGTATGGAAAATGATTTTCCATACATTTTTCCAACTGGATGGTTTATAGCTTGAGTCATCCCATCTCTTAATTGCTATGGGAGGTGTTACTTGTTTTCGTCTCATAACGTGGAACCATTCCTTGGATCTCATTTTGTATTTTAACATCTCATCATCAAGAACTAGTGCAGGTTGTGGAGTCAAACTATTATGATTTACATTTGGCAGAAGAAACCATTCAATTGGTACAGCATGTTTTATTTTATTTAGTAACCGCTGGACATCTACATGCCTCATATTTGTTTTTCTAGCTACTTCTTACATTGAAATCCATCTACGTGTTTGGAGGTGTATCATATCAGACAAACATTGAATGCCATTCTTTGCAAAGGACGGTAGATAAAGTACTGTATTGTTATAACATATATTACTATTGCCCCACAATTGCTGTTCTAGTACTTCCTTCCAGCACGTAGGTAGAGGCATGTATCTATCAAATATTTCTAACTCTTTAACTTGATCTTTAAACACATCTGGTATCATTTGGCTATTCGGAGATGGCTTCTCTGAGGTAAAACACACTCCATCAGAATTGGTTCCACAATTCTTTCCATGAGAGCTCGTGAAACATATTCTCATGTCGCATCTGATGGAATAAGATCATTCAAAAATTGTAGCCTTAGAGAAACACATTCCACTTTAATATCAATTAAATCAAGTCCTCCTTCTAACTTAGCATTATTGAGAACACGATGGGGAACTAACTGATTCTTTTCTTCCCATATGATTGACAATATCAACTAGTTAACCTCCTTTTCTACATGTTTTGGCATGTGTACAACATATGCTGTATACCATAGTCCAGATAATATCAAGTTGTTGAAAACAAACACTCTACCAAAAATTGAAAGACGATGATGCTTCCAATTTGTTATTATTCTCTTAAGCATAGAGACTCGTTCATCCCAATTTTGTGTTGCATTCGGTTTCCTGCTAAAATAGATGCCTAAAATCTTAATGGTATCATTAGACCAATGGTTTTCAAGTGGCTGGTCATTCCGCTCTTTCCATGGCCCCAAAATAATCCTTTGGATTTTCCTTTATTTATTTTCAAACCAGACGCATTTTGGAACTTTTCTAATACTTGGTTTAAAATTGTAAAATCGTTGTTTGAACTAGCAAACACAGTTGTGTCATAAGCATATTGTTACAGCTTACGTTGTCTTTATATGCGACGAATACATATGCCTTGAAAGTTATTATTTCGCCTCAATGGTATGCCAAGGGATTCCATCACAGTAACAAATAATAATGGCGATAGGGAACAGCCCTGTCTAACATCATGTTCTAAGGCAATTTCTCTGGATAATTGATTGTTCACTAAATAACTACTCTTGATATCCGTATATAAAATCTCAATCCATTTAATAAAGTGTGTGCCTAACCCAAACGATTGCAAAGAATTAAAAAGAAATGCTAATGCTCTGGATATTATTTTGTAGTCTACACATAGTAGAGAAATTGGTCTGTAATTCTGAATTATACGTCTGACATCTCGTTTATATATTAGCCTTACGTATGCCCTATCCATAGTTGGTAATAAATGGCTTTTCTCACAAATTTCAGTGGATAACTCTTCAATTATTGGACCTACAAGGTGCCAAAAGGTTTGGTAAAATTCAACTGGAAGGCCATCACACCCAGGCGATTTTAACAGTTTCAGACCTTTAAGGGATTTAGTTAAATCTTCTAGTGCTAAGGGTTGATCACAGAATTCACTGCCTGTGTCTGACACTTTTTTGTCTATATTTACTAGCAAATCCAATTTTGCATCTTCATCAATTCCCTCTGACTTGTACAATGACTCATTGTAATCTCCCGTACCCTGTCAACAAACTATTCACATAAATTCTGTCGATCCTTGAACCAACTTTACCATCTGCCGAAAAACATGTATGATCTGTACCGTGAGGTTTTGATATTTTTTAGGTGTCAACTAAATTTTCATTATCACATATTTGTCTTAAGAGTCTATGTGATGTATCAGTATAAGTTGAAGTTGCATTCCTGTCATTTTCTTTATCTACAATACAATTAAAGTCAACACCCATACACCCATTACTAAGTTATCAGTGATGTTATCTAGTGCTGTTGTAGACATCTCATTAAAAAGATTACGACGTAGGTGATGAGATGCTGGTGCATATATACACAGCAACGTGAAATGTGTTTGCTGTATGTCTATTGTGACTCTCACCCAGCGACCATTTGCATCTGATACTGAAGAGATTATATTTACAGAGGCTGAACAACGAGGGAGTATAAGAATTTCTACGCCAGCACTGTTATCTTGAGATAACGAATAGAATATTCTGGATCCAGAAATCTTTTCTAAATTATCGTATGATTCTGACTTCTGAATCTTTGTTTTCTGTATCAAAGCAATGTCAATCTGCTCATTTTTTCTCTAGTAAGTGACGCTGCTTTATGTCACTATTTAAGCCTCTACAATTGAGTGTACAAATTGGCATAAAATGCAATAAAATGATGCGTACAACTGTCATTATTAAAGGACAATTCCGGGATGATAAAACGTCTGCTTTATTTGAAAAAGTATTACATGTTTAATGAAATATCTCCAGAATAATAACCAGATAGAAATAGCAAAACCAACTATCACTAGATAAAGTCGATAAAATTGACAATTTTTCACGCATCGGGGCGCTGCCATTTTATCGCGTTTAGCTAAATCAGCCCAGCGCCACCATCATCGTGCTGACTGGAGGAGCAAGGCCAGTAGATGCGGGTATATATTTTAAGGAGGTAATGTAAATGATAATAGCAAACGAACCACTGAAGCAATTCGAATGATTATAGGATCTCTAATTAGGTGCCGACCTTGGAGTTAATATGATATAATGGATTTTAATATCGAACAAAGAGGTTCAAAAGACTGGAATATATAAAAAATTATCCATCTAAGATACGATTTGATTTTTGGTAAAATTCAGCATGAGATGGGGTTTTTCTCGCAGACTCTATCTTTGCGTATTGTCATTAAATTGGAGTGTGCTTAAAGCTGAAAGAAACGGCTATTTGCCTGACCAATTATAATTTTGCTCACGTGAATATTGCTAGAGATATCACCAAATGAATTAAGATTTTGACAAAAAATCTGGCAGTTTTCATCGCCGATCAATATTTCCTGGCAAGCTGTAGTAATATCAATAATTAAGATATTTTGATGGAATTTTCCCGTTATGTCATAACATTGTAAAGCTTCGGCACAGCAAATTCTGTCATTGTAGCTGTAATACTCATTCTGATATGGGATGATGGATAGAGCGCATCTTGAAATATTTGTGTGAAATTTTGCTGGCTTAGTTTTTCTTGCAGAGTGTATCTTTTGAACCACTAGGCCGATTCTAACATCCCTAGCATTGGATAAATCTTCGAATTTGCAGCTATAGGTAGGTGTCGGAATTATTCCAATCAGTTTTGTAGTTCCGGCAATATATTATATGTTTTCTTGGAATATATATTTACACTGCCTGCGATACACACTAGTATCTTTAAGTCGGCCGACTTGTGTCAAGTGTGCCGCTTCATTTAACCTAAATCGCATGGTGTAAAATGCATAATAGCCTACTTACAGAGATAGTGCTAGGGTACATTTTAAAAGAAATATTGCTGAAACGTGTTGCTTTCGTACACAGAAATGACTTACAGCAGCATTGTTACCAAAATAAACACATTCTGATAGGATAGAAAAAATGGAATCTATGCCTTAGCGGTCTACGGGTTAACGATTTGCCACCGACTTCGGATACTAGAATTACCTGAAAAACTTACTAGCTTAACTGGACAATGTCCTAACGATTACAAATTAGCACATGTTAGGCCTCCATGCATATATATATTTACTGTACAGCCTTCGTGCTTGGAAAAGATAGCATTGGTGCGGGGATGACGTCGGGATCTCGTGAAATCTCGCTCTCATTGCAAGAAAATGGCTCCGCCCGGGAGACAAAATAATCCCATGTTTACGATGGTATAAGTACTCATACTATTTGTCTATTGATTTTATTCAGGATCCAATATGTTAGTCATGTAATAGTCTTTAAAATAAAGTACACTTTTACCAATCCTGGAATTGTCCTTTAAGCTAACTAGATTTTGGGTTTTTTCGACCTTCTCTTAGACCATTTACCTATTTTACTCTCAAACGCTGTACTACTTAGTTCAACTTTTTCCAAATGCTTATATTTTAATATATCTGAATCATGACGCAGATGCCCATATTTAACGCCTTTTACCGTCACATATGGAACTAACACTTCTCCTGCCTCTGACCTGTCCATGACTATTTCATCAGGTTTTTGTAGAACTCTGTGTTTGAATAAATATATCGGATTCAGCCACTGACATATTCTCGTCTTCTATATCACTTTCCTCTATTTCTGATTCAGAACTGTTTCCATCTTTCTGTCGCATTTTTTCACTCAATCGATCCGCGACACCAATCACTTTCTCTGTATTATTTAAATCATCTAGATTGAGTGTACCCAGTGGAAAATCAGAGTTAGTTTCAGTATCTTGTGACCTGAATTTTACTTGTCCTAAATTAAAACTTTCTTTAAGAGGGTATTGATCATCATCTTCATCTTGTGTGGAATTAACCTCTCTAACATCAGACTTGGATTGCCTTGTTACCGTAGTAAGACTTAGCCCTCAAGTAGAACCTCTATTTCATCACCTGCAGCTAAAGCGATTGGATTCTTAGTTTTTTCACCATGCTTCTCATTAACATGGACTTCAGCTATAATCTCAGCAACTACCAGTTCTATAACATTTTCTTTAGAAACAACTTGCTCTGCACTTTTATCAGCACCCTTTTTGACAGATTTGTTCTGCGGGCATCGCCACTTAAAATGATCAGATGACCCACAAACCAGATATTTGTTTTTGTTAGGGCAATCTGATGCAAGATGTTCTGTGCTTAAGACATAAATGTTTTGAATGTGGTTCAACTTTTAATAGGTCAAATGACCTGAAGCGGCATAAGATCCGATTCCATAACGATGAAGATAGCAAAAATCTAGACAGTGAAGATGAAGAAATGACAGAGATGAAGAGTGAAAATGATGATGAGCCAGCGGAGTTGGAGAGGGAAGACAGTGATGACTCAGCAGAGTCTGAGAGTGAAGATGAAGGTGAAGATGAAAAAGAAGCCATAGGCAATGAGGACCTATTTACCATATTCCAAAATATTAAGCAGGTCTTAGACGCTGACCAATCAGGTTTAGAAGATTAGGATGGTGAAGTGGACACAGACCCAAATGGTTTAGGCAATGTGTCTATTTCCGTACATGCTGATGCTTTAGTTACAAAGTGTATAGACATAATGTTCCAGTGGAGAAGATTACAGAACTCTACACTCATTAAAATACTTCGTCGGGAAATTAAAGGTTTTATCGACGAGGGGTACACATACGATGAAGCAGTCTTCTCAGCTTTTCGAAAAAGAGAGTTTCTGATCAAGAAGTACATAAGGAACCATATAGATGCTGAGGATAATGATGAAGATTCTGGCGGTGATAAATCTGATCCATAAGGAATCAGTCATCGATCAAATGGATCTCCAGAACATTGACTATTTTTTTATGCTACAGCAACTATATGTTTTATCATATGTAATATTTACTTCAATGTAAAAATATGGATACAAATAAAACATTGGTTCTTTATGTGCGTGTTGATTTGATGATTGTAGCTGCCCAGCCAGGTCCTCCACATTCCTCAATATACAGATCGGTGTGCTGATGATGTTGGTGGTGGTGGTGGTGGTGGGGTTAGCAGTTGGTGAAAATAGGTGTTGTGGTGGATGACGGGGTGGGGTTAATGCTTGGTGGTGGGTGTTGGTGCTTAATGGGTGGTGGTGCTGATGGTGATAGAGGGATGGCGATGGTGGTGATGGTGGTGGTGATGGTAGTAGGTGGATGCGGTCACAATGTCTAGACAATGGTTAGCCAACTATATTACTTTTGTTGTCAGGGTCTCATTGACTAGGTACTCATAATGCATTCATATTGTGTGTACCCGGACATGGTAATTTTTCCTAGTTTTATTACCTTTAACTGGCTGACTGGCGAGGTGTTACAGACATTCCAGTGATCTACATCCTAGTAAAATATTTTGGAAACGATTTGAGCAAAAGTTGACGCAGACAGTCAAATTATTTTCAAAATATTCGCTAAATATCTTGGAAAAGATTTGATAGAAAGTTGTTGCTAACACCACAGTCAAATTATTTTCAAAATATTCGTACAATGCACATTGCCGGCCTTGGAAACAAGTATGCTAGTATACCTCATCCCTCGTGGCAGGCAGCACCGCACTAGCATACCTCATCCCTCCTCCTCCTCCTCACTCGTTCGACCTCAATTATGCGACCACCTCTACAGTCATTCCAGGGATAGTATTTTCTGATTTTTTCAAACCTAAATCATGGTGCATTGGTAGTTTAAGCGAATAGTTTTGATACTAATTTGCCATAGGAAGCTACAATTCGCACTAGTGCCTTCATATGCGCAAACTCTTAAAAAAGTGCTGTTCAATGTTACAATTTGACATAGGAAACCACAATTCCACTTAATTTCAAAATACTTTTTACTACAACCACGAGGGAGCGCATCGACCACCTAACTAATACGTTAAACGATACAAGTGTGCTCGTCATTATGCGTCAACGATGTCGATGGTGGACATTGTTCCCACCATTTATATAACAATTTTTAATATTTAATAATTAAATGACTGTCGCTTTAACGACCACTCCTTAAATACGAGATGCATGATTATTATCTATATAATATTATACATACAAAATCGCTTGGTTTACCTATATATTACCCACATAGAGATGTACTTTGCTCTGGTTTAAAAAAAATTAAATGACTGGTAGGAAGCCACTTAGATTCATGTTTGAGGGTTTTAGATGAAAGTTAATGCATTTGCATACAAATTGAAGGATTAAAAGCGAATCATAGATGCATTATGCACAATAACGAGGTGGTCAGAGAAAACATATTTCCCTGGATACTTTTTTTAACATGCACAGATTTTATGCACGTTAACCATTTAACAAACTGATCCATCGCATCTAGCCCATGAACATATCCAATATTTTCGACAGCATGTATGTGTCATTATATGGAAGCCAGTACGCGGCATTTTTTGATAGGTCGATAGTCATCTCACGTGATATTCCTTATATTTTTTTGTAGTAGAGCGATGTAGTATAAATATAAATGTACATTCGGCTATAATGTCCAGCAGTACAAACTTTGACGGATCAGACACTGGGTATGTGCGATGTCGTTGGTGTTCCATCGACATCCGCGACACAATATGCCGACGCTCAAAACACGAGAGGGTCTGTAGGTGTATGATCAAGAAAACAGAACCTAAAGAGATGGTGTACACCTGCAAGGAGTGCTATTGTCTATTACCAATCAAACAGTATCTGCATGGGTGTCCTGTAATTGGTGATACTCTGACTGATATACAAAAAGCAAAGATGATGCAGTTTGTTACCAAACTGACAACCACGCCTGTGCGGATCTGCAAAGACTAAGACCTATTTCAAAACACGGCCCTTTTCAGGGCCCACAAATCATTCGAAAGAGAACTCTTTATCTGTTCAAAAAATAAAATAATGTAATAAAGTTTTTACACACAGCAACACTCTTCACACATGCATACACAAGCACACATTCTGATCCATCAAAAGTGGTCGATGGAATATCGATAGCGAACTAGCCAGACGTGCTCCGCTTAAGCGCAGAGAACAGCGCCAGGCGGAGGCCGGCCATCATAGCCTTCCTCCTCAGTATCCTCCTCCTCCTCATCCTCCTCATAGACCTCCCTTATCAGACCACCTCTTAAACTCTATTTTTTTTACATTATCATGCCTCCTCTCTTATTATTTTTACCTTACAATGGTAGATAACCACGGAGGGGGGGGGGGGCGCCGCCGCTACGTTAATACATAAAATACACAACTTTTAATGGTTAACATTTACAGAGTACCAGAACAGAAATATTGATTCATGTGCTTCGACAGGCTTCTAGAATCTACCAAGTGTGTGGTTATAGTCGCCATTGTTCTCCAAACACTTGTGTGCATACTGTCGCCATTGTTCTCAAGAATTTGTGTGCATATAGCTGCCATTGTTCTCCAAACAATAGCGACTATAAAAGAACAATATCAACTATAAAAGAACAATAGCGACTATAAAAGAACAATAGCCATTATAACCCCGCTTTACTACTCACCACCACGATCACTACTACTACTACTACTACTACTACTACTACTACTACTACTACTACTACTACTACTACTACTACTACTACTACTACTACTACTACTACTACTACTACTACTACTACTACTACTACTACTACTACTACTATTACTACTATTACTACTATTACTACTAGTACTACTACCACTACTACTACTACTACTACTACTACTACTACTACTACTACTACTACTACCGCTACCGCCGCCGCCACCACAACTACCACCACCACCACTACTAGTACTACTACTACTACTACTTTTTTTTTTTTTTTTTTTTTTTGAAAAACCGACGCTGACGGACAAACTTCACGGAGGAACTCCTTTAAAAAGGCTTGCAAACCCCCAGAAAAAAACCTGGTGAACTAGTAATCTTGATTAATATTACACCAAAACAATGATAAATAATGAGCATTAATACAATCTATAAATACATATGGCTTAAAAAGTATAGATACAAAACAATATGCTGATAAAGCTCCGATAGCAAAACAAAACTTAACAAAGGCATTACTATTCAACCCAGGTGTAGTAGTAGACCCGTGTGGCGAGTGCAACTATCCAACAAATGAAAAGTGCCTCGTCAATCTATGACAAATAAGTCAATCATTGACGCCAGTGGGCTGATTCTCTAAAGATCAGCGGGCGTAGTAGCATTTGGGTAGTATAATACATATAGTCGGCAGAAAAATTCCAGAAAAATTGATGGCCCTCTTGTTTACATTTTCAATTTACTTTATTATAAGGTTTTGTAAATTACCATTCAATCCATGTGTGGTAGTAGACCCGTGTGGCGAGTGCAACTATTCAACAAATGAAAAGTGACTCGTCAATCAATGACAAATAAGTCAATCATTGACGCCAGTGGGCTGAGTCTTAAAGATCAGCGGGCGTAGTAGCATTCGGGTAGCATAACATATATAGTCAGCAGGAAAATTACAGAAAAATAGATGGAAATAGATGGCGCTCTTGTTTCCATTTTTGATTTACTTTGTTGTAAGGTTTTGTAAATTACCCGAGAACAAATAACCCTATAAAACTCTGTGCAAATTTCTAAAATTACCTGGGACAATTTTATAATTCAATGGCAAATTACTTTATCGATTGATTATTAAATTACCCCAGTCTGTTTATTTCTTAACATGAATTATTAAACATAACAATATCAAAGTGCAGACTAAAATGAATTACATGACACAGATTAATTAAAAGACACAGATAAATCAGCTGTAGTAATTAAATGATTTAAGCTAGTGCAGGCTCATTTATTTTTACAGCTCCCAACTCTATTGAAACTATGTTTGTTTTGCACCATATGTCCTTGAATACATTTTCTTTACCATGCTGCATTAATCTAAAATATTCGCAAGGAATATGATTCAGCAGCAATGAACGAAATATTGCCTTTATTGCTCTATTGTGATTGCCCATAGATGGATTTTTCGTCTGTGCACACCGATGTTTCCAAATGGCCCAAACACCTATGGTTAGTATTGTTATTAAAATAGTCCTTTCAGACTTTATGATATTTACACCGCTTGATCCAAATTCTCTAAATAAGACTACATGCGTGTCTAGAACAATGGGCTTCGCTCCAAATTGTGCCAAGATTTGGCTGATATAGTCCCAAAATTGTGACGATATTGGACATTCCACAAATAAATGCTCGATTGTTTCCTCGTCTGTTTGCCATAAGTAACACCTATCAGAAGTCGTAATATTGCACTTGTATGTCAAGTGTCCCACCCATATACGTCGATGTAGTAATCGCCACAATAAATCACGAGCCATATTTGGTATGGATGGAGAATGTAAGATTTTCCATACATTTTTCCAACTGGATGGTTTATAGCTTGAGTCATCCCATCTCCTAATTGCTATGGGAGGTGTTACTTGTTTTCGTCTCATAATATGGTACCATTCCTTGGATCTCATCTTGTATTTTAACATCTCATCATCAAGAACTAATGCGGGTTGTGGAGTCAAACTATTATTATTTACATTTGGCAGACGAAACCATTCAATTGGTACAGCATGTTTTATTTTATTTAGCAACCGCTGGACATCTATATGCCTCATATGTGTTTTTCTAGCTACGTCTTGCATTGAAATCCATCTACGTGTTTGAGGGTGTATCATATCTGATAAATGTTGAATGCCATATTTTGCAAAGGACGGTAGATAAAGTACTGCATTGTTATAACATATATTACTATTGCCCCACAATTGCTGTTCTAGTACTTCCTTCCAGCACGTAGGTGGAGGCATGTATCTGTCAAATATTTCTAACCCCTTAACTTGATCTTTAAACACATCTGGTATCATTTGGCTATTCGGAGGTGGCTTCTTTGAGGTAAACACATGCTCCGCCAGAAATGGTTCTACAATTCTCTCCATGAGAGCTCGTGAAACACATGCCCACGTCTCATCTGATGTAATAAGATCATCCAAAAATTTTAACCTTAAAGAAACACATTTCACTTTAATATCAATTAAATCAAGTCCTCCGTCTAACTTAGCATTATTGAGAACACGATGGGAAACTAAATGATTCTTTTCTTCCCATATGAATGACAATATCAACTCATTAACCTCCTTTTCTACATGTTTTGGCATGTGTACAACCGATGCTGTATACCATAGCCCAGATAATGCCAAGTTGTTGACAACAAACACTCTACCAAAGATTGAAAGACGACGACGCTTCCAATTTGCTAATATTCTCTTAAGCTTAGATACTCGTTCATTCCAATTTTGTATTGTATTCGGTTTCCTGCCAAAATAGATGCCTAAAATCTTAATGGTATCATTAGACCAATTGATTTCAAGTGGCTGGTCATTCCGCCCTTTCCATGGCCCCAAAAATAATCCTTTGGATTTTCCTTTATTGATTTTCAAACCAGATGCATTTTGGAACTTTTCTAGTACGTGGTTTAAAATTGCAAAATCATTGTTTGAACTGGTAAACACAGTTGTGTCATCAGCATATTGTGACAGCTTAAGTGGTCTTTCTATGCCACGAATACATATGCCTTGAAAGTTATTATTTTGCCTCAATGCTATGCCAAGTGATTCCATCACAATAACAAATAATAATGGCGATAAGGAACACCCCTGTCTAACCCCACGTTCTAAGACAATTTCTCTGGATAATTGATTGTTCACTAAATAGCTACTCTTGATATCCGTATATAAAATCTTTACCCATTTAATAAAGTTTGAGCCTAACCCAAACGATTGCAAAGAATTAAAAAGAAAATCCCATTCCACACGGTCAAATGCCTTTTCATTGTCCACGGCAATCACAGCTGAAGGGATGCTATCCTTCTCAACCAATTGTATAAGGTCTCTTATTACCATGGTATTGGTTAGAATTGTCCTCCTGGGTACAGCACATGTCTGCTCTGTTCCAATGATTTCTCCTAAAACACTACCTAGTTTCAATGTTAGTGCTCTGGATATAATTTTGTAGTCTACACATAGTAGAGAAATTGGTCTGTAGTTCTGAATTAGACGTCTGTCATTTCCTTTATATATTAGCCTTACGTATGCCCTAGCCATAGTTGGTGGTAAATGGCCTTTCTCAAAAATTTCAGTGCCTAATTCTTCCATTATTGGACCTACAAGGTGCCAAAACGTTTGGTAAAATTCAACTGGAAGGCCATCACACCCCAGTGATTTTTCTAGTTTCATACCTTTAAGGGATTTAGTTAAATCTTCTAGTGTTAAGGGTTGATCACAAAATTCACTGCCTGTGTCTGACACCTTTTTGTCTATATTTGCTAACAAATCCAATTTTGCATCTTCATCAATTCCCTCTGACTTGTACAATGACTCATAGTAATTGCATACAATAGTACTCATTTCATTGTTGGTAAAGACGGTTGAACCATCCGGCATGTTTAATGAGCACATCACCTTATCTATTGCCCGTGCTTTTTCTAATGCGCAAAAATATCAGGTTGGCTTTTCCCCTTCTGCATGCATCTGGGCTCTTGCTCTAATTTTTGCACCCTCAAACTCATAGTGTTCTATATCTCTTATTTTACTTTTAATTTTAACCAGTAATTCATAATAATTCTCTTCACCATTATTTACTTTAGCATTAATTTTCATCAGTGATCGATGAAATGTTTTCTTGCGTTTGCGTATTTCCTGTGCTTTTCTAATAGCATACTTTCGGGAAACATACTTTAAATCCAGTTTAACATCCTCCCACCATTGCAATGTGCTCTTATATGATGCTTTCCTATTAATCCAATGTTGCCAACAACTCTCTATATTATTCTTATAAAATTCTTCTCCCAACAGTGTTGTGTTTAATTTCCAAAACCGGACCCCTTTTGTTACCCAGTCAGCATTGGCAAAGGTTACACCAACCATGTTATGATCAGAGAATGCAACTGGCTTAATATTAACATCTCTCCAGTACCCTGTTAACAAACTATTCACATTAATTCCGTCGATCCTTGAACCAACTTTACCATCTACCGAAAACCATGTAAGATCTTTACCATGAGGTTTTGTTATTCTATAGGTGTCCACTAAATTTTCATTATCACATATTTCTTTTAAGAGTCTATGTGATGTATCAGTATAAGTTGAAGTTGCATTCCTGTCATTTTCTTTGTCTAAGACACAATTAAAGTCACCACCCATTACTAAGTTTTCAGTGATGTTATCTAGTGCTGTTTTAGACATCTCCTTAAAAAAATTACGACGTAGTTGATGAGATGTAGGTGCATATATACACAGCAACGTGATACGTGTTTGTTGTATATCTAGCGTGACTCTCACCCAGCGACCATTTGCACCTGATACTGAAGAGATTATATTTACATAGGCTGAACAACGAGGGAGTATAACAATTGCTACGCCTGCACTATTATCTTGAGATAACGAATAAAATATTCTGGATCCAGAAATCTTTTCTAAATTATCGTATAATTCTGACTTCTGAATTTTTGTTTCCTGTATCAAAGCAATGTCAATCTGCTCATTTTTCAGAGTCTCTAGTAAGTGACGTTGCTTTATGTCACTATTTAAGCCTCTACAATTTAGTGTGCAAATTAGCATAAAAGGTAATAAAATGCTGTGTAAAACCGCCATTATTAAGCTAACTAGATTTTGTTTTTTTCGACCCTCTCTTAGACCATTTACCTATTTTACTCACAAACGCTGCATTACTTAGCTCAACTTTTTCCAAATGCTTATATTTTAATATATCTGAATCATGACGCAGATGCCTATATTTAACACCATTTGCCGTCACATATGGAACTAACACCTCTCCTGCCTCTGACCTGTACATGACCATTTCATCAGGTGATTTAGAACTCTGTGTTTGAATGGATATATCAGATTCAGCGACTGACATAATATCGTCTTCTATATCACTTTCCTCTATTTCTGATTCAGAACTCTCTCCATCTTTCTGTCTCTTTGTTCCACTCAATCGATCCGAGACACCAATTACTTTCTCTATATTATTTAAATCGTCTAGATTGAGTGTACTCAGTGGAAATTCAAAGTTAGTTTCAGTATCTTGCGACCTGAATTTTACTTGTCCTAAATTAAAACTCTCTTCCAGAGGGTATTGATCCTTATCTTCAACTTGTGTGGAATTAGCCTCTCTGTCATCAAACTTGGATTGACTTGTTACTGGAGCAAGACTTAGCCCCTCATCTAGAACCTCTATTTCATCGCCTGCAACTACAGAGATTGGATTCTTAGTTTTTTCCCCGTGCTTCTCATTAACATGGACTTCAGCTACAATCTCAGCAACTACTGGTTCGATGACATTTTCCTTAGCAGCGTGCTTCCCATTAGTATGAATTTCCGCTACAATCTCAGCAGCTACCGGTTCTATGACATTCTCTTTAGAGACAACTTGCTCTGCACTTTTATCAGCACCCTTTTTGACATATTTGTTCTGCGGGCATCGCCACTTAAAATGATCAGATGATCCACAAACTAGACATTTGTTTTTGTTAGGGCAATCTGTTGCAAGATGTTCTGTGCTTAAGCAGATTCTACACTCTTTGATTTGCCCCCTGTACCATAATGGCAAGATAAATCGACCATCTATGGTGACCTTGCTTGGGAGAGGTTGTTCTACCTTTTCAAACCAAATTCTTCTGATGCCATTTTCTAAGGTTCGATCAAATGGATAGGTCTCGTGTTCTATTTTGTCCACTTTGCCATACTTGATCAATTCAGTGATAACCCGTTCATCTGGGATCTCTAATGGAACCTTCATCTTGACTAATAGACGATCAGAATCTATTTCCTCCACATTACACACCTCACCCTTCACGACAACGACCTCGTCGAGCAACTTTTCCTTCACACTTTCATTAACTACAGTGACATTCCATACAGATTTGGAAACATTAACGAGACCTTGAAGGACCCGTGGCCCTGCCCCAACTACATCCTTCAACCCATGATACACCTCAATTGCCGAAATACCCCAAGCCTTTGTCGTGATTTTAAGACTCAGGGTATGCTTATATGAGGTTGCCATGGTGTTTTATAAAAAGAGGAACCCCATACTACTACAATATATAATACAAATATATAACACCAAGACGTCGGGGAAAGAGCTAAACACTAAATAAATAGTGTCCCCTTTTGAAACCCTGACGTCTACCAACAAATATACGAATAGAGAGTACAGTCGTATATTTGTTAGTTTGAACCACTTTCTAAGTGGTTCACTAACACCTACCCGATTAAAGTATGCTAACAAATATATGATTAAATAGTCAAGTCATATATTTGTTAGTCTGTTCGAGTTGACCGGGGACAGCCAACTGACTATAAGGAGTCATATAGTTAAAGAACTAGGCGTGTGCTTACAAATGACAAAGGAATTAAATCCACTCACTCAAGCGATCTTGCCAAATACAATGCGCTAGCCTACGATCTATAGAAATAGCAGACCGGCGCGGGGAGAAATGTATTGCATTGACCACAGTAAGAGGAGCCCTATTAAATGGCGAAAACCGCCAGCTAAGAGGAATGCCTTTAGAAAATAGAGACACAAAATGCGCTCCAACCAAGACAAGAATTTACAAATTAAATATAAAGTTTGAAAGGAAATACTAATACGAAATATATGTATAAAATTTATCTACAAAATCGCGCTAGAAACTAGCAAATTCGGGCAGCAATTGCAGAGCTAAATAAACGCGTGCGTTCACTTCGACTACTACTACTACTACTACTACTACTACTACTACTACTACTACTACTACTACTACTACTACTACTACTACTACTAGTACTAGTACTAGTACTAGTACTAGTACTAGTACTAGTACTACTACTAGTACTAGTACTAGTACTAGTACTAGTACTAGTACTACTACTACTACTACTACTACTACTACTACTACTACTACTACTACTACTACTACTACTACTACTACTACTACTACTACTACTACTACTACTACTACTACTACTACTACTACTACTACTACTACTACTACTACTACTACTATTACTACTACTACTACTACACTACTACTACTACTACTACCACTACTACTACTACATTTTTCTTTTTTTTGAAAATCCGACGCTGACGCAGTCGGATACACTTCCCGGAGGAACTCCTTTAAAAAGGCTTGTAAACCCCCATAAAAAATCGGTTGAAATAGCAGGCTTTATTAATAGAATAACAATACAAACCTAACATGTCAGAACAGTGCAAGCTAAAATACTCTATTATCATACACCACAAACGTGGCATAACTACATAGAAAACATAATTAATAAAGAGCTGATAGCATAACATAATTCAACCAAGACATTGCTATTTGCACACCATGTAGTAGTAGGCCCAAATGGCGAGCATAGCTAACCAACAAGTGGTAAAGCCATTCATCAATAATTAGCAGTAAGCTACTGCTAATCATTGATGCCATTGAGCCGATTCATGACCGGCAGGCTAAGTAGATCATATGTAGTTTAACGTAGCACACCGTATAGTAGTAGGGCCAAATGGCGAGTGCAGCTTGCCAACAAGTGGCGAGGTGACTCGTCAATAAGTAACAAAAGGTCACTCATTGACGCCAGTTAGCCGATTCTTAAATGCCCAACGGACGTAGTAGCCTTTATATAAAATAATGCACCAAGCAAAAGTATACAAACTATGACTACTTACATGGCGCTTTGGGTTCACATTCTAAATTTACTTCCTTGTCAGTTTTTGCAAATTACCCTGGAACAAATACACCTACAGTAAATATTTACAACAGGAAGCTAATTGTAAGATATCACACTCTGTTAACTTGAAAATCGGATCACATCCAGAATATTGACATAATGCTCATTTGATATTTAAATATACTGATCCCAAGGTTAGGATATTCGTCAAGATTAGAGTCTCCTAATGCATTAAAATTTTAAAATAAAGGCAATTAAATTAAATTAAAATAGCATTTATCAATATACAGCAAGCAGCGAGTGTGCTAGCTTATACAAGTTCCGCTTCTGATATTTTTAGATATCCGTATTCAATTGATACTAGGACACCTTTGCACCATACGTCTTTAAATCTACTTTCTCTCCCATGATCTACTAGCCTGTAAAATTCACAATGAATGCAGTTTATCAACAATGATCGAAATATAGCTTGTATGGCTCTCTGATGGTTGTTGCCGGTTTTTTCTCTGGCCTCTGAACACCGATGCTTCCAGATGGCCCACACTCCTACAGATAACAGCGTTATTAATAATTCTTTCTCCTTGCTATTAATGATTCGTCCTATAGTTGAGCAATCTTTGAACAAAATTGTTTCAGCCACTAAATTCACATATTTGGTTCCAAATTTAGCAAGGAGCATATTGATATATACCCAAAAGCCTGTAGTTATGCGACACTGAGTAAATAGATGGTCTATCGTTTCCTCCACAGTATTACATAATAAGCACGGTCTGTACTTGATATTTTACACATATAAGTAAGATGGCCGACCCATAGCCTTCGATGGAGTAATCGCCATGCCAGGTCCCGTGCATTTCCTGGTAGACAAGGTAGATGTATTGCTTTCCAGGCATTTTTCCAGTTCTTTGGCGTGCATCCTAAATTGTTCCAATGCCTAACCACAATAGGAGTCTGTCTCCGACTTTGCATTAGAATTCTATACCAGTCTCTAGATGCCATGTTGTATTTTATATGTTCTGACATAAATACTAATGTTGGTTGCAGCAAATCAATGTTGCCACGTGCTTTCGGCAATTTGAACCATTCACCCGGTATTGCATTCTTTATCCTAAGAAATAAGCATTGTGCATCAATATGCCTCATTGCTGTTGCTCTTGCTACATCCTGCATCGCAATCCATTTGCGAGATTTTGGATTAACTAAATCACGTAAATATTGAGTGCCATTTTTGGCCATAGAGGGCAAATATAATACATCATCATTATCACGAATCAACTCGTTGCCCCAAAGACGTTGTTGCTCTAAGGCATCTTCCCAACAATTGGGTTGTGGCATTGATCGTGTAAATATTTTTAAGGCTTTGAGCTGTTCTTTATATACATTTGGAATCTTTTGATGATTAGGTGGCAGTTTATTGCACATAAATAAACATTCTACTGGAAATGGGTCAACGTACCTTTGGAGAAGTGCCCTTGAAACACTTGACCAAGATGAGTTTGAAGTAAGTAACTTATTCAAGAATTTCAATTTTAAAGAAGCACACTTTGCTGAAACATTAACCAAATCAAGGCCTCCGGCATGCTTTTCATTGGTGAGGATTGACTGTGATACTAAATGGGCTTTGTCCTCCCATAAGAAGGATAAAAGTAATGCGTTGATCTTTGACTCTACTGATTTGGGCATATGAACTACAGAAGCGGTATACCACAGTCCAGATAAAAGTAAATAATTAAGGACAAATGTCCTGCCAAAGACAGTTAGGCGACGTCGTTTCCAATTTAGTAATGCACACTTTAGCTTGGATATCCTTTCTTCCCAGTTTAGTAATACATTTTGTTCTCTACCAAAGTAAATACCCAAAATTTTTATGACATCATTTGAGCAGTTAATATCCATCACATTATCAGTTCTGCCCTTCCAATCGCCCAAAAACAATCCCTTAGATTTATCTTTATTGACTTTAAGTCCTGATGCCTTTTGAAAATCTGTTAATACTCCATTTGAAATTCTTAAATCCGTATTTTTACCCGCAAACACAGTCGTATCATCTGCATATTGAGAAACCTTTAGTGGCCTTTCTACGCCACATATACATATTCCTTGAAAGTAATTGCGTTGCCTCAATGTGGCCCCCAACGATTCCATAGCTATGACGAATAGAAGCGGGGACAGTGAGCAACCCTGTCTGACACCTCGCTCCAACACTACAGGTTTGGATAGCTGATTGTTAACTAAATAGCAACTTGTTATATCAGTATATAAAATATTGACCCATTTAATAAATCTTGAACCAAAGCCAATATGGTCTAAAGACTTAAACAAGAAATCCCATTCTAGTGTGTCAAACGCCTTCTCGTTATCAAGTGCTATTATTGCTGCTGGGATACAATCCTTTTCAACTAATTGAATAAGGTCCCGTATAAGCAAAGTGTTGCTTAATATTGATCCTCCTGGCACAGAGCACGTTTGATCATCATGAATGACTTCGCCTAGGACTGCGCCAAGTTTTAATGTTAGTGCCCGAGTAATAATCTTATAATCTACACAGAGTAGAGAGATTGGTCTATAATTCTGTATTTTATTTCTGTCACCCCTCTTGTATATAAGCCGAACATATGCTTGGGCCATCGATGTAGGAAGATGCCCTTGCTTATAAATGCTGGTTGCTATTTCTTCTAATACTGGCCCAAATATGTGCCAGAATGTTTGATAAAATTCAACTGGAAGTCCGTCAGATCCAGGAGACCTTTCTAACTTCAAACCTTTGAGGGAATTTGTCAAATCATCGATTGTTATTGATTGGTCACAGCTTTCCCGACATGAATCTGGAAGTCTTTTCGTTATATTAGCTAAAACATCTCTAGTTGCAGTTTCCTCGCGTCCCTCAGATTTATACAATGATTTGTAAAATTCGGATACTGTTTCAATCATTTCTGCATTTGAGCACACTGATACGCCATCATTAGTCTTCAGTGAGCGCATTAATTTCTCTATACTTCTTGCTTTTTCCAAGTTACAAAAGTAACGTGTAGGTTTTTCGCACTTGGTGTGCATTTGTGCTCTTGACCTTATTTTGGCGCCATCAAACTGATATTGCTCTATTTCATTTAGTCTACCTTTTAACTTAACTAATAGTTCGTAATAATTATATTCCCCATCATTAATTTTCTTATTAATTTTACACAACGACCTCTGAAGCGCCTTTTTACGCTTTCGTATTTCACGTGCTTTCCTAATGGAATACTGCCTTGAAATATATTTCAGGTCTGATTTAGCATCTTCCCACCAGTCTGTTATACATTCATACGAACCTATTCTTTCATCCCAATGCCTCCAACAACTTTCCACACATTTGCGGTAGCAACTATCTCGTAGCAATGCTACATTACGTTTCCAAAATCCATCTCCTCGTTTGACCCAGTCAGCATTGTCTAATGTGATGGAAAACATATTGTGATCAGAGAAAGTTACTGGCTTTATGTTAGTTTTACACATGTAACCTTTCAATGAACGTTCTACATAGATCCTGTCTAACCTTGAAGCTAACCTTCCATCGGTTGAAAACCAAGTAAATTCCTGGCCTTCTGGATATTCAATTCGATAAGTGTCTAACAAGCTTTTATTTTCACAAATGTGTTCGAAAATATTATGCGATGTGTCATTAAAATTAGAACTAGAGTTTCTGTGTTTAGCCTCGTCTAATATGCAATTAAAGTCACCGCCCATAATTAGGTTTTCATGCGTTCTGTCTTGAATTATTGTGGAAACATCATTTAGAAATTCACGGCGCAATTGATGAGAGGTAGGTGCATAAAGGCACATCAAATTTAAACTTGTGTTTAGTACATCAATTGATACACAAATCCATCGTCCTTTTGGATCTGATGCCGACGATATAACGTCAACATAGTTGAGACAGCGGGGCAGGATAAGAATGGCCACTCCCGCACTATTATCTTGTGATAAAGAAACTTCAGCTTTTTGAATTTTGGTCTCTTGTAGAAAAGCAATATCAACTCTCTCATTTGCTAATTCTTCAAGCAAGTGGCGCTGCTTGAATTCGGTATTTAATCCTCGGCAATTGATGGTGCAGATAATCATTATTTGTAAAATGATGTTTACAACCGCCATCATTAGATTAACTAGATTTGGGTTTTTAGCTCGTTTCTTAGACCATTTACCTAATTTTCCTGCGAATTCAATATTTCCTAGTTCTACCACAGACAAATATTCATATTTGGAAATATCAGAATCATGGCGCAGTATACGATATTTCACGCCTCTCGCCGTGACATATGGCACTAACACTTCACCCCCTTCTGATCGGTACATTACCATTTCATCTTTCATCTGTGAACTCTGTGTTTGAATGGACACATCTGATTCTGCAACTGACATTGTATCATCATCCATATCATTTACTTCAATCTCAGATTCTGAGCTATGTCTTCTTTATGACGCTTATTGATACTTAAGTAACGTTTGGCAGGAGCATCATTTACCATATCTTCAAGCTGACTTAAATCAAGTGGGCTTAGCGGAAAATCGACTGAACTTTCTGTCTTCTGAGTCCAAAACTTATCCTGTCCTAATTTTAATTCATCTTCTAAGGAATTGTAGACTGGCTCTTCTGTAAGATCATCATTTTCTTGCGTGTCTTTTACAGCAACGTTTGGCTCCACTGCATTTTGAGTATTTTCCTGACTTAAGGTTATACCCTCCTCTAATACATGAATTTCATCAACTGTAGTTACTTTAACAGGATTTGATGATTTGTTTGTGTCATTTACAGTGGCATGAACCAAAAAAACAGCTTCCGTAGCGGTTGCTTCAGAAGCATTCGACTCAGTTGCATCCTTTAATGGGCGATTATCTCCTGATACTGAGGGCTTGTTTTGATTTTTTGGACAGCGCCATTTAAAATGGTCAACTGAACCACAGAGCAAACATTTGTTTCGATTGTGACAATATGTTGCCAAATGGTCAGTAATTAGGCAGATCCGGCATTCTTTAATGGCCCTCTATACCATAAGGGCAGGACAAAGCTGCCATCAAGCGCAGATCTGCTTGGTAAAGGGCTATCCACTTTATCAAACCAAATACGTCTTACACCGTTTTCTAGGGTTCTGTCAAAGGGATACGTTTCCCGTTCAATCTTTTGCACTTTGCCATACTTCTTGAGTTCACTCATGATTCTGTCATCTGGAATTTCTAGTGGAACTTTCATCTTCACTAGCAACCTATCTGACTCGATTTCCTCTACGTTACAAACTTCACCTTTTACAATAAGAACATCTTCCAGAAGCTTTTACTTGACCCCCTCATTTGACACTGTTACATTCCATACAGTTTTAGTAACATTGATAACCCCTGCAAAGTAGCAGGTCCCGCGCCAACGACGTCTTTTAGCCCATGATACACGTCGATAGCCGTGACACCCCACCCCTTAGTTGTTATTTTAAGGCTTAGGGTACGCTTATAGGTTGACATGGTGGTTTATCAAAGGAGGAACCCCATACTACCACAATATATAATAAATATATACTTATATAAACCAGGACGTCAGGGAAAGAGCTAAACACTAAATAAATAGTGTCCCCTTTTGAAACCCTGACGTCTACCAACAAATATACAAATAGAGAGTACAGTCGCATATTTGTTAGTTTGAACCACTTTCTAAGTGGTTCACTAACACCTAGCCGATTAAAGTATACTAACAAATATATGAATAGATAGTACAGTCATATATTTGTTAGGCTGATCGAGTTGACAGGGGACAGCCAACTGACTATAATGATTTATATAGTTAAAGAACTAGGCTTGTGCTTACAAATGACAAAGGAATTGAATCCACTCACGCAAGCGATCTTGCCAAATACAATGCGCTAGCCTACGAACTACAGAAATAGCAGACTGGCGCGGGGAGAAATGTATTGCATTGACCACAGTAAGAGGAGCCCTATTAAATGGCGGAAACCGCCAGCTAAGAGGAATGCCTTTAGAAAATGGAGACACAAAATGCGCTCCAACCAAGACAAGAATTTACAAATTAAACATAAAGTTTGAAAGGAAATACTAATACGAAATATATGTACAAAATTTATCTACAAAATCGCGCTAGAAACTGGTAAATTCGGGCAGCAATTGCAGAGCTAAATAAACGCGTGCGTTCACTTCGACTACTACTACTACTACTACTACTACTACTACTACTACTACTACTACTACTACTACTACTACTACTACTACTACTACTACCACTACTACTACTACTACTACTACTACTACTACTACCACTACTACTACTACTACTACTACTACTACTACTACTACTACTACTACTACTACTATTGCTACTACTTTTTTTCTTTTTTTGTTGAAAACTTCATGGAGGAACTCCTTTAAAAAGGCTTGCAAACCCCCAGAAAAAAATCTGGTTAACTAGTAAGCCTGATTAATATTACACCAAAACAAAAATAAATAACATATCTAACTAACGAGCATTAATACAATCTATAAATACATACCGCTTAAATGGCATAGATACAAACAATAAGCTGACAAGTACACATATTGATGCAAGGCATCAATGGTAAATAGCGTGCCCGGACATTATTATAATTCTGAGAATAAACTCAATGGTTTCGTGAGAAAATGAAATTATATAAAGGCATACAAACCACTCATGACGAAAATATAGGCGGAAAATTACATAAAAGGAATATATCTTACAAAAAGATGTGGGCAGTATTATGTATGGGCTTTGAAAGGCAGCTTATATTTTGCATTAGTCTGGTCATCTTTCCATTCATCCTTTTCGCAAGACCAAACACGTTAACAGAGAGAGGAACAGAACAAATTAAGAGCAGTCAGATATGAGAGAAATGTGCTACTGCACCAACAGGAAGTATCAGATCAAATCTGGGTCATTCGGTATCAACAACTTGTGACGATAAAGAAATCAGCAAAACCGGCATCTTAGTCAGTAGAAAATCGGCGCAAGAAGCCGATCTTGAGATCCATTCAACCATAATAAATAATACTGTAAAGAATATTTTAAACCCAAAATGTATGTACACAAATCTTGATACCTTCTTAAACAAGCGCGAAGAGCTTGCAATACGCATCAAAGATACATCTCCAGATAGCATTGGCATCACTGAGCTAAAACTTAAGAAACCTTCGACCAAACTATAGACAGTAGAATTAAATGTTAGTGGCTATGATTGTTGTTACGGCATTGATACCGTGGGTTGTAGTGCAGCTATTTACACTAAAAGCCCATTCTGACCGCAGGCATTACAATATGTTGGATCATGTACGTGCTTGGACTGAATGCTATTTTGGTAAGTTGGATGCGTCTGGATGCAGGCGCCATACGCATGCAGTCTGAATGGGCCTTTAGGCGCCATTAAAAGCATCAGAGTGTTATTTTCTATATGAGTAATGTCAATCATCATAGTTCATTGCTCATGCATCAAGTCCAGATGCACGTCCATTTTTTCAGGACGTTAAGTGCCTTCCCAACTGCTGCTGTATTAAATGGTGTTAGTAATGGCCTGGGATCTCGCGAGAATGGGTGCAAGGGCTCATTATCGTGGTCAGTGAACTATTCCTTGAACCATTCTCGAATTGCCTCGGCTTTACCCTGGTCAGTCCCGATAAAGTGTCCTTCAAAGTTTTGTACGGTGAGTGGTGGTGTGTAGTCAGTAACTCTCAGGGCTCGGGCTGCCCGAAACATTTTGTGGCAGTCATCCGTGGCAGAGATTGCATGTGCTAGGGAGTCTGCTTGTTGGATAGTAATATTTTTTAAGCATTCGCTAATGTGGCGCAAAATTTGTGCGGTCTTCACTTTGGCCACTTTAATACTTGCGCAGTCATAATGCTTTCTGCTCTGCTGACAGTTTTACTACGAGAGTGTCGTCAGTATACCTAGTTTTGTTTGTTTTTAGAACATCTATGGTGCTAGTAGCTGATGATTCCATAGCTTTCAGTATTTTGTTTCGGGCTTTGTTTGGATTGGAGCTGACGTCGATGTTAGCTATCTGATCCCCGAGCACCTTTTTGTATGGCATTTGAGTGTCAGTGTCGCTGATGAGCTTGAGTAAGTTGAAGGTGACCACACCCTCTTGCCTGGTATTGCGTTTATACATAAGGTAGAACTGGTTCAAATGGAGGCGTATAATGACTGGCTTATGGTCAGAATAGAGGTCTGTGCCTCCATAGGAATGAGCATCCCAAAGTAGAGGTTTGCTGCTGTTTTGCCCTCTCCATGCGATCTCTTGCATAAGCCAAGTCCTGAACTTTTGTCTGCAATGCCGAGTTTACTCAGCTTGGAGTTGAAATCTCCACACATGAACAGTCGCCATCTAGCTGGGATAGTAATGGCGGAGCTCAGTTCTGCATAGAAGGAATCTAATATTGCTGGAGTCTCTTTGGCTCTTTCAGTAGTTTGCCCATATGCATTGACTATGCGACACTTAGTGGTGGTACGCTTTCGCGTTGGTATGGCCAGGTCGATAAATGCAACGTGATCACTGACGTATCCAAAACTAATGACATGGTCCAATACCCTTTGTCCGATTATGAAGCCTAATCCCTGGTAAGTGGCCTGTTTTTGCTCCATGAGTACAAGCTTATGGCCTGTCTGAAGTTGATGCTCTGAGTATTTAGCTACTTTAGTCACTTGAATGCATGTAATATCGATTTTATAGTGTTCACAGTCTGCACCCAAGGTTTGCCTCTTTGATGTTGCAGTCAGACCACGTACATTCTTTGTAGATATGGTAAGCTCCTGGGGAGATTGCGTCATCCGAGAATGTCGTAGACAGTTTCTTGTTAGAAGAAGGGTAGACATATGCAGAGTTGCCTCCGTATGCGGAGATGTCTTAGTTTCCCAACAAAGTTGGTGCATTATCTCAAAACCGATCATGCATCTAATCAATTCAGCCTTTATGCACCACCTTCTGATCGATGATGTAGGCCAAGGCACCCTTATCGCGCTACCCAAGCCCAAGATGTCACCTGCCCCCAGCCAATCTGTGGCCCATTGTGCTCCTTAACAGCATATGGAAATTCGCTATCCAATGTTACTCTATGCCGCATCCGAGACAAGATCAATGACTTCACCAGATCATGTCAAAGTGGCTTCAAACGTGGACACAGCTGCGCAGACATTGTATGGGCTCAACGCATTCT
This sequence comes from Chaetoderma sp. LZ-2023a, assembly GCA_034401795.1. NCBI lineage: Eukaryota > Metazoa > Mollusca > Caudofoveata > Chaetodermatida > Chaetodermatidae > Chaetoderma > Chaetoderma sp. LZ-2023a. Next base: position 43,548,401 of record CM067369.1, on the reverse strand, counting down.
TGTGTCGGTGGTCATGTCCAAACACTGCGATATCCACAAAATGGGCATTGACATGTCACGAGCCTTCGACACAATTAAGCGCTCAAAGATCCTAGATGTACTGTGCCAGGCCAGTTGCAATGAAGATGAGCTACAACTAGTGAGACTACCGGTTGCAGACACCAAGCTGAGAGTACGAGTCAAGTCAGTGAAGTCTGTAGAGTTTGAGACATCAATCGGCTCCCCACATGGAGATGGTCTATCCCCTGTGCTTTTCACCTGTTACCTGGATGCTGCACTGAAATCCGTGCTGGAACGTTCCCCAAGACCAACCCCCCCCCTCCCAGGTGTCAATACTAGGCATGCCACTAGAGATGGATTATGCCCATGATGTGGACTTTATAGACGAGGAAAAGAAACCCCTTGATGAACTTCTCTCAATAGCTGCAAGCAAACTAAAAATTGAGAATCTCTTTATGAATGAATCCAAAACAGAGTTCACCCACATATACCTATCTACAAAGCATGAGAATAAAGAAAATGACGATACACTCTGTGGCGGCGAGCCATGGAGGAAAAGTAAAACCCTGGGCTCACTGCTTTGCAGTACTGCTGATATTGTCGCACGCTGCATCATGGGAAACATAGCATTCCAGTCTTTCTGGAAGCTATGGATTCATAGATCAAGGATGCCATTGATAAAGACTACGCTTATGCAATGCAACGTGCGTATCCTTGATGATGTATAACTATAACAACTGGGCGGCTCCAAACGCAGCTCTAGACAAACTCAACGCCTGTCACCGCAAACACCTACGCACCATCACTGGACACCGATGGCCAGACAGCATAATTTCCAATGATGCACTATACAGGATGTGTAATACATCGTCGCTGTCTGTAAAGGTCTCCCAGTAAAGATGGTCCATGTTTGGCCATGTGCTAAGGATGCCAGAAGACACACCAGCACAGAGAACCTTAGAATTCGCCCTACTTGGAGCCAGGAAATACAGAGCCAGTAGAGGACGCCATTGCATAAATCTGCTAAGCGTGCTACGAGGTGACCTCAAGAAAGCAGGATTAGGTACAATCAAGTCAAGAATGGACCTGAAGACGCAGGAGTTCGACTGACAACAAAACACAGCGGGCAAAAGCGAAGAAGGACTGATTGCAGCTGTAGGATGTGTCTAATACTACAGCCGCAGAATACAGTAATCATACACAATCTTCATAGCCTACTTAGGCAGGTCGCAAATGTAAAATAGATTCAGATATAAAATTGGGTGATTTTAATTACCCGGAAATAAACGGGTCAAATATCCACTGCAATGCCATTGAAATGCATAAACCAAGTATATTTATTGATGCAATACAGGACACCTATCTGTGCCGACAGATAACCTTCCAAACAAACCTTAGGGGCCATGCTAGAACTAATACCTAGGTGGGCCTTGGTCTTCCAAACGAAAAGAATATTGTATAAAACATTCTGACTTAAGATCCAGTGGGAAAATTCCACGGCATCGTGATCTGTTTTATATATCCATCGTATCTATGTCACTTACGAAAATCTATCTTCACTGGAAATAGTGACACTCTCTTAAACATATTTTTGACCGACAAAAGTCTAAACTGGTCTCAAACGTGTCATAATGATGATGATCTTGTTGACTATATGTGCACATTTTAGGGTATTAGCTTGGTTTGATAAGTCAGCTCCTATCAGTACATGGAGCAAAAAATATGGGATATATAGAACGATTTGCACCCTATTATAAGCCATATGATGGTAGAATCATGCGATATCTCTGAGCTCTACATGGCCCTATGTTCGAAAACTGATTACAAAGCAAGTACAAATATTCTGGTACCGAATATAGTAATTTTTTGGCATTTGACAACAGTATGTGGTTACTAAATTTGGTATTGCGAAATTACTTCATGGTAAAAAATTTTAAAACTTAAGATTTATTAACGTGTTCATATTCCTATCTAACCATACGGGTGGAAATATGGGGCCGAACCTATTGCGGACAGTAGGGTATTGAAAACAACGGATCTGCCAAAATTGGAACCATTTACGCGATCAAATTATGTACTGCAAAATTACTTTACAGTCAGATTCTTTAAATTCACAATATAGCCAACGTATTCAAACCACTAAACGCCTATGTGAGCGAAATTCTGGGGCCGAACATATTACAGATAGTATGGTACCGAAAACCCCGAATCAGCCAACATTTAAGCCAATTTTTGCGTACTACGAAATTAGTTCATCTAAATTTCTTTTGGATTCGGAATATAACTAGCATATTAAGTCTCGAGTCTATGTGTGTGAAATTCTGAACATATTACAGACAATAGAACTCCGAAAACTGTGAATCACCCCAAATTTAATCCAATTTTCAGTATGAAACTGTCTACTACGAAATTACATCATGGCAGAAAGTGTTTAACCTCAATACATTACTTCACTATTTTATTCATATACCTATCTAACAACATGTGTGAAATTATGTGGCCGAATTTGCTGTAGACGTTCCTACCTTAACACATGCATAGGCCTAAACATTCGGCCGATTTCTGTGTTCAACAATCCGTTATAATATTATTGACAGCTGTTTTGACTAGAAATTTGGAACATTGGTAGTCTATCAATGCCGCTACATAATTGCATTGACCCTACATGGATTTATTACCACTGATGGATTAAGGACAAAAGTTACTTCTAATAACCACATATCCATTATTTTTAGCGTACTTTGTCTCCATTTTCGCGCTCTACAATATTAGTGTACATGCATTTCTGTTGAAATTTACCACACACATAGTAGACCTCAGGTAGAAGACGTCAACGATGTTAACAAATTTGGGTTGATGCCTCACAAGACGTAGCAATTGTAAATTTTAACCTATCGCGAATGCGACGAATGTTCAGCTTAGTTTCTTATACTATAATACAAAACGGGAAAGATGAAACAGACGCAATGCCTAATACAGTCGTCATCGTCGTCCTCATAATTGTTTTACCCTGTAATACTTAAATTTGGTTAAGAATATAAAAATATTTGCTTATTGAATGCCCATTTGCAGGCCAAGAGAAGACTGATTTCGAAGATTTACCACTGGAATGACTGGCTCGTTTATCTAGTGGTGAACTTTCAAAAACTATCTTCTCTTGACTTGCACATTGACATTCCTAAATGTCACTGTAGAGGCCTGTTTTGCCGGCTTCGTCGTAAAATGGTTAAAATACAATATGAGAAGCTGATAGGCCTACATGCACAGTCGTTATCGCCGCAATACTTAATAAATGTCTATGACAGCAACAAGTAGGGTGGGGTGGGGTGGGCTATCACTCAAAGTATTTTAAGATATTTCTATAGTTGTCTTGTAGTTGAGATATTGGAAGTTCAATGTTAAACATTTTAAGGGATTCTGTTAGAACAGAACAATGCCCATGCAAGTCACATCTCGGGGCGGTTGTTTGAAACGACTTGCATCGGCCTAAAGTTAGTCAGTCGGTCATTGAATACGGGTGGTTTATTAACACAATTAATTACCAAGCAATATTAATTACCCTCGCTCTGTTAGAGGACTAGTATATTGTACTCGGGTCTACGTGCGTTTGGGAGAGCCATGGTCTACAAGATATGATTGGTCTTGTTAAAATATGTGACTTATAAATACGGATGGTCTCTTAATACAGGTGAGCCATGTTGGGTGGACCACGCATTGCCAAATGGTATCAGCCGTGTAATGCTCAAATTTTCTCATGGCGATTTCAATAGAGAGATGCATTTCTAGCTATGCCCCGCCCATTTCTAGCTAAGCTCCACCATCTTTCCCGCGTGTTGGAATCAATTTATATACTTTGAATCATGAATTTCCAGAATCCCAATTTGAAGGTAGGTATACGCGTAAGCTGTAGAATATTTTGAAACTAATTTTACTGGGTGCCTTTGCTACCAAGAGCTGCGGCGGCGCCAAGTAAAATTAATTTCAAATATTCAACGCAATGTTGGTTAATTAGTAAAGGCATACAATTCGTACACTTGACGGATTATTCAATCATCATGACGGAGCTAGACACGCAATCTTTTGCACATTTTGAGTGTGAGTGGCGTCAGCCTCCATATGATGCAATTGATTATAACGTCATATGCTTGAACATCAAATCAGATCCATCAATTATCATAGAAAATGCCGCATGCCCATTTGCGTATGAAGAGACGATTTAAAAAAATTACTACTGGAATCATATGCTCGGTTATCAAGCCAGTCATTCCAGTGGTAAACTGTCAAAAAAGGCTTCCTGTTATATGCTAATGGAAACGTCTCAAGATCACTGCCTGCAGAAGCCATTTTGCTTGGAAATGTGGTTAGTTGCGATGAGTTGCTCGAATTGGTTTATGACAATTTCAATAGGCATCCATTTCTCGCTATGCCACGCCCGTTTCTTGCTAAGCTCCACCCTCTTTTTCAGCGTGTTGAAATCAGTTTATATACGTTGAATAATTAATTCTCCGAATCTCAATTTCAGGATAACTATACAGGTAAGCTGTTGAATATTTTGCAATTAATTTGACTGGGCGCTTTTGCCGCAAGTAGCCGCAACAACACCGAATCAAATTAGTTTCAAAATATGCAACACGATGTTGATTAAATGGTAAAGCCATACAAGTCGTATACTTGACGGACTCTTCAATGTAAGCTGTTGAATATTTTGAAACTAATTTGATTGGGTGATGTTACTACCTATGTCATCAACAGCACCCAATCAAATTAGGTTCAAACTATTCAACAGAATGTTGATATAATAGTAGACATGCAATTTGTACACTTGGCGAGCTATTCAATATTCTTGACGGAGCTAGATATGTCATTCATTACACAATTTGATTGTGTCGTCAGCCTACAAATGACGTAAATGATTATGACGTCATATGCCTGAGTGACAGATCTGATTCATGCATTATCATAGGAAATGCCATATGCCTATTCGCCGTCCAAGAGAGTCAAACGATTGTTTTTTTTAATTTACCACTGGAGTTATAGGCTCGGTTATCTAGCCAATCATTCCAGTGGTAGATTTTCAAAAAAGTGTTCCGCTGAGTAACTAATGCAAATGTACATTTCTCAGAATCACTGCAGAAGCCAATTGTGGTCAGTTTTATAGAGCTGAAATAGAAGAGACACTACACGCGAGCATGTATTTGAGTACTTCCATCTGCAGAAGGAACGATGAACTGTTTTGTAGGTGTTTTGTATGTACTCCTCCAGCAAAAGAAGCGTAGTTATTTTAAGTTCCATTAGATGATCAAAAAAATAATTAAGCAGTTATCACCGTGCAAACTCTATTCCAGTCAAAACAGAACAGGTAAGAGAACGCATTATGAATCACGCACATGAACATGTTCACATGTTCAACCCTAATCCACCAATTTAAAAACAGAGCCGTGTCTTCGTGCCGAGAATTATTTTCTCCATCTCGTATCCATGGAGATCTCGCGAGACACAGCGTTCACATTCTCGCGACATCTAAGTTAACGTGAGCCCGATCGAGATAGTCAACGGGACCACAATCGACTGTGCAAAATGGCCGCGCCTATAGACAATTCTAGACAGCAATACATTAATGCGTGCCCGCTGAGCGGGCTCGCAATAAAGATCTGATAGCAAAACAACACTTAACAAAGGCATTACTATTCAATCCAGGTGTGGCAGTATGCCCGTGTGGCGAGTGCAACTGTCCAACAATTGAAAAGTGACTCGTCAATCAATGACAAATAAGTCAAACATTGACACCAGTGGGCTGATTCTTTAAAAAATCAGCGGGTGCGGTAGCATTTGGGTAGCATAACACATATAGTCGGCAGGAAAATTACAGAAAAATAGATGGCGCTCTTGTTTACATTTTCGATTTGCTTTATTGTAAGGTTTTGTGAATTACTATTCAATCCAGATGTGGTAGTAGGCCCGTGTGGCGAGTTCAACCGTCCAACAATTGAAAAGTTACTCGTCAAGCAATGACAAATAAGTCAATCATTGACGCCAGTGGGCTGATTCTTTAAAGATCAGCGGTCGTAGTAGCATTTAGGTAGTATAACACATATAGTCGGCAGCAAAATTACAAAATAGATGGCGCTCCTGTTTACATTTTCGATTTACTTTATTGTAAGGTTTTGTAAATTACCTGGGAACAAATAACTCTATAAAACCTTGTGCAAGTTTCTAAAATTACCCGGGACTATTTTATAATTCAATGGCAACTTACTTTAACGATTGATTATTAATTACCCCAGACTGTTTATTTGTTAACATGAATTATTAAACATAACAATATCAAAATGCAGACTAAAATGAATTACAAGACACAGATTAAGTAAAAGACACAGATAAAACAGTTGTAGTAATTGAATGATTTACGCTAGTGCAGGCTCATTTATTTGTACAGTTCCCAACTTTATTGAAAGTATGTTTGTTTCGCACCATATATCCTTGAATACTTTTTCTTTATTTCCATTATTGTTCTATTGTGATTGCCCGTAGATGGATTTTTTGCCTGCGCACACCGATGTTTCCAAATGGCCCAAACACCTATGGGTAGCATCGTTATTAAAGTAGTATTATCAACTTTATGATATTTACACCGCTTGATCCAAATTCTCTAAATAAGACTACATGTGTTTCTAGAACAATGGGCTTAGCTCCAAATTGTGCCGAGATTTGGCTGATATACTCCCAAAATTGTGATGATATTGGACATTCTGCAAATAAATGCTCGATTGTTTCCTCGTCTGATTGACATAAGTAACATCTATCGGAAGTCGTTATATTGCACTTGTATGGCAAGTGTCCCACCCATAGCCGTTGATGTAGTAATCGCGACAATAAATCACGAGCCATATGTGGTATGTATGGAGGATGCAAGATTTTCCACACATTTGTCCAACTGGATGGTTTATAGCTTGAGTCATCCCATCTCTAAATTGCTAGTGGAGGTGTTACTTGTTTTCGTCTCATAACGTAGTACCATTCCTTGGATCTCATTTCATATTTTAACATCTCATCATCAAGAACTAGTGCAGGTTGCGGAGTCAAACTATTATGATTTACATTTGGCTAACAAAACCATTCAATTGGTACAGCATGTTTTATTATTTTATTTAGTAAACGCTGGGCATCTATATGTCTCATGTGTTTTTCTAGCTACTTCTTGCATTGAATTCCATTTACATGTTTGGGGGGGTGTCATATCAGACAAACGTTGAATGCCATATTTTACAATCGACGGTAGATAAAGTACTGCATTATTATAACATATATTACTATTGCCCCACAATTGCTGTTCTAGTACTTCCTTGCAGCACGTAGGCGGAGGCATGTATCTGTCAAATATTTCTAACTCCTTACCTTGATCTTTAAACACATCTGGTATCATTTGGCTATTTGGAGGTGGCTTCCTTGAGGTAAAAACACACTCTGCCAGAAATGGTTCTACAATTCTCTCCATGAGAGCTCGTAAAACACATGCCCATGTCACATCTGATGTAATAAGATCATTCAAAAATTTTAGCCTTAAAGAAACACATTTCACTTTAAGATCAATTAAATCAAGTCCTCATTCTAACTTAGCATTATTGAGAATACGATGGGAAACTAAATTTCCCATATGAATGACAATATCAACTGGTTAACCGCCTTTTCTATATGCTTTGGTATGTGTACAGCAGATGCTGTGTACCATATCCCAGATAATATCAAGTTGTTGACAACAAATACTCTACCAAAAATTGAAAGACGATGATGCTTTCAATTTGCTAATAATCTCTTAAGCTTAGATACTCGTTCATCCCAATTTTGTGTTGCATTCGGTTTCTTGCTAAAATGGATACCTAAAATCTTAATGGTATCATTAGACCAATGGATTTCAAGTGGCTGGTCATTCCGCTCTGTCCATGGCCCCAAAAATAATCCTTTGGATTTTCATTTATTGATTTTCAAACCAGACGCATTTTGAACTTTTCTAGTACTCGGTTTAAAATTGTAAAATCGTTGTTTGAACTAGCAAACACAGTTGTGTCATCAGCATATTGTGACAGCTTAAGTGGTCTTTCTATGCCACGAATACATATGCCTTGAAAGTTATTATTTTGCCTCATGCTATACCAAGGGATTCGATCACAATAACAAATAATAATGGCGATAGGGAACACCCCTATCTAACCCCACATTCTAAGACAATTTCTCTGGATAATTGATTGTTCACTAAATAGCTACTCTTGATATCCGTATATAAAATCTAATCCATTTATAAGGTGTGTGCCTAACCCAAACGATTGCAAAGAATTAAAAAGAAAATCCCATTCCACACGGTCAAATGCCTTTTCGTTGTCCAAGGCAATCACAGCTGAAGGGATGCTATCCTTCTCAACCAATTGTATACGGTCTCTTATTAACATGGTATTGGTTAAAATTGTCCTCCTAGGTACAGCACATGTCTGCTCTGTTCCAATGATTTCTCCTAAAACACTACCTAGTTTCAATGTTAGTGCTCTGGATATTATTTTGTAGTCTACACATAGTAGAGAAATTGGTCTGTAATTCTGAATTAGACATCTGTCACCTCGTTTATATATTAGCCTTACATATTGGTGGTAAATGGCCTTTCTCAAAAATTTCAGTGGCTAACTCTTCCAGTATTGGACCTACAGGGTGCCAAAATGTTTGATAAAATTCAACTGGAAGGCCATTACAACCAGGTGATTTTTCTAGTTTCATGCCTTTGATGGATTGAGTTAAATCTTCTAGTGTTAAGGGTTCATCACAGAATTCACTTTTTTGTCTATGTTTGCTAGCAAATCCAGTTTTGCATCTTCATCAATTCCCTCTGACTTGTACAATGACTCATCGTAACTGCATACAATAGTATGCATTTCATTGTTGGTAAAGACGGTTGAACCATCCATCATGTTTAATGAGCACATCACCTTGTCTATTGCCTGTGCTTTTTTCTAATGTGCAAAAATATTGGGTTGGCTTTTCCACTTCTGCATGCATCTGGGCTCTTGCTCTAATATTTGCACCTTCAAACCCATATTGTTCTATATCTCTTATTTTTATTTTTATTTTAACCAGTAATTCATAATAATTATCTTCACCATTATTTACTTTATCATTGATTTTCATCAATTTTCTTGCATTTGCATATTTCCCGTGCTTTTATATTAGCATTCTGTCAGGAAACGTTCATTAAATCCAGTTTTACATCCTCCCACCATTGCAATGTGCTCTTATATGATGCTTTTCTATTAATCCAATGCTGCCAACAACTCTCTATATTTTCTTATAAAAGAATTTCTTATTAAGTTTCCAAAATCCATCTCCTCGTTTGACCCAGTCAGCATTGTCTAATGTGATGGAAAACAGATTGTGATCAGAGAAAGTTACTGGTTTTATGTTAGTTTTACACATGTAACCTTTCAGTGATCGTTCTACATAGATCCTGTCTAACCTTGAAGCTAACCTTCCATCGGTTGAAAACCAAGTAAATTCCCGGCCTTCTGGATTTTCAATCCGATATGTGTCTACCAACCTTTTATTTTCACAAATGTGTTTCAAAATATTATGCGATGTGTCATTAAAATTAGACCTAGAGTTTCTATCTTTAGCCTCATCTAATATGCAATTAAGGTCACCGCCCATAATTAGGTTTTCAGGCGTTCTGTCTTGAATTATTGTGGAAACATCATTTAGAAATTCACGGCGCAGTTGATGAGAGGTAGGTGCATAAAGGCACATCAAATTTAAACTTGTGTTTAGTACATCAATTGATACACAAATCCATCGTCCATTTGGATCTGATGACGACGATATAACGTCAACATAGTTGAGACAGCGGGGCAGGATAGGAATGGGCACTCCCGCACTATTATCCTGTGATAAAGAATAAAAAATCTGCCCTTTTGAAATATCTTTGACAGATTCATACACTTCAGTTTTTTTAATTTTGGTCTCGTGTAGAAAAGCAATATCAACTCTCATTTGATGGTGCAGATAATCATAATTTGTAAAATGATGTTTACAACCGCCATCATTAGATTAACTTAATTTGGGGGCTTTAGCTCGTTTCTTAGACCATTTACATAATTTTCCGGCGAATTCAATGTTTCCTAGTTCTACCACAAACAAATATCCATATTTAGAAATATCAGAATCATGGCGCAGTAGACGATATTTTACGCCTCTGGCCGTTACATATGGCACTAACTCTTCACCCCCTTCTGATCTGTACATTACCATTTCATCTTTCATCTGTGAACTCTGTGTTTAAATAGACACATCTGATTCTGCAACTGACATTGTATCATCATTTATATCATTTACTTCAATTTCAGATTCTGAGCTATTGTCTTCTTTATGACGCTTATTGCTACTTAAGTTACATTTGGCAGGAGCGTCATTTACCATATCTTCAAGCTGATTTAAATCAAGTGGGCTTAGTTTGAAATCGGCAGAGCTTTCTGTTTTCTGTGACATAAATTTACTCTGTCCTAATATTAAGTCATCTTCTAAAGAGTAATGATCTGCGTCTCCGTTACTATCGTCATTCGTCTGCGTTTCATTTACATCCATAATGGGTCCCACCACATTTTGATTAATTTCTGGGGTTAAAGTTATTCCCTACTCTAATATTTCTATCCCATCATCTGCAGTTACTTCAATAGGATTTGCTGCCTTTTCTGTCTCCTTTATAATGGCATGAACCTCGACGGTAGCTTCTGCAGTGATGTCAGCAGACGCATTTGTCTCAGGTCATCCTTTAATGTAGGATTGCGTACTTCTATTGTGGGGCTGTTTTTGTTGTTTGGACAGCGCCATTTGAAATGGTCAGTTGAACCACAGAGCAAACATTTATTTCTATTTGGACAATCTGCTGCAAGATGGTCAGTACAAAGGCAGATTCTACATTCTTTTATCTGCCCTCTATACCATAAGGACAGAACAAAGCTGCCATCAAGCGTCAATCTGTTTGGCAAAGGGCTATCCATTTTTTCAAACCAGATGCGCCTTACACCATTCTCCAAAGTTCTGTCAAACGGATATGTTTCCCTTTCAATTTTCTGTATTTTACCATAGTTTTTCAGTTCATTCATGATTCGTTCATCTGGAATCTCCAATGGAACATTCATTTCAACTAACAACCTATCCGACTCGATTTCCTCTACATCACACACTTCGCCTTTCACAACAAGGACGTCTTCTAGCAGCTTCTCCTTAATACTTTCATTCGCCACAGTCACATTCCATACAGTTTTAGTAACATTGATAAGCCCCTGCAAAACAGCAGATCCCGCGTCAACGACTTCCTTTAACCCATGATACACGTCGATATCCGTGACACCCCACCCTTAGTTGTTAGGTGTATGCTTATAGAAGGTTGTCATGGTGTTTTAAAAAAAGGGAAAACCCATACTACTACAATATATGATGGTGATAATACAAATATATAACACCAAGACGTCAGGGAAAGAGCTAAACACTAAATAAATAGTGTCCCCTTTGGAAACCTTGACGTCTACCAACAAATATACGAATAGAGAGTACAGTCGTATATTTGTTAGTTTGAACCACTTATTAAGTGGTTCACTGACACCTAACCGATTTAAGTGGTTTCCTAATGCATACTAACATATTACAGTCATATATGTGTTAGTCTCTCAAGCGATCTTGCCAAATATAATGAGCTGGCCAACGAACTATAGAAATAGCATACTGCGCGGGGAGAAATGTATTGCATTGACCACAGTAAGAGGAGCCCTATTAAATGGCGGAAATCGCCAGCTAAGAGGAATGCCTTTAGAAAATGGCGACACAAAATCCGCTCCAACCAAGACAAGCATTTACAAATTAAACATAAAATTTGAAAGGAAATACTAATACGAAATATATGTACAAAATTTATCTACAAAATCGCGCTAGAAACTAGCAAATTCGGGCAGCAATTGCAGAGCTAAATAAACGCAAGCGTTCACTTCGACCACTACTACTACTACTACTACTACTACTACTACTACTACTACTACTACTACTACTACTACTACTACTACTACTACTACTACTACTACTACTACCACTACTAATCCTACTACCACTACTACTACTACTACTACTACTACTACTACTACTACTACTACTACTACTACCAATACTACTACTACTACTACTACTACTACTACTACTACTACTACTACTACTACTACTACTATTACTACTACTACTCATACTCCTACTCCTGCTACCACCACCACCACCACCACCACCACCACCATGACCACCACCACCACCACCACTACTACTACTACTACTACTACTACTACTACTGCTACTACTACTACTACTACTACTACTACTATTACTACTACTGCTACTACTACTACTACTACTACTACTTCTACTACTACTACTACTACTACTACTACTACTACAGCTACCGCTACCGCTACCGCCACCACCACCACCACCACCACCACCACCACCACCACTACTACTACTACTACTACTACTACTACTACTACTACTACTACTACTACTACTACTACTACTACTACTCAGAAACCAACTCAAAATCTCGCACAAGCCACGCCTCTGGCCATGATACCAACTGTGGCACCACAATCAGAAATTAAAAAACGACAGGGATTTACTTTGCAAAGCTTAACTGTTCAAGTCGGTTGACAGCTCGGCAGAGGTTGGCGATTCAGTCCCTCAATTCGACACCTGAATCATCAAGATCTGCGATTGTCATTCCTGCACTTAGACTCTCCGAATTTAATGTTGTTAAGGATAACTTACATTGGACTGAGAAGACAGCTAACTCTATGTATTCTGCCTAGTTTTAATTCCTAAATTTAAACTAGACACGGGCCAAGGTAACATACGCCCGGAAACAGGACTGGGCAGTAATATTGTCAATCTAACTGGCTCCCCATTAGGTGAAGCAGAGCAATCACTGCTTAGTTTCGGTCTTACGTTTGTCCCAACACCAAAACCTAAAACAACTTTGGATGCTCTTCTAGATAATGGCTGTATGGAAACAACTGAATTTATTCACCGTATTAAGTTAACAAACTTCTTTCGTAACTCTGATAGTAACATTCCACCATTCATTGAAAAAACTGGGTGGGTAACTAACGTAGTAACCAAAAGTATTACCAGAAACTAAGCGAGCTACTTTGGCAAAATAATTGCAGCAAATTTAATGATATTCTACAAAAATTGCTCGATAGCAAGAAGATCACCGAAAAGCAACATAGTATATCTTTGTTAAGATTGAGTCAAAACCACGGGCTTTCTATCTTTTGCAAAAAATTCATAAACCCATGGATTCGTGGTTGGACCCAATGTCATCACCCGGGCGACCTATAATCTCAAATTGTGGGTCAGAATCCTACAGAATCAGTGAATACATCGATTCCCATCTACAGCCAATAGCAAATAGACACCTCAGCTTCTTGAAAAATACAGAAGACTTCTTATCTCAAGTCGCTAAGACCTGGATACCTCCAAATTCATTCCTGGTCACGCTCGACATCGACGCTATGTATACAAACATTGACATCCAGAAGGGTATAAATTCTATACGTAAAGCATTCATGAACTACCCATATACCAACAGACCGGACAGCGAAGTAATAGCCCTATTAGAGCTGAGTCTGAAAGGCAATGATTTTGAATTCGATGGCGAATTTTACAAACTAATCTGCGGCTGCGCGATGAGCAAGTGCTTTAGCCCATGTTTTGCCAATATTTACGTAGCAAAGTGGAAGGAGGAAGCGTTAGAAAAGTGTCCAAAACATCCCCTCATTTATCGCAGGTATACCTTGATGACATTCTCATGACTCGGCAACACACAAAGGCAGAGTATGATGAATTTTTTCTAAATTCTGAACAATCACGATCCGAATATCAAATTAAAAGCAACCATTGACGAGATGTCTGTAGATTTCCTGGATGTAGCTGTATATAAAGGTCTAAAGTATAAAACAACTGGTTACTTAGACTACAAAGTATATTTCAAACCAACCGATTCGCATCAGCAACTACACAAAAAATCTTTCCATCCGCCACATACTTTTAAAGGAATCGTAAAATCGCAAATAATCCGTTTTCACAGGAATTCGCGTGATAGGAAAAAAGAAGCGTGCTCTACCTAATTCAAAGCCTTCAAACCACTCCTTGCTATTCTTGCGCAAAATCAAATCTGAAACATGGGACGGCTTGGAAACCATTCCAGATAATGCCTCAAATCATCGGCCTACCAAAATTTCTCACAATCACCCAATTATAGGTGTAGGCGAATCTTGCAAATGTGGAAAGAAAAGGTGCAAGTTAGATGGATTTCTCCCGAACCAGAATATTTTCACGAGTTTTAGGAACAAAAGCCAATTCCAACTTCAGTCTAATCTAGATTGTGACTCTGAAAATGTTGTTTATATAATATCATGCAAATTGTGTCAAAAGCAGTATTTAGGTGAAACTAAATGTCCATTAAGATGGCGGGCAACTCGACACCTTTCAGATATTAGGCTAGAGGAAGACACACATGTTTCCGAACATTTTAATCTTCATGACCATTTAGTCCCTCGTGACTTTGAAATTATCCTGATTGAACAGCCACCCCTTTCAGATACGGCAGAAGAAACTGATAAACAAAGAGAACTTCGGGAATCGTTTTGGATTAAAGAACTCGAAACATAGTGGCCAAGGGGAATAAACTCGGACCCAGGCTTATCTGATCAACGTGACAAAATTCCATTCATTCTGACCTATAATCGGAAAAACGTTGAAATTTCCAAAATCTTGAAAGATGAGTATCAAAACATACAGGAGAAACTGAAACAACCCTTCAACAAGCGTCCAGTAATTGCGTTTAAGAAAAATCCGAATCTACGTGACATCTTGGTAAACTCAAAACTCAAATAGCTATCCAGAATATCCATCTCAATCATTCAACATTAACCCTTTCATAACGGTCAGCCAAAAGCAGCCCCTGTAGTGGTCTTGGGCAATGTCCATTTGCCGGCTGGGATTGGAGTATTTCTGAAAATCTACCACTGTAATGGCTGGCTCGGGAACCGAGACAGTCATTCCAGTGGCATATTCTCGGGAATAACCTTTTCTGTGCCAGCAAATGTACATTAAATAAGTAAACGCATATTCGGATTTCATTGAACAAATTTAGCTATTAAATGGTTAATCTTAATGCCATATGGCTTTCCTCAAACAAAATGACAAATCTCAGGCAGTAAGATAAATCTTAAAATAAATTCTTTCATTTATTGAAGATTCGGAGCCAGTGCGTTGATAATATTAACTACTACTACTACTACTACTACTACTACTACTACTACTACTACTACTACTACTACTACTACTACTACTACTACTACTACTACTACTACTACCACTACTACTACTACTACTACTACTACTACTACTACTACTACTACTACTACTACTAATGCACTATTACTGCTATCCCAACTTCTTCTTGTTTCAAACTGACGCGCCTCAACAAGTGCTACTACTAAATAACAACCTACGGGTTGAGCTGGTCTAATTGGCATGCATGGCCCCATCCCCCTTCCTCCAACCCCACCCCCGCCCCCCCCCCAATCCCCGCCCCCGCCCACCTCCGCATAGCACCGTCACAGAAATGGAAAAGTATCCAACATACTATTTAATAAACAGTCTGCCATAGGCAATAACAGCTCCCACTCGAATTAATTTCAAAATATCCAACAGTTTGCCTGTATAATGACCTTCAAATTAGACTTCTGGTTCAAAGTATATTAATCTATCCCAACACACCAAAATGTGTGTGGGAACTTATCATAGGTGGGACATAGCTAGAACTGGACCTCTTCATTTATGACTTAATAACTAATCATTATATTCCATGTCTGAGACGTGATTGCTCAAATGAAAGTCAGTGACAGCGGCTGGCCATAACTGCACTTTGATCTCCCATGAGCTACCAGACATCTTACCGCTTTATGCTACAGGAAATTTCTAAAAACATGTCCCTCTACCAACCAGACACGCTACATGTATAATGACTCTGGTTTAAGATATTGGACAAAAAGGGCATAGTCAACCCATGTGGCCGCATGACAAATCTGTCGAAATTCTCAAACGATGAAGGTGAACCAGAAGATAATCGACACTATTTAATAGATTATGCAAATTTGGTATCAGTTTTGTAAGAGTCAAATGTTTAAAATCGTCACTGACTCTTTTTTTTCCAATAATCTGAGAGCAAAATAAAAAGATTTAAAAATGCCTAGCCTCCTGCTTGCTACCGGAAACACTTAGGCCGTAGCGAAGTAAAACACATTCAATAACAAGCGACCCAAAGGCATGTGACGCTCTTCTGGACGATTAACATTTGGATATTTGCATTTAAATGTATATGACGGATAATTTTTGGAAAGTTGAAGCGTATTGCCATGGGATGCTTCCACCAAGGTTTCGTTGAAATTGTGCCATATATTAAGTAAGAGTAGCGTTATAAAGAATTTATGGAAAATCCAAGATGGCCGCCAGAAATTTTACCAATCAAAATTATGTATGCACGTTCTGAAGCTTACCTGCCCAGGGTGCTTCCAGTTGAGTTTGGTTGAAATCTGCCAAGTGGTTAATGAGTATTTTAACTGGTTTTGCAAGATTTGCAAATAATCCAAAATGGCCGCTGGAAAAATTAACCAATCGAAATTGTACACATAATTTTGATTGGTTAATTTTCCGGCGAACATTTTGGATTTTTCGGGAAATTCAAGATGGACACCAAAATAGCAATTCTTTAAACAAGTTCTGAAGAGTACCACTCTAGGGTCCTTCGAGCCGAGGTTGGTTGAAATCGACCGGGCAGTTAATGGGGAGTAGCGTTTTAACTAATTTCCCAAAACCTTCGCCAAATCAAAGATGGTTGATGTTCTGAAGCCTACAACCCTAGGGTCCTTCCAACCATATCTTATTAAAATCTCTCAAGCATTTAACGAGGAGTAACATTTTGAAAGTTTTCGGTAAATTTGTCATAAAATCTCAAAATTTCACCCAGAAATATTGACCAATCAAGATTGTGCATACAACGATAGAATCCTTCCAGCCCAATTAGATTGAAATCTGCACAGCGGTTAATCAGGAGTGGCATTTTGACGATTTCCGGTAAATATTTCATAAAATCTAAGAGTTTAACCTCCTAAAATTAACCAATTTCTGAAGCCTACGCCAATAAGGTCCTTACAGCCCAATTATCTTGAAATCCGCCAAGCGGTTAATGATGAGTAGTGCTTTGACAATTTCAGATGAATTTTTCATAAAATCTAAGATTTCCAGCAAAAATTTGGCCAGTCAACATTCTTTATTGCTAATCTGAAGCCGAACCCCATAGGTTCCTTCCAATCTTATTATGTTGAAATCTGCCACGCGGTTAATGAGGAGTAGCATTTTAAAGCAATGGTTGGTGGACGAACGGATGAACGACGGATGAGTGATGGACGACAGCCAGGTGACAGATGGACAACGGATGGAATCCATGGCATAAGCTCATTTGGCCATTCTGGCCAGGTGACTTAAAAATAATAACCCCATCTGTCTTCTAATGGTACTTCACTTCACTTCTTTTCAGTCTTTAGTTTGTTAAATGCAACCCCACCACCCCCACCCCTCTCTGTATTTTTTTCATTTCCATTCTATTTTCCTTCCCGTGTATTTTAACACCTTTGATGGGCGTTCCAGGATGTGTCGACCGAGTGGATTCACTGAATTTCACTTTCAAGCACCTGGTATGACTGTAGTCCCCATGAATATTTTGAAATCTGGACGGTCTCTGATGTCATTTCCCGCATTTTAATATGGAGCTTCAGTTGGTTGCAAAAAATGTTACATCTTTGTGCCTTTAATCTGATGGGGTAGGGCGGCAGGGCATGTCTGCTTCCTTACGAGTGGCGTCAAGTGGGGAGACATCTAGTGATAGGTCAGAGGATTTCTCTGATGTGGCTTCTTCAAATCCGCCTGCAAAAGTAAGGGATTTATCCTTAAGGATGTGCTCAATTAGTTGGTTGGAAAGCAGCAAAACCAGATCTGCCTTGTTTTCTTCAAGTGCCATAAAGTTTGGAGAGGAACTGAGTGAGCTATTTTCTATTCTACGGCGTATTGGCGGAAGGGCCATTGTCCATGCTTTGATTGATTCTTTCCTATACCTGTCAAATAAAACATCGATTCGGTAAGTGCTGTTCCCATCTTATATATCATTTCTGAACATGTGTTGGCATGTTCACCAAATGTTTTAATATCTGTTGGCGTTCCAAGAGCCATCGCCAATGATTGGCTGTCAATCAGCAGACAGCTTGGTTTGACAAGTGAAACAGTTAGTGGTGCCAGTACGTTTTCTATCAGTATATTTGCTACCAATGACTTGTTGCTGAAATGTAGGCTGCCATTGGTTATGTCGAGAAACAGTGGTACAGACATAAGCTCATGCTGCAGGATTGCATCTAGGTTAATATCACGCCCTGTCGTGTACGCTGATGTGAGCATTTGTAAGATGCTTCTGTCCACTTTGATCGTGTTCTGCTTGCCTTTGTTGCTCTGTACAACTGCGTACAATGAAATAAATGTCAGAGCATTATTCTTGTAGATGGGAGCTTTTAGGTTACATGTTGGTCACTCTCTAGAGCCTCACATAGCGGTTTCTTAAGAAATCCACAAAGTTTGTCTTGGCATAAACATTCAGCACCAAGCAATGATTCCTGGATATCAGGAGTAGCTAAAGCCTTGGCCACTATTTTCACATGATTATGAAAGACGCCGTGCAGTTTAGCAATCTGACCAACTTGTCTTCATCTTCATACTCTCTGACCATCCTTCCCTTAGTGGACTCATTATATGTGTGCACGTCATCTTCATCGCCCATGATTAACTTCAACATTGCCTTCGTCTAAGATGCTATTACAGTCATTAGATCATAGGATAGAGTCCATCTGCTAAGTGAAGAACCAATCCTGGTGATGCCTACTAAAACCCGCTGCTCTTTCCAGTTGCATTCAACCATTCAGTACATTGATCTGGGAAACTTGCTTGAAGCGCAGATCAGCATCTTCGACCAGAAAATTAACTTGCTGGAACTCATTCAGGACGTCTGGTTGAGTCTCTTCGTCTTAGACAGATAGACCGTACCCTACCTGGCGTAACTGACATGGTCATATCGGAAATAGTACAGTGGCATATGTTTAAATGCATTTAGGTGGAAATCCCACAATCCATCACGCTGAGTCCTGGTAAAACGCAGTAAGATGATAAACATAGACATGTATTCCTACCGGAATTCTACATTCGGATATCAATAACCTCTACCATGTGCTTCTGAAACCTCTCAGATGTTAGTTTGTCTATTATGCATGCGCTATGTTCAATGCCAATGTGTTTGTTTCATCAAGGGTGAGCTCTGCTTGTATCTTCAGATCAACACTACTAAGATGTGAATACAACCGTGGAAGAAATATTTGCCGCATAGCCTGCAATGCGAGTTTATGGATTCCCAAAGACCGTGCATAACCTGTTCCTGCTACTACTTGTTGAGCAGCATTGGCGCCCAAAATGTTACATTTCACCCACAGCTGAGACAGACCATACGTCGACACAAAACACCATGAAACATCATAGCAGTATGCAGACCGCCAAGGTGGGGTATTAGTACATCATTGTACTGATCAACTGGCCAGTGAACCCGTAAAATTTGGATAACGAACCTCATCCATTGTTAGAACAACATGCTGCTGTTACATTGTTTGTTCAACTCGCTATTCCACTGCTATACCACTATGTTCAATGTATACATGTCACGGGCAGGAGACTGTATTATAGGTAAATATACTACTGCAGTTTGCTTTCGATTGATTGCGCTAGCCATTTCACTAAAGGGAGTCCACGTTGTCCTTAGTCCTTGGCATGACCGAGCTATTATGAATGCCATACATGTTGTCTGAGTTTTCATTGCAGTTGGATAATTGACTGTATGCACCATTCAAATGCAATTTGATCTGTGAAATGGGGCTCTATGATTCCACTGCACTGGTATTATGCCATTCGCCACATCTGGGGTATACAATGCTCCTGTATTTGAAAGGTCGATACCAGTAAGTAGAATAGCATTGGGTGGGCCTCTCCGCCACACTGAGACTTGAGTGACATGGTAAGTTCATTTTCCATCCATCATACTCATTATGTCCGCATTGTCTGTCGAGAAATGACCAAAACGTCCCTTGACGCGGTGTGGTGGAATGACAGCACCAAGCCTATCAATTATGTCCAGTGTTTTATTAGCCAATGTGGTGTCAGGCTTTATAATTTCATGATAACGCATTGCTTGACCAGCCTGGAGAAACAAGGTTACCAATTCTTTTGAACGTGTCTCTTGGTGGAGAGTCCTTCCCACCCCTACATGTTTTGTCGTATGATATTTGTCTCCACTAGCTGTGTATATTGTATAATGTGCAATGCTGCATATTCAAGTCTGTCGGAGAGACTCGTGATTGTCGTTACCTTCGCCAGGTGTATCGTCTTGTAAGAGTCGTCCTAGCAACAAGTTTAGCAACAAACATATATAAACTGTTAGGAACACAATCTACCCCCATTATCCTCCAATATATCATATGCATCAGCCAGGCTTAGCGTGAATAACATATCACCGCACATGCGTAATGCGTACATGGGCCATGGATGCAAGAATTGTTAATTTGGTGTCATTATGGCAGATATTGAAATGTGACAGAACCTTTCTTATGATACAAAATGCAGGTGGCCATAATAGACAGATTTGATTGTAGTTAAAAAGGTTAACATGTAACATGTTGCACTCACTATTATAACACTATATCATATTAGGATTATTTTGTCATACATAATTATATAAATTCCATTTGGAACTGCCACTAAAATGCACAGTTGAATACAGTGAGAATTAGCGATACTGAATTTCAGCATGGGACACTCGTGAAATACGGCAGCCATTCTGATCTAAGTGTTAGAGGATTAATATCTCAAAATCGAAACTGTACCTATAGTAAGCATGTATGCCAGCCGTTGACACGATTTGCCTCCATCGTTAACATTTTCTGAAAACTGACATAGTCTATCTCACCAAATCTAAACAAACGTTGTGGCCAAATCGGACCATAGTTTCTGAGATATCCATAGATCAAGAATTTGATCTGATCCGCATCCGGGGTCTTTTATCCAAATCGGATAACTATTTTTTTATACACAGCTCCCAACACACACACACACACATCGCGCGCGCATGCATGCACATTCACACGCAAACACGCACTCGCACGCATCTCGAACATGCAAGCAAGCACGCACACAGGCAGGCAGGCAGGTAGACGGATGGACGGATGGGTGGACGGACAGACAGACAGACAGACACGATCGTAACTCCATCTTCCCCTTACGGGGCAAGGGTAACAGTGATGATGCCATGGACACACTACAATGACAAGATAATTGGAAAAGGTTGCTTGTTGCAGTAATGTCCGTGGATTCCATGACTAGATGATCAGGCCAGACTGGAATATTTACTTTACTTTGGAATGCTGTGGTAGAGTGGGTTCAACAAGACAACGGAGACAAGTAAATCAGTATAGTCTATAGTCTATAGTCTATAGAGCTCAATGTAAATATCGAACATTATTGCACACCACATTGCGGGTTGCGAACAAATTGTATTGATCAAGCATATGCAAGTTCGGTTAACATTGCGAAAAGTGGTTGTTTATAAATTTAAAAGAACGCATGTAATTTTCAAATGTTTCCCTGGATACTGCATGGCTTGGCTCCTGTTATTTGGTCTTCAAAACCGGGCAGTTTCAACACACGCCGCACCCCACCTCCCAATTTGTCACATAAACTAAAGGAAAGTCAGTTATTAAGGAGTGATGCTCGCACCAAGCAGCTCCATGCATCCGCTCTTGCTTTCTTCCGTTGCTTCCCCTTTTCTAACGTATTCCTCATCCTTATTCGTTTTACCTCCCCTCATCCCCTTTATGTATTTCCCTTCCTTTCATTTTGACTTTCTTCGCTCGTCTCGCTCGTTCTTCTGCCTAATTACTTCCTTTTCATCCCTCATCTAACTTTAGTTTGCAACCACCCTTTATTCTTGCATTCTGTTTCTTGTATCCACTTTCAGCCTCAAATTCCATCCCTTCCTCTTCCATTACAATTCCCTTCGTATTAGCATTCTTTTCTCCATTTCTAAATTCTTCCTCTTTCTCATCCGCTCAGTTGCGCCTCACAAATATAAATCTTCCTGTCGTTCAGTCGGTCTGTCAAATCATTAATAATTCTGACAAAATATTCTCCATTTACCCGTTGATTCTTATTAATTTCTTCATTTTCTTCCCCGTTTTCCTGTTCTCTGTATCCTTCCGTTCCGTCCGGCATCTTTCTTTTCCACTTCACCATCCATTTAGGCTCTATTTTTGTCGATCCCTCCATTTCTGGGAGAAAAATAAAGTAGAGGAAAGAGGAACGAACTTCTTTCCCTTTCTCTAGATCTCCGCCAAAAGCTCGACTTCCCCGTCCACTCCTAGCTACGGCGCTGTCAGAAAACATATTTCTCATCCAAACCCACTTGCGTAAATCAATTACTTTATATCTTAGTCCTACATAGTTTGATGTAAGTGAAAACATAGGCGGCCATCTCCTACCGATACCAACATTTATGCAATATGTCTTTCAGTCGACGAGACAAAACCTTTTAAAATTATTTTACTTTCAGACATCGATTTAACGAAAAACTTTGAGGAACTCCGTGGCCATAAACTATACGTACAGTGCCCATATTGTAAAAAGAATGGTGAGACAGACATCGCGCACAAGATCGGGAAATGTAGCTGGATTTCATGTGTCATACTCTTCTTCTTCGGGTAAATACAATTCTGCCCTCAGAACGCAGGTCATTGACTTGGTACAGTGCTGATACCGGGCTCTATCCATCCATCCATCCATCCATCCATCCAATCATTCGATTCTATTCCATTACCGCCATCGATCCACGTACCAACACACCCACCCATTGATTAATACACCATCTAATCATTATATCCAGCCACTCATCCACGCATCAATAGAGCAACCCGCACATCTATTCATTCAATTCCATTCCATCTATCCATCAACTCATGCAAAATTGCCTCACGCCCACCAGACCCCACGCTAACCTCTCTCAACCTCATCCTCCCCACTCCTTACCCCACTCATTCGCTCTCCCTCCCTCCTTCCCTCCCTCCCTCCCAACCATCCACCCACCAGCCCAATTGCTCGCTCGCCCACTCACTCACGCATACACACACCCACCCACTCACCAACCCAGCTACATACGCTCATACCCAGTATACACCACTCATACACACGCACGCATGCACGCGCGCACGTACACATGCGCGCACGCGCACAGGCTGCACAAAAAACAATACGCACGCCGGCCTTCGGTGCCGTGAGTAATAATAATAATAATAATAATAATAATAATAATCTCTGTTTGATTTCAGGTTTGGTTTCTGTCTTGTTCCTTTCTGTACGAATTGCTGTAAAGACACTGAACATAGGTGTTCAAATGAGGAATGTAACAAGATTGTTGGCAAATGGAATCGAATGCTTACGTGTTGTGGCGATTGTAGTTAATAGATGTGTAATGACTTGAGCAAAGAGTGTCAGTGACTCAACCCGACTCAAGTCACTGGCAATATGACTCAAATAAACTCGCGCCTTGGTATTAAAAGGATTCGATTAGACTCCACTTATAGTTATAGTCATAGTTTCATTACCATTATGTCACTTCGTGGCAGGGACAACGAATGTACAGTGTTTAAAGTTAATAATGCCTTAACAATGCAGTTACAGTTATTACATCAAAATATAACTTGGGATAAAAATATTATTATTATTATTATTATTATTATTATTATTATTATTATTATTATTATTAGTCGTCGTTCTTGTCCTCATCATCGGCATCATCGGTGGTGTTGGTGGCTGCGGTGGTGCGGCGTGGTGGTGGTTGGTAGTGGAAGTGGTAATGGTAGTAGTAGTAGTAGTAGTAGTAGTAGTAGTAGTAGTAGTAGTAGTAGTAGTAGTAGTAGTAGTAGTAGTAGTATTAGTAGTAGTAGTAGTAGTAGTAGTAGTAGTAGTAGTAGTAGTAGTAGTAGTAGTAGTAGTAGTAGTAGTAGTAGTAGTAGTAGTAGTAGTAGTAGTAGTAGTAGTCGAAGTGAACGCGCGCGTTTATTTAGCTCTGCAATTGCTGCCCGAATTTGCTAGTTTCTAGCGCGATTTTGTAGATAAATTTTATACATATATTTCGTATTAGTATTTCCTTTCAAACTTTATGTTTAATTTGTAAATTCTTGTCTTGGTTGGAGCGCATTTTGTGTCTCCATTTTCTAAAGGCATTCCTCTTAGCTGACGGTTTCCGCCATGTAATAGGGCTCCTCTTACTGTGGTCAATGCAATACATTTCTACCTGCGCCAGTCTGCTATTTCTATAGTTCGTAGGCTAGCGCATTATATTTGGCAAGATCGCTTGAGTGAGTGGATTTAATTCCTTTGTCATTTGTAAGCACAAGCCTAGTTCTTTAACTATATAAATCCTTATAGTCAGTTGGCCGTCCCCGGTCAACTCGAACAGACTAACAAATATATGACTGTACTATCTATTCATATATTTGTTAGTATACTTTAATCGGCTAGGTGTTAGTGAACCACTTAGAAAGTGGTTCAAACTAACAAATATACGACTGTATTCTCTATTCGTATATTTGTTGGTAGACGTCAGGATTTCAAAAGGCGACACTATTTAATCAGTGTTTAGCTCTTTCCCTGACGTCCTGGTGTTATATAAGTATATATTTATTATATATTGTAGTAGTATGGGGTTCCTCCTTTGATAAACCACCATGTCAACCTATAAGCGTACCCTAAGCCTTAAAATAACAACTAAGGGGTGGGGTGTCACGGCTATCGACGTGTATCATGGGTTAAAGGACGTCGTTGGCGCGGGGCCTGCTGCTTTGCAGGGGCTTATCAATGTTTTTAAAACTGTATGGAATGTAACAGTGTAAAATGAGGGGGTCAAGGAAAAGCTTCTAGAAGATATTCTTATTGTAAAAGGCGAAGTTTGTAACGTAGAGGAAATCGAGTCAGATAGGTTGCTAGTGAAGATGAAAGTTCCACTAGAAATTCCAGCTGGCAGAATCATGAATGAACTCAAGGAATGTATGGCAAATTGCAAAAGATTGAACGGGAAACGTATCCCTTTGACAGAATGCTAGAAAACGGTGTAAGACGTATTTGGTTTGATAAAGTGGATAGCCCTTTACCAAGCAGATTGACGCTTGATGGCAGCTTTGTCCTGCCCGTGTGGTATAGAGGGCAAATTAAAGAGTGCCGGATCTGCCTAAGTACTGACCATTTGGCAACAGATTGTCCCAATCGAAACAAATGTTTGCTCTGTGGTTCAGTTGACCATTTTAAATGATGCTGTCCAAAAAATCAAAATAAGCCCTCAGTATCAGGAGATAATCGCCCATTAAAAGATGCAACTGAGTCAAATTCTTCTGGAGCAATCACTACGGAAGCTGTTGTTTTGGTTCATGCCACTGTAAATGACACAAACAAATCATCAAATCCTGTTAAAGTAACTACAGTTGATGAAATTCATGTATTAGAGGAGGGTATAACCTTAAGTCAAGAAAATACTCAAAATGCAGTGGAGCCAAACGTTGCTGTAACAGACACGCAGGAAAATGATGATCTTACAGAAGAGCCAGTTTACAATTCCTTAGAAGATGAATTAAAATTAGGACAGGATAAGTTTAGGACTCAGAAGATAGAAAGTTCAGTCGATTTTTCGCTAAGCCCACTTGATTTAAGTCAGCTTGAAGATATGATAAATGATGCTCCTGCCAAATGTTACTTAAGTAGCAATAAGCTTCATAAAGAAGACAATAGCTCAGAATCTGAGATTGAAGTAAATGATATGGATGATGATACAATGTCAGTTGCAGAATCAGATGTGTCCATTCAAACACAGAGTTCACAGATGAAAGATGAAATGGTAATGTACCGATCAGAAGGGGGTGAAGTGTTAGTGCCATATGTAACGGCGAGAGGCGTGAAATATCGTTTACTGTGCCATGATTCTGATATTTCCAAATATGAATATTTGTCTGTGGTAGAACTAGGAAATATTGAATTCGCAGGAAAATTAGGTAAATGGTCTAAGAAACGAGCTAAAAACCCCAAATCTAGTTAATCTAATGATGGCGGTTGTAAACATCATTTTACAAATTATGATTATCTGCACCATCAATTGCAGAGGATTAAATACCGAATTCAAGCAGCGCCACTTGCTTGAAGAATTAGCAAATGAGAGAGTTGATATTGCTTTTCTACAAGAGGCCAAATTTCAAAAAGCTGAAGTGTAAGAATCTCTCAAAGATATTTCCAAAGGGCAGATTTTTTTTTCTTTATCACAAGATAATAGTGCGGGAGTGGCCATTCTTATCCTGCCCCACTGTCTCAACTATGTTGACGTTATATCGTCGTCATCAGATCCAAATGGACGATGGATTTGTGTATCAATTGATGTACTAAACACAAGTTTAAATTTGATGTGCCTTTATGCACCTACCTCTCATCAACGGCGCCATGAATTTCTAAATGATTTTTCCACAATAATTCAAGACGGAACGCCTAAAAACCTAATTATGGGCGGTGACTTTAATTGCATTTTAGATGAAGTTAAAGACAGAAACGCTAGGTCTAATTTAATGACACATCTCATAATATTTTGAAACACATCTGTGAATATAAAAGCTTGTTAGACACTTATCGGATTGAAAATTCAGAGGGCCAGGAATTTACCTGGTTTTCAACCGATGGAAAGAAAGCATCCAGATTGGACAGGATCTATGTAGAACGATCATTGAAAGGTTACATGTGTAAAACTAACATAAAACCAGTAACTTTCTATGATCACAATATGTTTTCCATCACATTAGACAATGCTGACTGGATCAAACGAGGAGATGGATTTTGGAAACTCAATGTAGCGTTGTTAAGAGATAGTTGCTATGGCAAATGTGCAGAAAGTTGTTGTAGGCATTGGGATGAAAAGAGAAGTTTGTATGAATGTATAACAGACTGGTGGGAGGATGTTAAATCCGACCTGAAACATATTTCAAGGCAGTATTCCATCAGGAAAGCACGAGAAATGCGAAAGCGTAAAGAGGCGCTTCAGCGGTCGGTGTGTAAAATTAATAAGAAAATTAATGATGGAGAATATAATTTTTACGAAGTACTATTTAAATTAAAAGGTAGACTAAATGAAATAGAGCAATATCAGTTTGATGGGGCCAAAATAAGGGCAAGAGCACAAATGCACACCGAGGGGGAAAAGCCTACACGATACTTGTGTAACTTGGAAAAAAGCAAGAGGTATAGAGAAATTAATGCGCTCACTGAAGACTAATGATGGTGTATCAGTGTCCTCAAATGCAGAGATGATGGAAACAGTATCCAAAGTTTACAAATCATTGTATAAATCTGAGGGAAGTGATGAAACTGCAACTAGAGATATTTTAGCTAATATAACGCAAAGACTTCCAGATGCATGTCGCGAAAGCTGTGACCAATCAATAACAATTGATGATTTGACAAAATCCCCCAAAGGTATGAAGTTAGAAAAGTCTCCTGGCTGCGACGAACTTCCAGTCGAATTTTATCAAACATTCTGGCACATATTTGGTCCAGTATTAGAAGAAATAGCAGCTAGCATTTTTAAGCAAGGGCATCTCCCTCCATCGATGGCCCAAGCATATGTTCGGCTTATACACAAGAGGGGTGACAGAAATAAAATACAGAATTATAGACCAATCTCTCTACTCTGTGTAGACTATAAGATTATTACTCGTACGCTAACATTAAAACTTGGCGCAGTCCTAGGCGAAGTAATTGATGATGATCAAACGTGCTCTGTACCCGGAAGAACGATATTAAACAACGCATTGCTTATACGAGACCTTATTCAATTAGTTGAACAGGATTGCATCCCAGCAGCAATAATAGCACTTGATAACGAGAAGGCGTTTGACAGACTTGAATGGGATTTCTTGTTTAAGTCTTTAGACCATATTGACTTTGGTTCCAGATTTATTAAATGGGTCAATATTTTATATACTGATATAACAAGTTGCTATTTAGTAAATAATCATCTATCTGAACATGTAGTGTTGGAACGAGGTGTCAGACAGGGTTGCTCATTGTCTCCGCTTCTATTCGTCATTGCTATGGAATCATTGGAGGCCACATTGAGGCAACGTAATGATTTTCATGGAATATGTATATGTGGCGTAGAAAGGCCACTAAAGGTGTCTCAATATGCACATGATACGACTGTGTTTGCAGGTAAAGATTCAGATTTTAGATTTTTAATGGAGTATTATCAGATTTTCAAAAGGCATCAGGGCTTAAAGTCAATAGAGACAAATCTAAGGGACTATTTTTGGGCGCTTGGAAGGACAGAACTGACAATGTTATGGATATTAACTGGTCAGATGATGTCATAAAGATTTTGGGTATTTACTTTAGTAGAGAACAGGATGTAATAATAAACTGTGAAGAAAGGCTATCCAAGCTAAAGTGTGCATTAGGAAATTGAAAAAGACGTCGCCTAGCTGTATGTGGCAGGACATTTGTCCTTAATAATTTAATTTTATCTGGACTGTGGTATACCGCTTCTGTAGTTCATATGCCCAAATCAGTAGAGTCAAAGATCAACACGTTACTTTTGTCCTTCTTATGGGAGGACAAAGCCCATTTAGTATCGCAGTCAATCCTCACCAATGAAAAGCATGATGAAGGCCTGGATTTGGTTAATGTTTTAGCAAAGTGTGCTTCGCTAAAACCGAAATTCTTGAATAAGTTACTTACTTCAAACTCATCTTGGTCAAGTGTTGCAAGGACACTTCTCCAAAGGTACGTAGATCCATTTCCAGTAGAATGTTTATTTTTGTGCAATAAACTGCCACCTAACCATCAGAAGATACCAAACGTATATACAGAACAGCTCGAAGCTTTAAATATATTTACACGATCAATGCCACAACCCAGTTGTTGGGAAGATGCTTTAGAGCAATGTCTTTGGGGCAACGAGTTGATTCGTGATAATGATGCTGTATTATATTTGCCCTTTATGGCCAAAAATGGCACTCAATATTTACGTGATTTAGTTAATCCAAAATCTCGCAAATGGATTGCGATGCAGGATGTAGCAAGAGCAAAGCAATGAGGCATATTGATGCCCAATGCTTATTTCTTAGGATAAAGAATGCAATACCGGGTGAATGGTTCAAATTGCGGAAAGCACGTGGCAACAGAGATATGTTGCAACCAACATTAGTATTTAAGTCAGAGCATATAAAATACAACATGACATCTAGGGCCTGGTATGGAATGCTAATACAAAGTCGGAGACAGACTCATGTTGCAGTTAGGAATTGGAACACTTTAGGATGCACGCCAAAGAACTGGGAAAATGCGTGGAAAACAATACATCTACCTTGTCTACCAGCAAACGCACGGGACCTGGCATGGCGATTACTCCATCGAAGGCTATGGGTCGGCCATCTGAATTATATGTGCAAAATAACAAGTACAGACCGGTGCTTGTTATGTAATACTGAGGAGGAAACGATAGACCATCTATTTACTCAGTGTTGCATAACTACAGGCTTTTGGGTATATATCAATATGCTCCTTGCTAAATTTGGAATCAAATATGTGAAATTAATGGCTGAAACAATTATGTTCAAAGATTGCTTAACTATCGGACGAATCATTAATAGCAAGGAGAAAGAATTGTTAGTAACCCTGTTATCTGTTGGAGTGTGGGCCATTTGGAAGCATCGGTGTTCAGAGGCCAGAGATAAAACAGGAAACAACCACCAAAGAGCCATACAAGCTATATTTCGATCATTGTTGATAAACTGCATTCATTGTGAATTTTACAGGCTAGTGGAACATGGAAAAGAAAGTAGATTTAAAGATATGTGGTGCAAAACTGGCCTAGTATCAATTAAACATGGATATCTAAAAATAGCAGAAGCAGAACTTGTATAAGCTAGCACACTCGCTGCTTGTTGTATATTGATATATGGTATTTTATTTTATTTAATTGAGTTAATTTTAAAATTTTAATGTCTTAGGAGATGATAATTTTGACGAATAACCTAACCTTGGGAATCGGTATATTTAAATATCAATTGAGCATCGCGTCAATATTCTGGAGGTCATCCGACTCTCGAGTTCATTAGGTTAACAGAGTATGACATATATACAATTAACATCCTGTTGTAAATGTTTACTGTAGGTGCAGGGTAATTTACAAAAACTTACAATGAAGTAAATTTAAAATGTCAACCCATAGCGCCATCTATGTAGTCATAGTTTGTATACTTTTGCTTTGTGCATTTTACGACATAAAGGCTACTACGCCTGCTCGGTAGTTGGCGAGCTGCACTCGCCATTTGGGGCAATGCTATACGGTGTGCCACGTTAAACTACATATGATCTACTTAGCCTGCCGATCATGAATCGGCTCAATGGCGTCAATGAGTAACAGTAACTTACTGCTAGTTATTGATGAGTCGCTTTACCACTTATTGGGTAACTATTCTCGCCATTTGGGCCTACTACTACACGGTGTGCAAATAGTAATGGCTTTGTTGAATTATATTATGTTAGCAGCTCTTTATTAAGGGGGGGGGGGGGGGGGTTTCAGGTAGTTATGCCATGGGTGTGGTATATGGTAATATAGTATTTTAGCTTGCACTATTTTGATATGTTAAGTTTGTATTGTTACTCATATATTATTAATAAAGCCTGCTATTTCACCCGAGTTTTTTATGGGGGTTTGCAAGCCTTTTTTAAAGGAGTTCCTCCGTGAGGTGTGTCCGACTGCTTCAGCGTCGGATTTTCCAAAAAAAAGAAGAAAGTAGTAGTAGTAGTAGTAGTAGTAGTAGTAGTAGTAGTAGTAGTAGTAGTAGTAGTAGTAGTAGTAGTAGTAGTAGTAGTAGTAGTAGTAGTAGTGTATGTATGGCGTTTATAGTTCTTCGGCCAAATATCATTATTTTGGTTTTGTCTATATATATATATATATATATATATATATATATATATATATATATATATATATATATATATATATATATATATATATATATATATATATATATATATATATATAAATTCCACAATATGAAATATTTATAATATTCGTTTAGCATTAATTGTAGGTCCGTCTTCTGCTCAGCCAAAATCTTTGTGTATCACCTGCATATAATAGTGCTAAGATTTTCACATAAACCGTTAAATTTTCTGTAATTCTAGCTCCATTGTACTGTTGGGTTTCAATGTACTCTGTTAGATAGCTAAGGCATATGCTTAAAAGGATTGGAGACAAATGTTCACCCTAGTGTACCCCACCCACCCCGACCCCCATTTACACACAACGTCAGAAGAGAGTTCTCCATTAAGCATTAATTTGGATTCTATATTTTCATACATGTTTTTCATTACTGCTAGTACTTTCTAAATGGCACGTTAGATATATCATCGCAATGAATTTATAATTAAATAACATTTAACTTGATCTGTGTTACAAAATAATTTTTACTAATGTTGAATTCCCGTGTTCAATAATTTTTAAAGTGGTGATCACACCAGAGAGTCAATCAGGAGTAACGCCATACTTCAGTACGGCGTTATTACGGATTAACTCTCTAGTGAGAACACAGAAATAGAGTTGCTTGAATTGTGAAATAATCCTATATCGGAATTGTTTCGCAAATCATAGAAAATTACTCCCATCCCAGGAGATAAACAACTGATCATTTTCTAAATATTGATTTCTTATTCCGTGGATCACAAGTGATAAGCTTCAGTATTCCAGTTGGAAAAAGAAAGCATAACTAGTGTCAGGGTGTCCAGCCTGTCGTGATTTTTTATCTGGAAAATAAGTTTTGACGAGCGCGAGAGCGCGCGGATTGCGATTTTTGGACATTGCACGTGAGTGCACTTTTTGTCTCTTTCAGTGTTTGCATATGTCAGTATGCAGAAATGCATACAAATCATCAATTTAAACCTTACCGTTATTACAAAATGTGAATAAATCATGTGGTGAGTCAGACTAATCGGGTCGACTTGAATAGGGTCGAAATTGCACTAGATAAAACGAAAACTGGTAACAGATTTCTCCGGTTCGCATATTGCATGAATTAATGAGATTAATTAATTAATTAATATTACCGGTAGTCACGGTTTGCAAATATAACAAAACGTTTTGCAACTTCTTCCCTTTTGAACAGGGTGCGGTATGGTATACATTTTAAACGGTGGCGATGCCAATTTTCAAACCTGTTTGAGCCGTATATCGGTTTTATGTGATGGGGTGGAAGTCAAGGATGAGGTCAATTATTGTATGTAATTATTCTACGAAAAATGTGTGTCAAGTATACATGTGTTTTCGTGAACGTTCGACGCAAATACACGCTCATGACATTTAATTTCTTTATAAACATCTTTATAAGCATCATAGATGAGGTAGGCCTATATATCTTTCATCTCTGATGACGCCAGTAATAACTGTTAAAATCTAGACGCTTACTGACTACCAATATTACGTGTTCCATCTACATTAGATTAACTGTATGTGTGTAGTAGAGTAATTAATGAATTAATAGTTCAATCATGTGTTTATTCATTGCGCGTCGAACAACTGGATGTATACCTTTGTTAACCAGGTAAATAATCTGCGATTATTTAAAAAACTGTTTGGCGAAAACTGTGTATGCCAAGGACAGCAACAGCTTTCAACAAATTAGCTTCATTTTAAATTATGATGGCATGCACTCATTGAGCGGTATCCTTTGCATTGGATAACATATATTCATGTAATGCTCATTTTGGCCTGTTGCAAAACGTGTGGGGGGCTGGTCAAGGTGATCGTTACCTTGTGATATGGACTTGAAATCTGTGTCCATGTATGGGGTGTGTTACTTAGCCTTGTTGTAATCACCCCTGCATATAGAAATAATACAACAATACATTTTGTATCTTCATTGCGACAATTTAAGATCACGTGCGATGTGGTCTACCTGTTTAGAATAGACGATGGTTTCAACAGTCTTAGTTATAGGCTAACATCCGCATGCGGTAATTGGGGAGCATTTGGATAATGGTTAAAGTAAAATGGCAGCTAGATAGCTCCAGATTATAGTAGTATTAGGCTTTGGCATTTCGAGCCCCACATCGGGTGCCAGTAGTAGCTCGGTCGGCGCATCACATTCCTCGGAATCCGATTCATGCTCACAGTACGAGCCGACCAGACGATGTTGGTCAGCTTGCCTCGAGGATTCCTGTTCTGAGAGGGGACCGCGGGAAATCGTGTGATACAAATCCCGACCTCTAGGGTCGGTTGAACGATAATGTTCCAGTTGGGCTCGGCGAGAATCCCTGT
Source organism: Chaetoderma sp. LZ-2023a (assembly GCA_034401795.1). Lineage (NCBI taxonomy): Eukaryota > Metazoa > Mollusca > Caudofoveata > Chaetodermatida > Chaetodermatidae > Chaetoderma > Chaetoderma sp. LZ-2023a. The sequence goes on along the minus strand of CM067369.1, from coordinate 43,514,782 downwards.
GGCTGATACGGGACCAGTTCGGCCCAAACCGAATCGACCTCGGGCCTACGCGATCCTTGCTACAATTGAGACGGATGATTACACGGTACGAGACTTATCCATTCCACGCCGAACAAATGTCCGTCATGTGTACAAGAGTTAAAGAACGAAATCAGTTTATACGCATTTAGGTTATATAGTTTTCTGGAAATGCTATGTTTTGTTAATAGTAGGTTATAATGAATACGAATAACTAATGGAAAATCAATCATCTACAATTTTATAAATATTATCGAGTATAGTATCGAGTGCCATCTGTCATTCACCACCATGCAGGTTACTAACTTAACGTGTCTGCTCAAAATTTTGCTAAAAATATTTTGTTTAATATGTGGATGAAAAAAAAATCCGGATATCTGATAGGTTGTTCGGAAATCCGAAGGCCTGTTAAAAATCCGCATTTTCCTGATCAATCCGGCGAGATGGTCGGCATGTAGTGTGCACATATAGGCGTCCTAAAATCTAGCGAAATAATCACGTTTTATGGTTTTAATCAAATACTTACAAAATACGCATACAGTTTATGAAGATCGGCAATGATAAATCTACATTGAGGAGACTACTGTCTCTTATTTTAATGACGTTCAAAGTTTCCTTGAAATTTGTATGCAACTGCTTTCTTGTTGCACGTTAACAAGGCCAGATTCTGAATATGCTTATTTGAATGCTGCACACCGCTGTTATACATTACAATGCGCTATCAAATTCATTCCATTTTTGACAACTGACCTGACGCGGTAACGCGAGACGAGAAGCGAGCGATGATCGCGCCATTTTGGAAGCTCTTGGCATAATTGAAATTATGCGACTCGGTGACAATACATGGATGCGCTTTTAGGGTGAAAACGGTCTCAGAGACAGGCTGCTAGAAGATTGCTGTAATAATCGGGAAACGGCGAACGCCTCCGTGCGAAATAGAGATCAACTCACATGGGACTCTTTCTTGGCGAGAATTCGTCATTTCGTACGATTAGTGTAATAAAGTCGTGACACTTCAAAGTAAATATACGCTCCCAGACCCCGCTAACACGAACATTTAATTTCTTCCGGTAAATTGCCTATTAATCGAAGGTGTTATCCGGTAATGGAGTTAGAATTATCCATATTTCATAGCAAATCAGGCGCTTTTGTATTGGAAAAGCCGGCACGGAATAATAGAGAAAAGGCGCCCAATTCGATTTGGCTGTCTTTTAACGTGAATTACGTTTATGCTAGTGACTCCGGCGGGAGCTCGTTAAATATCCGTACACAAGACAAGTCACGGCATGGGCTATTGTTTCTTCACCACAGACAACTGTATCGGAGACATGAAGATAATTCACGATCAATTGAAGGAAGAGTGACTAGTCAGCAATGCTAATTGACGTTAGCAACGATACATTATATAACACTGGTGCATTCTCAATTGAAGACATAGGCCTGCGCATGGTGAATTGAGGACATAGGTCTATGCAGGATCAATTGAGGCCATCGGTTTATGCAGGATCAATTGTTTTTTAGAGAACTTCTTTCAAATAAAGTAATCAATTTGAACATTAATATGGGGTCAACGGAAACAATGAGAGATAGATGGATGTATGGATGCATGTATGAATGGAAGGATGGATGGATGGATGGATGGCCGGATGGATGGATGAGTGGGTGGGTGGGTGGGTGGGTGTTTGGGTGGGTGGACGACTGGATGCATTGATGGATCGATAGGTGGATGGGCGGGTGTGCGGACGGACGGACGGAGGGAGAGCCGATGGATAGAGGGAGGGTGGTGTGCTTGCATGCGTGCGTGTGTGCGTGCGTGCGTGTGTGTGAGTGGCTGGGTGGGTTGGTGAGTAGGTTGGTTGGTGGGTGGGTCGGTTGGTTGGTTGGTGCGTTGATGGATGGATGGATGGATGGGTGTTTGGGTGGGTTGGTGAGTGGATGTCTTGATGCATCGATAGGTGGATGGGGGGGGGGCCCTGGGTTGCGGGCGGACAGACAGATGGAGGGTGGATGGAGAGAGGAAGGGTGGCGGGTGGGTATGTGGTTTAGTGGGTGGATGGACGGGTTGGTGAGTAGGTTGGTGGGTGGGATCGATCGATCTTCGAACTCCCTGACTATCAATTTCCAGAAAACTATACAGGTAAGCTATTGAATATTTTGGAACTAATTTAACTGGGCGCTATGGCAGCAACAGCGTCCAATCAAATTAGTTTCAAAATATTCAACAGCATGTTTATTAAACAGTAGAGACATACAATTCGTACAACGTGTTGGCCTTTAAGAGTCAAACATACGCCAAATGGAATCATGTATGACGCAATGATTATGACGTCATCTTACACGCCGCTTAGCTGATTATGGCGTCATATGACGTCAGATGATAGATGCATACTCCGGAAAGATAAGTTGCCAGTGCGGTCCCAATGTGCATTAATATTGAGGACAAGATGTAAAAGAGGTCAATGTCAACTATAAATCCGAAGTATAACGGGACGTGTTTAGCTCTAAGTATTCTTTTTACCACCAACTTAAGAACTTTATGTGATCTCGCCGATATTGTGAGTGTATGTTCATATGAGTAAACATGTGAATAAACAACATGACTAGTCTAATACCGTTTGTTTGCCTATACATCAGGATCTTCCATCTGGCTGGTGAGATAACGCATACGCGTCTTTATAGTTACGGTAATACTTTATTAATGTACAATTTACGCAGGGACACTGTCACTGGCTCGTTTGCACAGTTAGCCACAATCCACTGTTTGATATTCAAGTCGTGGAGTGGGACGAACTATCCAAAACAACAAGTCACCGTGCCCAACGCCAAACTCCAACTGACTACCATCCCATGTTCTATTCGAAACACGTGACGTCAATCCATAGTCACAAACTTTGGTGACAAACAGTTGTACTTGATCCGTGACAACACGTTCAGTATATACAGTACGTATTACTGGATTAACTCCAACAATAAAGTATGGACACAATATATTCAACAATCTTCTTTCGTATAAGCCTGGTGTGTATATAATCCGTAGTAGTGTATGTAAGTCAATGGCGGTGTGTGTCACTGTCGATGTATGCTAGTTCACGTGTATGCTTATCTGTGGGCGTGGCTTGTTCATTTATTCATGCATGTGATGTGACTTCCTGTGCGCGTACATGGGGTCCTCTGTGTGATCCTTTATGGGCGTGTGTTTATATCCAGTTCTGTCCTGGATTGTGCTGTGTATATTCCGTATCCTGGTGCGCATGTGGTATATGTCTCTTTATGAATAGTGTGGTCAGTTGTGTGTTCTTGTGCGTGGCTTTGTGCGTGTGCTGAAACTCTCCCGTCATCTGTACCATACTAGCAACGTCGTCTTCTTTTCGATTCTTGCATCCGCATCATCGCTCATATATACTCTTGTAGTTACATGAAATCTTATTCCAACGAATGTCTGCGGCTGGACGCTTGCAAGATAAAGTTGTCTCGGGCTGTCCACTGTCTACCTCTTAGCCCCATTCAGTCGGTGGCCATTTCCAACCTAATCACCGTTGTCCATGATGATATATATATATATATATGCATATAATCTTCTGTTGCTCTTGTTGGTTTTTGAGGGAATGTCCTCGAGGAGGAGTAAAGTGTGAATTGGACAGTTCAACTGATTTCATTACAGAATGATGTCTATGTGTATGCAGGCACGAGGTTGGCCTCGGAGCTCCCTAAAGCTAAAGTTCTATCAATACATTATGACTTCTACAAGATGGGAATCGACATGTCACGCACATTTGATACCATCAAGCGACCACAGACACTATGCTCCAATTCCTTCAGCAAGCTAATTGTGACGCCGATGACTAACTGCTCCTAGGCATACTCCTTCTGGTGAATGCAAAAGTAATTCACCTTTTCAGAGTACCCACCCATCATATGACGTCATAATGACATGCGTGATGTGTACAATGACATCATAATGAATGACGTCATGAATGACGTCGATAAGTACGACAGGAACGCATATTTGAAGACGGTCTATGCGTTGTTGTACAAATTGTTTGCTTTTACTGTTTAATAAATATTCTGCTGAATATTTTGAAACTAATTTGACTGGGCGCTGTTGCTGCCATAGGCAGCAACAGCATCCAGTCAAATTAGTTACAAAATATTCAACAGCTTCCCTGTATAGTTTTCAGGAAATTGATAGCTAGGGCATTTGGTGATCGATCAATCCCAACACGGCGAGGTGTTGGCGGAGCCTAGCTAGTGATGGACGGGGCATAGCTAAAAATGGAATGGTCCATTGTTTGTATAAAATCAACGGTTTCTGTAAAGTTTCAAAGCTTAGCACATCAAGACGATCACCACAAGGAGATGGCGTATCGCCAGTGCCCTTCACATACAACCTTTCCGCAGCTGTAACATCTGTTCCAGAACACTTGAGAACAGTAAGTTCTGCAATCTGAAAGCGACACATGTCATTAGAGATAGAGTATGGAGATGGTGTGGATTTCATCGATGAATAAAAAGCCCCCTTGATGAGCTGCTTCTAATACCCTGATAACGCACCCTACTGGGCTGATGCTGGGCCCATACCTGCTCGATACCTTTCCGATACTAAAAGTATCGGCCCAGTATCGGCTCGGTATCAGCCTCGGTACAGTAAGCTGCGGAATCTGAGTAGCTACAAAACAGCTCAAAGCCACAAATCTCTTCATCAATGAAGGCAAAGCTGAGTTCACAATGTATACCTGACCGGCACAAGGGAGACGAATGATGAAGGCGCCTTACTTCAGGATGAAATGAAGTGGAAGGAGTGCCGAATCTTGGACTCGCTTCTTTTCAGTTCAGTAAACATTGCAAATCGTTGTGTAACGGGAAACACTGTTTTCAATGCAGTCCTTTTAGAATCTGTGCTTTCGAGTCTTTACAATTCACATACACCAAAATACACCTATACGATGCTATATGTGTTTCAATAATGCTATTGAACTATGACAGTTGGGGAGCTCTACTCTACAAACTCTGTTCGTATCATCGCAAATGAAGGTGAACTATTGCGAATTATGGCTGAATCTCAAACTCAGCAGAATACAAACAACGGGTCCACTATCTGTTTGCGTATCCCGACAGCGCTGGTTAATTGTTGGGCATGTTCTTCGAATGGCAGAGAATACACACGGTGAGAAAGCACTGGATCTTTAACTTTTCAGTGCTATGTGTTAACAAACATAAGCCACACACAAGACGCCACGGCACCAACTTGTTAAGTGTGTTGATCTTAGAACTCAAAGATGTATTCTAAGACTACTAATGATGAAAGATAATCCAACTGGGCTTAGGATGATCATAAGGGACAAGGTACATTGGAGAAGCTTGAAGAAAACTCATTGCAACCGGCACGACAAATTATCCAAATGACAACAGATGATACCAAATGAAACCAAATGATACCAGATGAAACCAAATGATGTCAAATGATACCAGATGAACGCAAATGATGTCAAATGATACAAAATGATATCAAATGATACTAAAAGAAATCAAATAATACCAAATGTTACCAAATGAAAGCAATTCAAAGCCAAATAAGACATCAGTGTAACACTGACGGGATATTGGCGAAAGTCTTGGCATTTTGCATTTACAAATGAAAGTTTCACTTTGTATCAACATCACAATGACCTTGACCTCAAAGGTCTGCATGTTTGTGCTGCTGCTCCTAGTTGAGATAACAATATGGCGATGCTTAGTTGCAATAATGTTGCCAATTCTGAAATAAAGGCTAGAGGAGTTAAGCTGAACCAAACTGTTAAAGTCAGCATTTTATGCAAATGTTACGATGATATTGACCCCTGACCTCAATATCATTGTACTTCATATGGCTAAACATATGACCAAGTACAATTCAAGTAGGGTGAACCGATTCTGAGATACCAGGCAATATGTTGAGCAAAACCAAAAATTTAACCTAAAAGAATATTGTTTTATATTAAGGTCACAGTTACCTTGACCTTTGACCTCAACAAGATTGCGCTGCATCTGGTTGATATATGTAACCATGTGTCCAAGTTTAGTCACAATAGGGTGAACCAATCCTGAGAAATCTTAAACGGGCAAAATCGAGTATTATACCAAGGTCCTGGTGGCCTTAACCTTTGGCCTCCATATCATTGTGTTCCATCCGGTTGATATATGTAATCATGTGCCCAAGCTTCGTCCCAACAGGCTGAAGCCATGGCGAGATATAAGACGCTACGTTGAGCTAAACGTAAAACTTAATAGTAAAAAATTGATTTATATATGAAGGTCACAGTGACCTTAAAATTTGACATCATGACCTCAATACAATTGTGCTCAATTTCATTGTTATAAGGAGGCGTGTGTCTAAGTTTAGTCCCAATAGGGTGAAGCTATGCCGAGATATAAGACGATATGTTGAGCCAAGCGCAAAACTTAACAATAAAAAATCGCTTTATACCAAGATCACAGTGACATTGAACTTTGACCCTACGACCTTGATATCATTGTGCTCCATCCCATTGATAAAAGAAAGCAGGTATCCAAGTTTAGTTCCAATAAGCGGAAACACTGCCGAGATACAAGAGGATATGTTGAGCTAAACGCAAAATTTAACATTAAAAAGCAGTTTTGTACCAAGGTTACGGTGACATTGACCTTTGATTGCATGATCTGAATATCATTGCGCTCCGTCATCGTGATTTAAGGAGCGTGTGTCCGAGTTTAGTCCCAATAGAGTGAAACCCTGCCGAGATATAAAGTAAACCATGATTGGACGCAAACAGGCAGGCAGGCATGCAGGCGGCCAGTCAGCCAACCAGCCAGCCAGTCAGTCAGCCAGCCAGTCAGCCAACCAGCCAGCCACCCAGTCAGCTAGCCACCATCGATATATTGGCGAAAATTCTAATTTTAGCCAACAATGATGTCAAATGATACCAAATGAATAAACTATAAGTACAATTTACCCAAAAGAAGTACACTATTTTGAAAGAAAATTAATGGAGAGATCCCATCTGTCACTTCATATTGCAACTGAAAGATGTTTCCACGCCATCGAGCCGCAAAAACTCGTAACTCATACCGTAATTGAACGTGAAAATGTGGTAATTATAGATGCTCTCTAAGTAAGAGATATATTCAAATGACATTTCACGTGCATTTGATACACAAATTAAACAAACGAAATCAGACATTGCAGACCATCGTTCTCCCATTTACAAACAAGTCAAGGAACACCACATACACATGCAACCAGACAGGACCAAGAGTCGAAATCCCAATTCCCTTATTGAGCTATTGGTGCAAGTTTGAAATTGACGAGTTGGACGTGCGGCGTTTTCATACAGGCGCACCGATAGCCAATTGACAATCGGACCATGTGTCATTTGCCAATATGCGTGTTAATAACCAATTCATGTACAATCGGCCGCGTCGATAGCCAACGGACCTTTCCGGTTTTAGATATGCCCCGCAATCTCTAGCTAAGCTCCACCCACACCTCGCTCGTGTTGGGATAGAACGATCTCTGAACGCTCTGACTATCAATTTCCAGAAAACTATACAGGTAAGCTGTTGAATATTTTGAAACTAATTTGACTGCGCCCAGTCAAATTAGTTTCAAAATATTCAACAGCATGTTTATTAAATAGCAAAGAATTACAAATACATACAATTCATACGTGTCGGACTTTGAGATTTGATAACGGTCTATATGGAACTCTTTGTGACGTAATGAGTGTGAGATGGATACCCTGGAACGGTGAATTGGCTACTGATTCTGCTCAGTTTACAAACGAGCAAAATTGTTGGCGCGTTAAACCAGCATTATCAGTCTTGACTTTCGCACACATCATGCAGACTGACAGACGGAGTTTCTAGTTAAAATGTATTCTGATTAACGGCCTGAATGCAATCACTTCGTTCTTATTGTGTTGCGACGCTTCCGCAGTGATTGGATAAAGGACCTATGCCATTCTTCTTGTTATTTTGTTACGTACGTCCGTGAATCGAAGCAATTTCCCCAGATACAGTCCCCTTTTCTCTAACTGGACTCCATTTCTCCAAATGGGGAATCGCTTTTAATGGGTTAGCTATATTAATCCTAGTCTCCAAGGAATCAAGCCAAAATCAATCTTACCTTCAATGTCGACAGCATTAACAGATTTAAGCTTCCAATAGCGTTCTCTTTTTGCCGGCTCAGGTTTTTATAACGGAATGTAGCCGGGTGTCATTAAAACTTAATAGACACTGCGAGGAGAAAGCCGTTTGATTGCGCCTAAGGAGGACACTTTAAATTAACGATTTAATTTCCTCAAGTAAATGACTTGTCTCCCGAGTAAAGTGTCCGTATTCAGGCTTCGTTCCGTAAAGGCAATCAGTCACTAAGTACATAGTGATTATTCGCTTTTATTTAGACGACAGGTAATCGCTCTATTCTAGTAAGGCGCTAGTCCCCTGACGACGCGTAGGGGCGCTAGCAGCTCTAATTGCCTGTCTGCTATAACTTTGAGTCTGCGCTTGAGTTGCTAACCGGATTGTCGTAGATTTCTGTTTAAGGCTTAATTCAGAAATTCATTATTTCATTTTTCATGCAAAGAAATAAGGATTACCTCTTTTCACTCGATGAAACGAGACACGTTGTGAAAGCGCCGATTTCATTATTTGTTGTAAATTACTTATTTTACAGCACCATCATCAGCAATAGCGGCACGCTCACCACCGCTGCTGCCGCCGCCGCTGTGGCCGCGCCGATTACGACGGTGATGACAACTGTGGAAACATCATAACATTGACAAGTTTGTATCACGCTTTAGTAAATTGCTTCAACAACGCAATATTCCGCTACCACAACAAACGCGTATTAAACATGTAATTACGTAAGTTCAAACTAGTAGTCTTTAAATGGTATATGATTGAAAGCATGCATTGAATATGGTTGCCACGTTGAAGAAAGTGCTGGTAGATACTCTATTGCTCGATGTAATACGCTTACACGACGAGCGGCTTGAATAGCCCGCTGACCTTGTCTGCATAGTCAATAATCAATGCAAAAATTGGGTTTCACAGTTTAGAGATATGTTACGTTTACGCGGTTTTAATTATATTTGTGAAACGGAATGTCAATATATGGACAGACAATATTTTATTATTTTAGTCAAACAGAGGTCTTTAGACATGTATTCTTGCGGCCAAATGGGGGTGCTTGGGAGCCCCATTGCACCCCTCTGTAAGAGAAGGTTTTTATTGATACCAAATGAATGGTCTATATCTCCTCGTTCAGAAAATATATGTTGGGCAAGTGGGTGAGTGGTTACCGAAAAAGATGTGACGCATTGAAATAGGTGACAAAACAAACGAAATTTTCGGCTGCACAGGAGAAATTTATAATGATTAAAATCAAACCTTATATTCAAGCAGTATGGCGGTTCGATCCCCCGACCGGGATATGGTGATCAACAAATTAAACTAATGGGTGCATGACTGTCGGCTGGTTAGCACATGGAAATTGAAGCCGCACGTTGCCAGTGCGTCAATAAAATAAAATACATATACTGCCAGAGCCGTGATTGAGGCAGAGTACAATAGGCTTAAATGCCAAGGATTGAATCGTGGCAGGTGCATCCACAGATAGTCCCATATGAATCGTCAGTGTGTCGGTATATCAGACATGTGAAAGCTGGTCTGCTAACCCGAGACTTTTTGTCTTGGCGCGGTGGTCCAGTGGAAAGATGTCTGGTTGCTGATGCTATGCGGAGTTGCAGTATGGCGGTTCGATCACCCGACCGGGATATGGTGATCAACAAATTAAACTAATGGGTGCATGACTGTCGGCTGGTTAGCACATGGAAATTGAAGCCGCACGTTGCCAGTGCGTCAATAAAATAAAATACATACATACATACATACATGTATAACAAGCGTGTATATATATTCATACGAAGACACTGCTACAACTAAAATGTAAAAATTAAAATTAAACTAATTATTACTTCATTTAGTTATCGTCATATTTATTTTCCAGCTGATGTAATCCAAATACAATTACAGAAAGGAAAATGAAATTGAATTGTTTCTTTGAAGTCAATCCACAAATTATCAGTATCATCAAGTTTATTGTCCTCATCAATGTCTTCATTCTCTGTATCCTGCATGGGCTGGTTCTTACCCTTGTCGTCGTTGTCTTCATGCAAACACACATGGCTGCACTTTAAGCCAAGTTTGAAACACTGAGTGGTACAATGATGAGAAGAACATCTTAATTTGTCACATTTGCATGTTGTGCAGTCTACAAGTTCATCAGGTACTTCAATGAGTCATAGGGAAGTGGCACTTGTCTGTCTTCTTCCATGTTCCATCCATGCTCCGTTAGAGATGGTATATTAGGTCTTGCTTCCAAGGCAGTTTTCCAAATGGCATATTGATATTTAGCCCTGTGGAGATGTTGAACTAGACTGTCATAGCATGGAGGAAGACGTTAATTCACCTTTCCAGAGTACCTACCCATCATATGACGTCATAATGAACTGTGTGATGTGTACAATGACATCATAATGAATGGCGTCATGAATGACGTCGATAAGTACGTCACGAACGCATATTTGAAGACGGTCTTTGCGTTGTTGTACAAATTTGTTTGCTTTTACTATTTAATAAATATACTGTTGAATATTTTGAAACTAATTTGGCTGTGCACCGTTGCTGCCATAGGCAGCAACAGCACACAGTCAAATTAGTCACAAAATATTCATCAGCTTCCCTGTATAGTTTTCAGGAAATTGATAGCTAGGGCATATGCGGATCGATCAATCCCAACACGGGGAGGTGTGGGTGGAGCTTAGCTAGTGATGGGCGGGGCATAGCTAAAAATGGAAAGGTCCATTATGTGTTGGGGTCTTGCGGATCATCTTGTATCATAAAATGTTGATATCTACTACATCTGATTTGGATTGGTAAATTCTACACAAGTTCAGTAGATATGTCGTTTACCTCATCCTGAAGATTAAAGCGGTCTCCCAATTTAACGAGGCCTTGAAGATGCTCTGGATCAGCAGTGAGTATTATCCAAATCAGTCTTCTTTCCCCGGCCCTTGAAAAATCTTTTGTTATATGTCGCATACAGTCAAGGCGTGGAAGGGCAACCAAAGACGGCATAGCATGAGGCCATGCTTTTCACATAGGCTGTTAATGGAAATGAATCTACTGGCTGCACGGTTTCCAGTTCTAAACTACATCTATCCTGGGATGAACTCATTGAAATAAATTCCCAATACCAACACGTCTGTGTCTGGTGACAATATTATGGGTTGTTGATTCTTAAACCCTTTTGCAGTATGAAACACACAAAGAAATGACAGGCTGTCAGATTTCTATTGGGTACTGTAAATTTCATTTAGATCCTTCTTATCATTTGAGGTAATGCGGAGAACTCTTTCATGGTCACTGGTGGGTACCAGCCAAAACCAGTATTTGATTTGACTAACGTCTTTGTTTATAAGACTACAGAAAAAAAAGCATTTACATTCTTTGGCAACACCTGATCTCTTAATTTTATTCGAATTTCTGGGGACTTAACAGCTTTGCTCCTTCTTCTCCGTTAGCCAGCCTTGATTGATTCCTTTACCTCATGCTTATCGGTTATGACATGAACAATATCGCATTGGTTAAAAGCACTCTTTACAAACTCGTCTATGCCATCAAGTAAGTCCCAGACCATCTTGATTCCAGCATGTGACAATAAGTTATGGAGACACGCCATATAATGCAGAAATACTGGTATCTTTGGTTTTCTTTCTGGCGTGAGTTCAGAAAGAAAGGTGTATTGATCAGCTGAGGATGATGTTAAACTTTCCAAGTGCTAAGTAGCTGTGCCTTGTTTGATTTCATACAGGGCCACTATAGTCAGGGGTCTATTAGATAGCTCATAGGTAAAGAGCTGTTGGATATCAAACCGTCTCATTTGATACAATCAATAACCTGCTAAACAATTCTCTGTCAGAATCAAGAGATCTCGTCTTCTCATTGGATGAATTTTCCCCCAGAAGGCTGGATCTTTGCGAATGTGGCTAATTTGAGGTTCTTTGTGGGCATCCTAACTGGATCTGTACTTGACTCTAATCTGTCATTGACAGTTTTTATTGTGTGCTTTTCTCTTCCTTCTTTGCCGAGACTAGAGCATTTGCTATAGGATGTGGTGCTACTACACCAGTAGCAATATTGATTAGGGGTGTTTGCGCTTCTGTATCATCAGACACATCAACTGAAAAAGGATTTACGTTTCGGTCCTTTATAAGTTGAATTACTGCCTATATATCTTTCTTATTTTTATTGATTTCAGCTAGACGCAAATTTTGGTGAATCAGTTCTTTGTGAATCAGGGCTTTAAATTTCTCGTGATGGTGATTTTCACATGCACAGTAAGATACCACTTTAGAGTAGCATTGTCCTGCCTGCTGATGCCAATGATGCACCATTTTCTTGATTTGGAATCTCTGACAAGAGACTGCTGAAAGCCTAGATTAGACCACACATTGTTGAATGGTGTTCCCTCTTATTGTATCACAACATGCTTACCATCTTGGAATAGTTGATGACCTTCAGGTGATGTTTCTGGCAGCACTTTCATCTCAGCAAGATATACCAGACCCCACCTTGAGTAATTGTTATGGTTATATGCGAAGGCATAGCACAATATTTCCACTACACACCTAATGTGGCCAGTCCAGTTTGCATGTTTTTTCAGCCGAAATATAATCGAAAGCTAATTGTGTGTCATCAATATCGTGATTCCAAAACTTGAATGCGAGATATTCTTTATGTCCAATCTCTTGGAATTGATATTATATTGGTTCCAATCTCGTCAGTAAATCTTGAATTTCCTGGGGAAATGTCTTTACCCGTATGTGACCATCTTCATCAAGCTATTCGCATTCAAACATATGCTGCATCTCATCTTGTAATGTATGGAAAAGTCCTTCTAATGTGTCAGCATCCTCGTTTGCTGAATCGGCTTTCTGGACTGCCCAAACGAGAAAGGCTTCCAGCTGAATATGGCACATAGATTCAAACATTAGCTTATAAGCCAATGTACACGCTTGTAATTCTTACCTTTCATGACCATATCCATGGAATTTCTACAAAAAGCACCTTCAACTAACACATCCTGCAAGCCACTTTCCTCATAGTGCCTGCCGTGATCTTCCAGTACAATTCCAAGATGTGAAATCCTCATAATCTGAGGATATGATGTTGAAACTCATCCCAGTTGCGGAGGTGGACTTCTTGAGAAACATTGTAGAGTCGGAGATCTAACTTGATGACAGGATGTACCTGACCTAACGATAACACCTGCTTTTCGATAGATTTCAATGCTGTGTAAATTGTATTAATATCTGTTGGCAGACCAGGTACAATAGGAGTATACCCATTAATGGTTCTTGCAGTATTCTCACTATAACTGATCTCCAGAATAGCATGGAATCCACCCCAGCTTGGAATATATTGCTGCTGCTCAGGTTTTAATGATTCAGTGGTGACAGTATATATTTTCTTAGGGTATAAGAGAGTAAATGGCCATGCCTTTTCTAGAGAAAATACACGATTCTCTGTTCTGAACCACTCTGTCACATCTATCTTACCTAAAAGATGGCTTATTTCAGCCCATTTCTGAAACTGACATATAGACAACTCTAAGTATCACTTGCAGCTTTCTTTCTATGACGATAAAGATTTTATCGGGGTCCATCAGTAATTGTGTCTCTTCCTGATGTATTAAAATGCTAAGAAACTGAGTTGTACACTTCCCATCTCGTTCTCTTCGTTAATGCCATTGTTGTCAACTGCAGTATGTCCATATTTTCTTAACATAATATTTGAGGGGAGGAATATGTCTTCATCTGTTGCTTCATGACACAGAAGGCAAAAGCCACGTCTAGTCAGCACAAATCATCGTAACTCATACTGTGTCCTTGTCAATGTAACATATCAATCAATTTTCTGTTTCTTGTAAGATAATGGACAGAAACATCTAAGCACGATAAATTATAGATAATGTCTTGTTCTCCAGCGAGAACCCTTTTATGAACTGATGGTTATGTTCTTACCTCCTCTTCTTGTTTACCAAACATCAGTAGTCCGAGGAACAGGGCCTCTTTAGACAAATAATGCAGATGATCTTGGCATCTAACTCTGTTAAAAGTTTTTGCTTTACAGTTCAAGGGACGATATTTATTTCTGGGTTGGGGTCTATTTTTAGCAATATGTCACCTCCACCCACCCCCACCCACCCACCCCCACCAGACCACCCTCACCCACCCTGAATGAGGTGGGCGTTGTCTTGCTGGAACATAATATCTGCATGATGCTGCATAAAAGGGATGACAACAGGGGCGACAACTTCTTCACAGTAACGTTGAGCCGTTAAATTTCCGCGAATCACAATAAGATCTGTTTTGCCATTTTCATGGATTCCAGCCCACACCATAACACTGTAGCCACCGAATCTGTCGTGCTGAATGATGTTGGCTGCATCATACTGTTCTCCTAAACGTCGCCAAACCCGTTGCCTACCATCCGCCACATCCACACAAAACCTCGACTCATCACTGAAAAAAAAGTGGCTCCATTGTTGAGCACGCCATCGCTGATGAGTTCTTGCCCATGCAAACCGATTCTCGATGTGACGCTCTGTAAGCGGAACAGCAACAAGTGGACGACGGGCATGGAGTCCAGCATCATGGAGTCTGTTTCGCACAGTTCGTGCATGCACTGTAGTGCCGGTAGCGGTGGCAAATTACGGGACAGCCGCGGCGCAGTCTCAAACCTGTGACGTCTTGATGACGTCACTAAGTAGCGGTTTTCTCATGGTGTTGTTGCTCTCGGTCTGCCAGATCGTGGTCGGTCATTAACATGTCCAGTTTCCTGCTCACGTTGGCGAAGACTGGAAATGGTTGAGGCGTGAACATTAAAATGTCGAGCAACAGCGCGAACGCTCTGCCCACCAGCGAGTCTTCCCATTGCTTCATGGCGCTGATTTTCGGGTAGTCCTGGGCGGCGGCCCATGTGCGGTAGGGTAAACTTTTATGCGTTTTCTGTTAACGTTCGTTATCTGCTTTTGCAATATGGTGAATTTTTGCCTTCGCTACCCGCCAATGTGGGCCAGTACATGAAAAATCCATTTTCACATGCAGTAAGCGTGCGGCCGAGAAATGCAAGAAATGATTTGCATGTCTTCATGATCAGCGAGACATTACATTGACGAAACATGCCTGCAAATTTGGTTTTAAATGGACGCATAGTTTTAATACAACAAACCAAACTTCACTGTTGCTAAACTTTTTTGGCTCAGTATATAACCCATGTACACCGTGTGACATGTGTATTTGAATGGGTCTATTTAGGAATAACTGGGACTTAGGTATCTACAGCGTATTAATGCTTATAGAATATTTAGCTGGTGGCTCTTCATATAATTCTCAACATGTTATCTTCTTTACAGCTTTTCAATTTACATGGTCAGAAAAAATAGATTCTGTTCCAAGTTGAAATACATTTTTTTTTTTTTTTTATTGTGAACAAACAAATGATTAAATGTATATGAAAGCTTTTGTATACTTCATGGGTTAATTCATATTAGTATACTAGGTCCTACATCGTAGAATGGTGTTGTATATACAGGATATACAGAACGACTCTAAATACATGATGTCACGTCACAATGTTTTAATATTTAAGTAACATGAGGAATATATGTTGTATCGCGAAAATATTTTAATTAAAATAAATTATAACTATATTATGTGTTAATTACTAAATATTGCTGGAATACTTTTTTTTTAAATAGGTTATGATGGCTATTCTAAAAATAAATAGTATCCAATGATGCAGTAATTTAGTCACGTCTAAATAAATCCTCAAACTTTCGACTACACTACGAGTTGACAATAATATTCTAGCTAGGACTGCTCAGTTTTAGTTCTCATACATCGGCCATGTTTGTTAGGTGCTGGCTCTCCTAAATGCGCTAAAAGCAATCAATAGGCCTTTCTGGTATTAGCTATGCCCCTCTCATCTCTAGCTAAGCTCCACCCACACCTCGCTCGTGTTGGGACCGATCGATCCCTGAACTCCCTGACTATCAATTTCCATAAAACTATAAAGGTAAGCTGTTGAATAATTTGAAACTATTTTGACTGGGTCCTGTTGCTGCATGTGGCAGCAACAGCGCCCAGTCAAATTAGTTTCAAAATATTCAACAGCATGTTTATTAAATAGTAGAGACATACAATTCTTACAACGTGTCGGACTATTAAGAGTTAAAGACAGGCCTAATAAAATCATTTATGATGTCATGATTATGACGTCATCCTACACGCCGCTTGGCTGATTATGACGTCATATGACGTCAGTAGTCTGGAAAGGTCCATTGCATGGCTACCATAACTAACAGTAATGAACTTCACGTTTCTCCATATGTTGTGAAGCAGAGAAAAGGCTCAATCCCGATCTCTAACAATATATTGCCTTCGCAACCACATAAATGTGGTTAGCCATCTCGTAGGTATTTGGAAGTGTACATGTCCCAAAATGAGACATATGTGCACCAACTTAGGATAATGGCTGAAATGAAAGGGGGAAATAAAGATTGCAACCCAACAGGGCGGATCCAGGAAATTGTGCTAGGGATGCATACATGGGGGAGGGTCTAGGAGGGGTGTACCCCTCCACAAACGGGGGTGGTCCGGGGGTCCTCCCCCAAAAAGATTTGAAAATTAGATGCTCTGAGAAGCCATCTCCTGCATTTTGAGTGATCAAAAATCTTATTTTTTGCACGGTCACCAAAAATAATCGTAGGCTTGGACAATTTTAGTTGGGGGGCCGTATGCCGGGTCCGCGCCCCCACCCCCTTGAATTCGCCACTGAGTGGTGTGTGCATAAGCTATTGGCGGATATTCTAGAGAGGCGACGTGGCATGGTAGATAGCGAATGGACAAATAACAGCAATGGAGATGACGAATCGGCATCTGATAGTGTGACAGTTAGTTACAGGTTCTTATTGCTATAATTTCATACATGAAAATCAGCTACGCAATTAGGTCATCAGACATCAAAGGTCACATGTTTTGATTGACAAAGTGTTAATAAAGGAATATTTTAATGTTAACATCTTGAAAATTTGGTGATAGCCATTATTTGACAAATCTACTGTTTGTTAATTTCATGAAATGTTTCTATGACAACTGAGAGAATGTCCATGTTTTAAAATAGCAGTAGAATTCAATTACGGGAAATGAAAAATGAAATGAACATAATATTAGGCCTACATCTAAAGGAAATATATGAACAATATTGTATTAACTATGTGGCTACTGGTACTAAATGTATACACCTATGCAGTGATCAATAGAATGCTGAAGTCGTAAAGCTTCAGTACTCCACAGACATACCAGCTTACCACCCGCGAAATCAAAGGATGCCAGTCAATAGTAATTAAGCTCCAGACTCACATGGCTTGCTTTCATCATCAGCAAGCAAGGCATCCCTCTTACATTTCCTTTATGATGATAAACAGCGAACAGTAACTCAAAACTCAACTTTGGTGTGCTTTGAAGTCGGTGTAAAACGGATCATAATTCAAGCACTGTTGCGCTTGGTGTTACGATGCTGCCGCATTGCATTTTAGAATAATGGGTGGTAACTGTCTCAGAGGAAAATGTACCTCAGCATGATATATGCGCACCACAATGTCGTGTTCCGCTTTTCATCCAGTCTTGGTTGAAGTGATATACCCAACTCCCCATATTTTACTGGCAAAAAGTATGGTTGAGTTGCGGCAAAGCAATACAAGATTAGCAGAACATTCTGATCGGCAGATCATTACCAAATCATTAACGCGCACAATATCCTCAGTGTCAGAGAAGATCTCACGGTCAGCGCAATGGTCATGCTCCTACATACCATTACCAGCGCATGATAACTATCGTGTATCCTCGAGTACACGGGAGTAATTCGAGTGACGACATGGTCAACAATCCGGGTATTTGTGATCACAGCGAGGTCAGCGTATAACATAGATCCTGAACACTATCCCGTCTTGAAAATGGCCACAAGTTTACCGAGCTTTGAAAAGCACTATGACAACTCGAGTCGTGTACCACATCCGCTAGGAGAATCCTATATCAGACCGAGTCATCATAGAGCCTCAATTCCGCCACACGTTAATAAAGGCAACATGGGCATTGCACGCTGTCACCATAACAACCAGCGATTTTATGAATTGTGGATAAACCAGGCCTTAGTCGGTGTCAAATAGCATTATTGTTCTATCATCGAGTCCATATAAAATCAACAGGGGACCGATCTATGCCATCCATTACGCTTTTCAGATCATGCAGCGACTACATCTCCCAGAAATTCATCTTGATTTGTCCTGTCAGTGCTCGCAGCGGGACCGGTGTTCAAGAGAGCTTTCAACAATAGTCTCAACAAAGTTCGCTGAATGCATTCATGCATTCTCAACCGTCCGATGATTATCACATTTCACAATTGCACAGTAAGATGAGAGACGAATTTTTCTTTTATTCGCTAACAGCCGTTTTAATCACAAGAGATTATTTCTCTTCTTCGCTCAATCGTGAAGAGCTAAGCGGTTGTAATTGCTATGATGGAGCACTTACCAAAGAGTTATCATCTTATCTACACGGCGACGACTATGGTAGCGACGACGACGACGACGACGACGACGACGATGACGACGACGACGTCTTGAAAACGTCCATTTTGAGCATGCGCGTTATGGCCATGAAGATGGCGAGCGCGTTGACTAGAAATTCAACTTCCATCGATTATGCATGCGGTACTGATACGCAATCCACCATCAGAAACATTCTTCAATTAGATGTTATAAAACCTATTAAGCTGAACATTCGTATGTACGGGCATGTTAACGTATGTGAGCTTATGCATATATGCACATACATGTACGTGCGTGTATACACTAACGAATGTGCGTGAGAACGTGCGTGGTGGTGGTCCTCATTTGTGCGCGGTGGTGTTCCTCATTTTCGATGTAACAATCACCACATGATAAGCATGCCCCGCCTAGTGTTTGTCTTGTGATGCCGAATGATGAAAAAACATTCTCCCATACCCAACAGGCAAGTATCACCATACAGTTGGGCTATGTGTGGCGAATTATGAGGGGCTCTATACATATAGCCACAAAACGTTTTAGAATGATCATAGGTCAATTTTAGGGTGCTTTATCACACTTTCAAACAGAGACTCAATTTAAATACCAGTAATTCATTGTGTATTGCATATGTGGGGTACAAGTTTGACCTGCTGGAAATGCATATGCATATTGTCCGTGAACCTTCTCTTAGGCACTTAAGATCATTGTTGAGTCAATCATAAGAAAGATCGTCATTGCTTAAACGATAACTAATCCCATCTCTTGATTGCTATTCAGGTGATCTAACACGCCGGTCATAAACTATCCAGGTAATTTTAAGCTTTTTATCACGGCGCTAAGGAAAGATATTCAGGATTTAGTAGTTAAATGTTGGTAGATTTCTACACCCTATGATGGATGTCATGATTTACTTTTCAACCAATCAGAAAAGTCCTAGTGCGTCTGCCTCAGTATATACGCTCAGTCATGGAGGCTCCAGCTATAGTTTGGCAATGTGATATAAAAGCAATCCTACAGGTAAGCTGTTGAATATTTTGAAACCAATCTGATTGGAAGTTGTTGCTGTCATAGGCAGCAACAACTTCCAGTCAAATTATTTTCAAAATATTCAATGGGATGCGCATTACATAATAAAGAATGTGATGCTTTCGAGCTGACATGACATCACACACAATAGCTTGTGGAGACAAAATGGTGTCGATCACTGTTCAACATTTACTCGATATTACAAAACAAATAATTGCGATACAGATCAGGAATGTGACAGGATATGAAAGATATGGAATCTATAAACCATATTCTCTCGGTGAAATACAACATTTGAGATGAGATTAGCATAGCTTTAAAGCAAAGCTACACCTTGCTGGCTTCTCCAAAAGCATTGTATGACGCAGCTGCCATATTGTCTCTACAACTACAACCCCTGATACACGTTCAGGGTCATTGGAACTATGCTGGTGCTGATGGCTTAGTCATGAGAGCAGACAATAGAGCATCATTGGCACGTGCCCACCTAAATTCATATATGCTTGGCAAGGATGGATTTGCGTGTTCACCTCGTACCCGCACCACTGTTTGCAATAAGCCTTTTAATGCATGATGTCTGTGTAAATTATATCTCTTCTTTGAAGAGCATGGTGTGGGGTTAATGATTACAATTGTTAAATTAACTGTAAAAATGTAAACACAATTTCAGCTTATTGTTGAATGTAAATTTATGGAGGAACATGCAAAATGGAACCGGCTATACGAGCGTACTGTCGTTATTTTGATTCATTACCTTCCAGTGTAATCGCCTTTAACTTGACATCTGTCCACATCCTTAACCATAAAAGAATCCGTGAATCGGTGATCCACATTTTGGTGTTAAAATTTGTTTTTGACGGATCACATCTGGTTAATAAAATTCTACTGTTTCTAACTTCATCTTGACCGCTATTATAATTATCCGTTTGGCAATGACATAAATTCTTCTTAAGACTGTGTATATCACATGTAGGTGGCAAACAACGTAGGTCCGCAGAGCAACCATAATTAACGCTTTGCTCGAAGTTAGTTTGCAGAAGACTTATCACCTGGATGTTTCCCTACAATGGACCTTTCCATTTTTAGCTATGCCCCGCCCATCACTAGCTACGCTCCACCCACGCCTCGCCGTGTTGGGATTGATCGATCCCCAAATGCCCTGGCTATCAATTTCCTGAAAACTATACAGGGAAGCTGCTGAATATTTTCGAACTAATTTGACTGGGTGATATACAACAACGCATAGACCGTCTTCAAACATGCGTTCGGGACGTACTTTTCGACGTCATTCATTATGATGTCATTCTACACATCGTGCAGTTCATTATGACGTCATATGATGGGTGGGTACTCTGGAAAGGTGAATTGGCTACTCCATTGGCTTGCATTATAACCTCAGCTGATATTTCATTCTTAATGAGAGGCCTATTTGCCTTTTAGAAGTTTGCTGCATTTGGACAAAACTGTCTTTTTTACCTTTGCCATAAAGGAAGTTTTTTTGTAACACATCCACTCAGTGAATGCACTAAAGGAAGCATGGTTGGTTCACTCAGTTCCAATGTTCTGGACAAAGTATGGAGTCGGTTATAATGTTCATAATCAGTCTCAAATAAGCAGGTTTTCGGAAGAAAGATATTTTTATGACAACGATATTTGTATTGCTAGCTTTGGTTACTACCCGCTTTGCTCCATTGTTGGCAGCGTACATTGCATGAAGAAGAACCCGTGTGTCTCCTTCTTCTTGGCTGCTGCTAAATTCAGGAATTGCAACATATGTGCATAGTTGTCAAGGCAACGGTCTTAAATCGGTCGACAAACCCTCCAGCAAGATACAGTGTTATAGTTGAATGTGTAACCATTAGCGCTCATGCTTTTCCCAGGTTTCAAATAAGATACCAAGAAGTTCCTGTTTTTCTGCTTGTTTAAACATATTGTTGACCAATCATTGATCTGCTAATTGCGATTTAATTTTAATGGTGCAAACTATCGTTTGTATCGTTTGCTATGACAGTCACTGGCGTCGTTCAAGCTTACGCATCCCCAATCCAATCATACCTATCTGCTATAATGTCTCACGATGTTGAGCGCGATCTCTCACGAGTTTGAGCTCGTGGCATAGGTCATGGAATAACTCGTTTACGCTCGTGGTACTTCGTGTTACATCGTAGCGTGGCTGGACATCGTGGAAAACTTTTGGGAATGTTCAAAAATTGGTCACACGAAGTGATAGTTCGTGTCAGTTCGTGTTATACTCGCGCTTTGGTCGGCACAGTTCGTGATGAGCTCGTATTCATATTGGTTAACTCGTATTGACATCGTGATCAAGTTTTACCATGATGCTACACGATGTAGGCACAATGTTTTCAAGAGTTCAACACCAGCTTGTCAAGAGCTACATGAGTGGGGCACGAGTCAAGCAGGAGTCAGCCACGAATGCAACGCAATTATCATGGAATGTTCCCACAAAAGCGCCAAGATGCGATATTGTTAGGAATTAGACACGAGCTTAATACGAGGTCACCACGAGCTGAACACGAACTTTCCACGAAGTAACACGATGTATGTCAAGCTTATTACGAAGTATCACGACCTAGTGAACACGACCAGCGCGAGTTAGTCAAGAGTTCAGCACGAGCATAACACGAGCACAACACGAGCCAAAATTGTTGTCACGCGCTATTTCCGGCGTCATTGTAAGGTCGCAACGAACTTGTATTATACTCGTAACAATCTCTGGTGGAACTCGTAACAAGCTCATGTGGAACTCTTATATATCGTGTTAACCTCGCAATAAAGTCGCATTATTTTCAATGTGTTTTCATCATTAGGTCGTAACATGGTCGTAATATGGTCGTAACATGGCCGTAGCATGGTCGTGCCAACATCCATGCTCGTGCCATCCTCCACCCACTACGATGTGTGACAGCTCGTGAGAGATCGCGCGCAACATCGTGAAGGTGGGCGAGCGGCATCACTGACTATACATCACCACTCATTGTACACAACTCTGAAGGACACTTTATCGGGACTGACTATGATTAAGCCGAGGCAATTCGAGAATGGTTGAAGTAACAGTTCACTGACCACGATGATGAGCCATTCAACCCGTTTTCTGGAGACCCCGGGCCATTACTAACACCAATTACAACAGCAGAAGTTAGGATAGCACCCAAAGCGCTGAGAAATGGACGTGCATCCAGTCCTGATGGCATGAGCAATGAACTATTCAAATACGTAAGTGACATTGTTTTAGCTGTCCCCCGCCATCTCTAGCTAAGCTCCGCCCACGCTTTGTCCATTTTGGGATCGATAGAACCATGAACTCCTTGAATCGCAATTTTCAGACAAATATACTGGTAGGCTGTTGCATAATTTGAAATTAATTTAGCTCTGTACTGTTGCTGCCTATGACAACACAACCTAGTCAAATTAGTTTCAAAATATTCAACATAATTTTTATGAAATAATAAAGACATACAATTCGTAAAGCTTGACAGAGTATTAAGCGTTTGTGACAGACTTAATTACGTAATTGATTATGACGTCGGCCTACATGTGACGTACTTGATTATGTTATCATATAATTGTTCAATAGACTGAATTCATCTATTGTCTTTAGATTCAGAACTTATTTTCTGACGGCATTGAAAGCCGCTGCTCCAGAAATTCTATTCACCAGATCTTTATCTTTGTAACCGAAGAGGTGAATAACCTCTTTAACTACACCTAACACGTTGTTTCTAGCTTTCATTTCTCTATCTATATCATAGTACTATGACTTATTGTCCTCATAGTCTGTGTACGTTATATCTCTTGAGTTCATGTCTAGCATCACTCTGATAGCAGCCCATACTTCATTGTGCATACGGTACTTGCTGTTGTGAAGGACAGAGTGAGAATCCACTTCTCTTGTGCTTCATGGCCAAATTCATTAACTGATATGCCAGTCTGACTTCCTTTGGCATTTGCGTTTGGACCACATCCAATATCCATATCTGTCCAATTGTCTGTGAATAGTCCATCTGCTTTCTAGTCTATAAAGTGGCCATCTCTGAAAGCGGAAAGAATTGGTACTGGCAGATTGCGCATGTCATTTAAACTGTTTCCAACTTGGATGGCGTACTTCTGGTGACCAACACTTGCCATAAATGGAAGCATACGTTAAATTACGGTAATGTGATCATCTCAGATTCCATCTCGTTCTTCACGAAGAAACTGTAAAGTTATCGACACCATTTTCATCTGCATGAACCTGTGGACTTCTGGATTGATTAAACTCAAGGATTATACTTTTTCATTCATAAGCTGGCTGACAATGTCATCAATAAGTTGTCTTGAGAGAATAGTATTCTCTATAATGTTGGCCAATTTGGTTATTATGGCTACACCTTTGTCTTCCTCAATACACCTATATCTTCAATGGCTTTTCATCAGCATGTCTTCACATACAGCTGTGTGCGCGATCATCAGCATTCCTTCACATACAGCTGTGTGCACGTTCATCAGCATTCCTTCACATACAGCTGTGTGCGCGTTCATCAGCATTCCTTCACATACAGCTGTGTGCGCGTTCATCAGCATTCCTTCACATACAGCTGTGTGCGCGTTCATCAGCATTCCTTCACATACCGCTGTGTGCGCGTTCATCAGCATTCCTTCACATACAGCTGTGTGCGCGTTCATCAGTGTATCTTCACATACAGCTGTGTGCGCGTTCATCAGTGTATCTTCACATACAGCTGTGTGCGCGTTCCTCAGTGTATCTTCACATACAGCTGTGTGCGCGTTCCTCAGTGTATATTCACATACAGCTGTGTGCGCGTTCATCAGCGTGTCTTCACATACAGCTGTGTGCGCGTTCATCAGTGTATCTTCACATACAGCTGTGTGCGCGTTCATCAGCGTGTCTTCACGTACAGCTATGTGTGCGTTCATCAGCATGTCTTCACATACAGCTGTGTGCGCGTTCATCAGTGTATCTTCAAATACATCTGTGTGCGCGTTCATCATCATTCCTTCACATACAGCTGTGTGCGCGTTCATCAGCATGTCTTCACATACAGCTGTGTGCGCGTTCATCAGCGTGTCTTCACGTACAGCTGTGTGGGCGTTCATCCGCATGTCTTCACATACAGATGTGCGCCGCGTTCATCATCATTCAATCATATACAGCTTGCGCTGCGTTCATCATCATTCCTTCACATAAAGATGTGCCTAAATACACAGGAGTGGAGCCATTTTGAATGTGTGGGGTGGGCTGGGTTGGAGGTGACTGGGTCTCATTTCTCGTTTCTGTTTCGTTTTGTTTCGTGTAAGAAACGAGAAGAGAAGACCTGGTGAGAGCATGGTGGGAGTTGAGAGGAAGGGTTGGGGTGGGTAAATGGGGGTAAATGACGACGGTATGGAATAACCATGAATATGGTCTGTTAATTCAATTTTTCGTATCGTTTAATCTATTATATTAATGGCTAACTGCTATCCGGCAATGAAAGTGTTTGAAGGAGCTGTTCTTTTCTTTCCTATTCTTTTTAAATCTGTTTACATCGTTTTTCTCCCCTACATCTCTCTCTCTCTCTCTCTCTCTCTCTCTCTCTCTCTCTCTCTCTCTCTCTCTCACACCTTTTAATTTATTGTTTATCTCTCACCTCGTTTTAGTGTTCTCAATCATTGGCTGCTTATAATAATTCTGTAGGGAGAGGGCAAGTCTAAGTTGTAAGAACTTGTGCCAGATCCCATTGTGCAATTATTACAATAAAATATGTTTAAATCAAAAATACAGATGTGCGTCGCGTTCATCAGCATTCCTTCACATATAGCTGTGTGCCCATTCGTCGTCTGATAATATCCATATTCATTAATCACGTTATTGGAAGTACCAGGAAGGAAATGTTTGTCCTTCACAAAACTGTCTTTCAAACCAGAAATCTCAGTGAGGCAACCAATGTATGAGGGAGTACCGCATCAACGCCAAATGTTGGTACTGTTCACCACTTCCATGACAGTACATATAACAGATTCTGAATCAGCACCTTCGACTTGACCAAAATCAGTTCTTAAACCGTTTGTGGCTGACTGTGTAGACCTGTGTTTTGGGGCCTTTTGCTCAGCCCCACCACCCCAGCCTACTCCCACCCCACGCCCCAACTATTAACCATTTAGCGCTCAACCCGGCTAAAACGGCGTCTGCATTGATTTTGAGGCATGTCCATTTGCGGAGCAAGAGAAGACTGTTTTTTGAAAATCTGCCACTGGAATGACTGGTGCATATTAAACAGGATCGATAGACTCTCAAGCGTGAAAAGTAGATCAAATTTACGTTACACTGGCCTACCTGTGTTACTCTATTTACATACCTTAAGCCGCCAATGCATGCATACACCGATTTTGATTACTGTATGCGAGAAAATCTTGAAACTACAGCCCAGATTCTGCTTTTGTGGTGGACTGACGAACTAACTAAATAACAGACTAAAGAACATCACGGTGTATCGCGATTT
Organism: Chaetoderma sp. LZ-2023a; assembly: GCA_034401795.1. Classification (NCBI taxonomy): domain Eukaryota; kingdom Metazoa; phylum Mollusca; class Caudofoveata; order Chaetodermatida; family Chaetodermatidae; genus Chaetoderma; species Chaetoderma sp. LZ-2023a. The sequence continues at coordinate 43,488,550 of CM067369.1, read as the reverse complement.
ACTGGGCTGCTACCCACACGATTACTCAACTGCCTGTCTAAAGGGGATCACCAATCGAGAATTAGATTTCAATACATACCGACAAAAATAAAATATTTTATCACATTTTATCTGTTCTGTAGGTGGGGCTTAGAATATACCTTCCGTATCCTCTGCGTGTCGTAAGAGGCGACTAAAGGAGGCAAGGGTGAGGTAACCCTGACAGAAACCTCGAGTGCTGAAGACGGTGGTTCCAGGCCGCACGGCGCATTCTAATAAACCATGGATCCACGCACTTAACGCTTATGATCATGTCGATAGTCACTTACGGGACTGGCGGTATGATCAGCGAACGAAAAGAAGAAGATCACATTTTATAAATTAAAAAGATGTTGACAGATTTTCACAATATCTAGCATTGTTAAGATTTCGGTTAAATTCATAAATTAGGCACGCCATAAAATAGCATCATCTGGTAAAATAACTTCAGTCTCGTATTCCTACATCATGAAACCAGACATAGGTGTCCACATCAACATTCTACTGCACTGACTATATGCATTTTATCATGATTTTGTCGTTTTATGATGAATTTGGCAGCCATTTTGAAATTACTTCATCGAGATGGCTTTGAAATATTAAAATAACTTCAGAACCAGATTCTACACCTTCGAACATCAACATCCAACATCATCATTCTACTTTACTTAGAACAGAAGTTATGTGCAGCGGTCATCTTGAATTTTGAGAAAACCAAATAGATGGCCATCAGCCACCCAACCAAAATTTCATGTAGACACTATGTACTATCGAAATTTTTTTTTCAAATGTTTGTAAACAGACATTGCAAGCTTTTCTAGAATTATTCGATTCTGCCACCGGACTACCAGTATTGATGATGACGAAGCCGATGATGATGATGATGATGATGATGATGATGATGATGATTATGATGATGATGATGATGATGATGACCAATATTGTATAATGCAATGTAACCTACCAGAAGGCAGTACTTACTCTTAGCGGTGGCGACTGATAACATAACAATAACTTTACTAATGTGTTTTCGGTTAAGTAATGTATCTTATAAGATATTTTTCCATTAAACTTATAACATTTTAATAATTTTTACATAATTTACATGAAAATCAAATTTAAACAAATCCTTAAAGATGGCAAAGTGTCATCAGCCAGATTTTATATCAGTGGATGTTCAAGAAAAAAATGTAAAGAAAACGCCGTGTAAACGCGATTGCACACTTTTCTGTCATACTCCCGGACTATATAGGAATTTGCAATGTGCCCATGGGTATTTCAACCGCAACTACGCGTAGAGATTTTAAAGGATCACAACTGCGTGGGTTGGGCGTCACTCTTGGCTCCCAAAGAAGTCTGCTAATTTGGGGGCCAAAGGGGCTCAAAAGGGGCCAAAGGGAGTCAAGGTTATCAGTTTTTAGTTCTTGGCAGAAACGAATGCCGGTTTGCCTGAACAGATCAATGGACATATTAGAAGTTCTCCAATGACAGGGTCATCCCTTTAAGGAAAATGTCCGAACTGCGACAACGCCCATGGTTTTATCCCAAAGAAGCAGGTTAACCTTTTGTCTATAGGCCAAGGTCGTCTCTTCGTGTCAAAATAACCCGTGTCAATAACTTGCCAATAACTTCGTGTCAAAATATGTCGTTAGAGGTTTCGATCTTATCAGAAATGAACTCTCCTTAATCACACAAGTTCGTTGATCATATTAGAAGAACCCGCATAACGGTGCTCAAACAGAGGGGTATATCCTTACAGGGAGAAGTTGAAAACAAAGATGTCTTTTCTCACAATATCAGCCAAAATAGTTTTTGGACCCATCGACCAGATACCTGATGAACTCCCAATTGCTATCATTCCTTGAGTACATATAAATGTTCTATAGGATCCCTCCAATAGTTTTCGAGAAATCAAGGGTTTTTACTATAAGAAATGTATGATAGCAATATTTAAACCGCGTTTCCTCATTGAGTTTTAAACCAAATGACTGGGAACTCGGCAGATATCTAGCACATATGGGCCCTATTGTGTCAATGTGTCAAGTCTAGTTTTCACCAACATAACATTCCGTGTTTTACACGCTTACCGACGATATTTCGTTACTATTTAGCTCTCATCTGAAACATTCGAATAATTCGAATAGGGCCTATTTATTCATATAATTATACGAATATTCGAACACCGATTTTTATTTTTATACGAATACCGAACACCACTTTTTTAAAAACTATTTGAATCTGGTCCCCGTGCCCTTGACCTTTGACCTATTGACCCCGAATTTATCACACATTTTCAGGAGTCCACGGGCAACCTTTCGCCCAAGTTTGATTACTGTATGCGACACATTTTTTAAACCACAGCGCGGAACGACCTTTTCTTACTGACCGACCGACCGAATGGCGTTGTATCGCTGGGTCATCGAGGTAGAATGTTCCAGTGTGACGTTCCTAACCCATCAACACTGTGATAATAGCTTTCACAGATATTTTGTTCCTAGCGTTGCCGTGATTTCCCACTAATAATTTAAGAATTCCACAAGCTTGGGTTGCTTAGTGGAATTTCAATAATAGCGCCATTTCTATGCTCTGTGAGAATATTGTCATTCCAGAATTACAGCCCATTTCAGCCGTACTGGCTACATACCATGCAGTAAACAACTAATGATTATCTCTAGCCCAGCAATGACTAACAATCGAATTTTATTCAAGATGATCAGAACATGTGGTATGTATCTAGCGTGAAAACCAGATATTTCTGAATATAACGTGAATATGGTTAATTACCTCACAACCGCGATTACCTGCAAGTTTGACGATGTGTCCTATCCAATTAGACCGATGATGGCGTCGTTAGCCATAGCCCGGAACTTATTACGTCCATGCCAGTTGCATGGCCACTCGGCAATTAGTCACGGCTTAATTAAAACACCCGCTCCTAACGAATACGATGATTAACAAGCTCGAACGCAGATATGGCAAGATACATTAATATGGCCAAACATTGAATGCAATAACATAATATTTGTCATGTAATAAACATAATTGGTGTCATATTCTTAGAATAGAGCGACAATACCGAGTGCGCCTCAATTTGTCATTGCGACAACGATGGCTAAATTTGATTAATCAGAGCTTTGCAACGCGTATATATTATAGCAGAGATGGACTTTTTCGTTTTGTTTAAAACATATTTTATTGTCAATTAACAACAATTGGATTGAGTCACAAGTCAAACTGACTTAGATTCGACTCTTTCCCTAAGAGACTATAAAATGCAGTATGTTATAATTGTACATAATAATTTTAAAATAAAATGCAAATTTGATACATATTGAGACGTAAGCGCAACATAGAAGGAGATTTTATTTCACCTTAATTTCTGATTACCGATGAAAAATTAAATATGGACATGTATTAGTAAGAGTTTGCCTACAGCGGTATCGAACATTTTAAGTGTTATGTGTAACAAAATAGCGACATAGCCTGAAATGCCATCATAATGGACTAGACCACGCAAGATATAGCTTGTATGGGCTTCCACCATGCCATAATCACTATATGAAAGTCAACTAAGTAATGAGGTCAACAGAGGTCAAAATATCAGAGATTTTGCCATCAGCTTAAAATCGAACAACTGCATTGGTGTGGCTGACAATATGCTCAAAGGAATATTCTAAGCTTAACATCATATAAACAGAGTTTATGTCAAATCTGTAAATAATGTTCATTTGGTTCATAAAATTGTTTTACCGTGGCTGTGTGTTACTGTGGCAGCTGACAGAATGTCAATTCCTTGTGGCAGAGACTACAAGTATGGTGTAATGCTTAATGAACATATCATTGCATCTAGATAAAGTCAAGTGATAAATGATTAGTCAAATTGTCTGTATGTGTGCTTTCTACATACCAGATAATAAATCATGATGGCTGCATATCACATCATGTTTCAATGAACCTTTCCAGTTATAGTTATGCCACGCCCATCTCTAGCTAGGCTCCACCCGAACCTTGCTCGTGTTAGAATCGGTCGATCCTACAACACCCTGATTATCAATTTCCAGAAAGCTGTACAGGTAAGCTGTTGAATGTTTTGAAACTAACCTGATTGGGTGCTGTTGCTGCCTATAAGTGCCCAGTCAAAGTAGTTTCAAACTATGCAACAGCATGTTTATTAAATAGTAAAGACATACAGTTCATACAGCCTGACAGACTATTAAGCAGTTAAGACGGACTAAATCGGGTAATTCATGACGTAATGATTTTGACGTCATCCTACACGTCACGTAGTTGATTATGACGCCATATAACGTCAGATGATGGGTGGATAAATTGGAAATGTCCATTGACAATGATAGCAGAAATGAAGGCGAGGAATCAGCATCTGATAGTGACAATACTTATCAAATGCTGATTCATCACCTTCATTTCAACTGCCATTATCAGCTGATGCGTCTGGATGAATGTCTAGAAAAGCGTACCCTGCCTTACGAAATGTCCTACACTACAACAAGGACCACACAGTAATGTTTGGTCATTTGGTGTGCATATCTGAAACTGATAGGGGAGATAGGAGTCATTGCTTAGTTGTTGTTCTCTCCCTCCCTCCATCCGTCCGTCTGTCCGTCCGCCAATTTCATCAAATCAGCGGATATCCTAATTAATCACTATCATTAGAAAGTTGATTACTCGTCTAGCGTACCGTTAACAGAGAGTTGATTTTGAGTGTTATGCATATGACGGACATTAACGAAGGAGTGTGCGCATGAAAACAGAGTATCTGTTTTCGAAAGGGAACTAGTGATTGTAGTGCACATAACAGAGAGAGAGAGAGAGAGAGAGAGAGAGAGAGAGAGAGAGAGAGAGAGAGGGAGAGAGGGGGGAGGGAGAGAGAGAGAGGGGAGAGAGAGAGAGAGATGGTGCCAGTCTTTGCCATGAAGAATTGGTAAAGCGACGTCTACAATTGCTAACTATGGTACACAATGACCACAATGGCTTATGACCTTAGAGAAGTAAATATGATGAAGAGATCGATGATCAGATGACAACAAATAAAGACGGTGACTGCAGGAGGAGTGCTACAATTCATCACACTGTACGGGCAATGATAGACGGTAACATGGCCGGAACAACGTTGAAAACAATACGAGTACTGTGTATGTTCGTTCGTGTGTGTTCGCGTGTGCGTGTGCATGCGTCTGTGCGGGTGTTGTATGTCTCCAGTCCTCTGTACCATATTTACCAAGCACTCAATGTGGAGGAATACTCTGATATTAGAATGTCGAATGGTTCCCTTCCAGTCGACAATCTCAAAGGAATCTAGCATGCCGCAATCAAAACTGACCCCTTACCTCTGCAGAAGTGACTTTCCTCTAAGGTAGTGCCCATCAACAATACCTAGGAAAAATGATTATACCCATGGTTGGGAAAATCTTGAAAGTGCATTTGGCATGCATTGGTTTGAGGGCAAACCGATACCCGTTGTACTATTTCTAGAGATTCAAATAGAAAAACCTGAAACACAAAACATGGACTATGAAGATGATGGTTTCTGGGGCTGGGCCAACAACAACAGTCATCAGGAAGCAGACAACGCCAAGCGTAGTGAGACGAAGCAATGGATGACGATTAGCATCACCAGGGAGAGTCAGCGAATTATCAACAACTGGGCAATGTAACTCTGATAACGCAGGCTACTGGGCTGTTGCTTGGCCAATACCTGGCCGTGTTAGTCTGGCATTGGCACAGTGTCGGCCCAGTAACCTGCGTTATCAGAGAAACGTGTAAAAGGCTGGAGAAATAAATCTGCAAAATGAAGATCATGACGTCAATGAAAATATGCATCTATTACATGAACAATAGAACAAATAATTGGAACTGCATGCTTAAACGGTTAGACATGTATGTATGATGTCATAGGGCGGCATCAAATAGTAAGTTATAATCTAATGTTCTAGGGCCGAAACAAATTGTAAATTACAATCTTATACGATTTGCTAGAGTCCATACATAAATAAAGCGAATTTCAGATTGAACAGTGTATTTGATTGAGGAACCCACAGTGTGCAATCGTGTTTTCTTGCGTGGCCAATTATCGGTGAATGGAGAGCGATTAGCCAGCAAAACTTACACTCAGCTAACCTAATTGTGAGAATAGCCCGCGCCTTTGGAGGGGAATTGCTATAATTTTGGAGGCCACTTGAGGCGAGGAAGAGTGCCGATAATACACTGGTTCTGCTTGTCAATTAGTCTGTAAACACGGCATAATGGCCGCTTACTTGTTGGAAAGTGTCGGAGGCACAACAGAAGGGACGGGAAATTGAGAGCCTCGTCACCGACGCAGAAAATCACTCTGACACCTCCCGCCAGCATCCATTGAGCACATGAACAAACTAAGGTGCCTAATGTACGACTAATTACAGGCTATTTATCGTTACAGGGAGTCCATGCTTGTAGATAAATAAACTGATAGCGTTTTGTATGTCCTAATTGCCCAGTCCTTGGCCGGCGCCAGTCAGATAGGGAATAGACCGTCAAGGGGCGGGCATCCATGTAAAGAGGTCGTCAGTTTAACAATCATCCTGTCTTCTACTCTATTCTCCACACGATTGCCCGCGGTATATATCGCACGAAACGATCTACATATACGAGTATTTGTGTAATTTAAGGATCGCCGATCAAAATTTTCTTTTCACTATATCCTTCATTAAATGTTTTCCTGCTTTCTTTTGTCGAATAACGTCGCGCTTCCCATCGTGAATATGGCTTAATTTAAAGTGTCTGCCTGTCCGTGTTGGCATGGCTCAATGTTTATCACCCGCAGTTGTTAGATGCTTTCCATTCAGCATATTAATACGCCTTGTGTCACCTTAATTACGCTTAGTAAGTCCAGCAGATTGCATATGCTACACTCTAAATTAACCATTCAATAGCTACATTTGGTCGAAAATATTTGCTTATTAAATGCCCATTTGCAGGATCATCGGGGATGGGGTGGGGGCGGGTTGGGCGACTTCGCCGTGAAAGCGGTAAGGTCCCGCATATTATAGTAATTCATCTGTTTGACTTTATCTGCGCGGATAATTGCGGAAAACATAAACAAAATATTAATACTTTTATTCATTTTGGGAACTGACGGTGAACATTTCCACAGATTTCTTGCATAATACCCGAAATGATGTTGACGATGTTGATGATGTTGAGGGTGTCGTCCGTTTCACACATAGAAGAAGCATTCGCCTTACGTGATGAGGTTCGAGATGAGGCCATGAGGAATCACCAACATTATGAACAACACGGCACAAATGTAGGCAAAGTAACTCGTGAATTTGACCATAGCTACTTTCTCCAAATTCGAACATCCTGCAACTGAAAGCGTGGCCTACATACCAATCTGAAAATTAAATTTTGTGTGTAAGTGAACTTGAGACAATTTATAATTATGGTTCTAGTAGGAGAGGCAGAAGAACAACACACGACGCTAATGTTCGTTTCTTCTTCCAATAATTCTATATAACAAGCTATATGCTATTGCCATGTAGAGCAATCAAGCGAAACAGGAACATTGGTATCATGTGACGTGTTTCTGTGTATGAAGGGCATATCTATACTGTACATCCTCGTGGTGCTCTTGTAATGGAGAAGTCCAGTTTTTGCTATGCCCCGCCGATCTTTAGCTAAGAACCACCCACAGTTCTCCCGTGATGGGATCGATCGATCTCTGAACTCTCCAACCATCAATTTTCAGAAAATTATACAGGTAAGTTGTTGAATATTTTGAAACTAATTTGACTGCGTGCGGATGCTGCCTATTGCAGCAACAGCGCCCAGTCAAATTAGTTTCAAAATCGTCAACAACATGTTTATTAAATAGAAAAGGCATACAATTTGTACAACAATGCTTAGTCCATCATCAATTAAGTGTTCGTGGGAACTTAGCTGCGTGATTCATGACGTAATTGATTACGCCATCATCCTACACGTCGCGTAGTTGATTATGACGTCATATGATTGACTGAGAAACTGTAATCTTCCATTAACTGGAGTATGCTGTCCTTTGACGAGTGTATACAGGTATATTATCAGTAATGATTGAATCATGATCGCACATGAAGAAAACCAACAGAAATGCATTCGTCCTTCCCTCTTGAATTGCCTTTTTTTAAACAAACTTCAAATCAACTCAAATTCATTTTGTTCAGATCAACCGATTTTCTGTTATTGGCAGGAATAATAACCTCTAATATGTTTCCGTCTTTCGCAGTTGTTACCATTTAATATGACTAAATCCACACCTATATTGCTAAAACGGAGCGGAATTTCTATCTGTCCGTTCATGAGTGTGTGCGTCCGTCCGTCTGTTTGTCAGTGTGATGTGGGTTGATATTGGACTTGTGGATATGTATACGTATCCATAGTGTTTAAGGATTGGAAGACTCCGTTGCGCAAAGGCTATGTTGCACACGATTCAAATGCTGCTCTATGGCACTCCAGATCGTACTAAAATGTAGGTATATTGGTGTTTTAAACCCATGTTATGATTGGCTACCGTCACAAACACCATTCAAGCGTCAACTTACTTCAATATATGATGGCTAGAACAGTCCTAAGTCAATGAATTTGTTCTGCATCCATATTACTACAGTCCATAATGTGGCATTACTGGCACCAATCCGGTCTGTGCATTACATCTCAGAAATAGCTTAACATCGCCCCAAAACAAAATAAAACGTACTGTTGGATATTTTGAACATAATTGGATTGGAAGGCATTGACATAAACATATTGGCAATGTCTTCCAATCCAATTCTGTTCAAGATTTTCAACATAACACGCCCAAATTTGTAGACTCCTAGTTTATGGTCAGATCTTTTCCGCTCCTAAAATTCGTGCCAAATTTGACTCGAAGCTTCCGGGTCTAGATTTAGATCCGACCCGGATCCAATTTCTTTTATCCGGATCACGGCTAAGGTCTGGACATCCTCTTGCGCAGTAATTTCCTTCGTTGTGTTAAAAATCGACACCCTCTTACCTGACGGGCCGAGGGCAATCACTCTTCATCTTTCACTATTATAAAATATTACCTTGGCGACGAGGATAGAGCGGTTAACCTTCTGAGCAAGAAAGACCAAATACAAAGAATCATTTATAATGCAAGAGCTATATTCCGGTGAATATTTTGAAGCTAATTTGACTGGGAGATTGTGAAAACTATGGCAGCAACAGCTGTGTGTCAAATTAGCTTGAAGATATTCTACAGCTTACCAATATGGGTGTCTTGAAATTGACCTTTCCAGCTTTAGCTATGCCCCGCCCATCTCTAGTTAAGCTCCACTCACAACTCGCTCATGCTGGGATCGATAGATCCATCAACTCCGTGTCTATTAATTTCCAGAAAACTATACAGGTAAGATGTTAAATATTGTGAAAACTAGTTTGCCTGGGCCATGTTGCTGCCTATAGCAACAACAGCGCCCAGTCAAATTAGTTTCAAAATATTTAACAGCATGTTTATTAAATAGTAAAAACATACAATTCGTACAATAACGCTTAATCGGTCTCCAATTAAGCGTTCCTGACGTACGTATCTACACCATTCATGCCGTCATTGATTATGACGTCATCCTACAAGTGAATTAGTTGATTATGGCGTCATATGATGGATGGATAAACCGGAAATGTCCATTGAGATTCTTGGAATTCAGGTGTCAGAAGGTATAAGATTGAAATTTGTAATGTTTGATTAACGAAATTCTAGCAGGTGTGTGTGTGTGTGTGTGTGTGGGTGGGTGGGTGGGTGGGTGGGTGGGTGGGGGTGTGTGTGTGTGTGTGTGTGCGCGCGCGGAATAGATACGTGATCATTATGAGATTTGTGCAGACACTTCGATAAGATGAATATCGCGTGAACAGTCAGGTTACTTTCAGATTAGTTCAGCATGTTTACCGTTGGGAAATGGTTAGGTCAATAGCCAAATGGCTATGGACATGTGCAGCGTTGATAAATGTGTGTACCAATATACAATTGGCTCTTGCATTGTGCCCATACTAAATCGTCTATTGAGCCGTGCATTGTTGACAAATGGATGCACTGATAACCAATTGGTTAATTATTGTATCTACTAATGAGTCATTATCAACGAAAATTTTAAAATCAATTTTTTTTTTTTTAAATTAATTTATTTATTATTATTATTATTATTATTATTATTATTATTATTAAATGATATCCACACTAAATACGTCCTTCGCTTACAAATCGTTCATAGCACTAGCTGCCAATCAACTCTAAGATCACGTTTCCATGCGGCTCTAGCTGGTGTCGTTGTTCGGGTTCTCCAGGAAGCCATGCTGTGATCCTATGCTGCTCAATCATTCGTCTCCTGAGCTCTGCCAGCCACGATCCAATAAAATCGCTGCCTCGTTTGTCGAGATGTCCCATGATGATAAAAACGTTATAGTTGGTGATGATGCGACAGAACGTTTGGGCTGGTTGTCATTGAAACAGCAGCGATCATTTTACAACACTTAGTGTTCGAGTCTGAACCGAGCTTTCAACAAGGACTCTCAATTACCTTCATTAGTATTGTATCCGGGCGACACTGGCCAGTCATCACAAGAGAACATCACCACTCTCTACAACAGATCACAAGTACGCGCATAACAAGTGATCTGAGTCTATAGAAGCAATATGGAAAACTATAGCCTATTTAGTTATAGCGAGGAGTATCGACCAATGTAACCAATGCATAGTGTTGCTGAGATTCAGTCAATCGCTCAATAATTCAGGAAAGTTTGACAAACTTTTAGTTTGACGTACAAGTTAGATCTAAGTTTGAACTGCCTGATAACATCAAAGAATCGTATATTTATAAATAAAATAGAAAAACTACTTGATTCGCCTAAGAAACAGATATTTAATAAACTGATAATATTCGGATTCTGACTATATATTAATTCAAACAAAAATGTCAAATGCAAGTATGAGTTCACCGTCAAGAGAGGGGAGCTCAAGTGTGTCCGGTGTATCACCTGCGAAACCCACAAGCAAAGGTTACTCGTTTTCAATCAGCAGTATCTTAGGTGACAAGGAAAAGGATTCTCCGACAAAATCTAACATTAACAAGGAGAGTGACAAAGATAACACTGAGACTGGGAAACGTGTTGGAATTAAAGATCATTTTAGTAAGCATGACAATCGCTCCAGCGAAGCACCTGCTTTCGTGTTCAATGCCGCAGACTTTGCAGGTGGAATGATGGGGCTACCCAATAACCCAATGTTGTTGCATCCAGCCCTGCATCTAGCCTTCCCAGGTACACCGCTACCCAGCTCTGTCTGGCCGTACTGGTACGGACTAGGCCGACACGCCAGTCTGTTGCAAACCACAGGTAAGAATTAACATATATTGACAATCTTATAAGATGCTCTCATCTCTGGTAAGTTCATAGAGCTTTGCTATTTCAGGCAGCAACATCTATTTAGTTATTTAATGGCAGAATCCAGTTTTATCTATGCCCCGCCCCTCTCTAGACAAACTCCGCCCACACTTTGAAGTGTTGCGATCGATCCCTGCATACTTTGAATCTCAATTTCCAGAAACGGCGTAACGGGTAATCTGTTGAATATTTTGAAATTAATTTGACTGGGTCTTGTTGCTGTCCATGACAGCAACAGCGCCCAGTAAAATTAGTTCCAAAATATTCAACATCATTTTTATTAAATAGTAAAGACACACAATTCGTACTACCTGACGGACTATTAAAGGCTTAAGACGGACTAAATCGAGTCATTCATGACGTAATTAATTATGACGTCGGCCTACATGTCACGTAGTTGGTTATGACATCATGTGATTCATTGAGAATCTTGATTCATGCACTATTTTCAGGATAAACATAATCGGTTATTATATTTTCATTCAAATAGGCCTATCCGAATTAGACTCGATAATTACCATATTCCCTCATTATCGGAATGAGTTACGGTCACAACAAAATGCCTCAAAATAAGACTAAATTATATGCCCTTAGAGACTTAGGCCGTGTTCTTACTGGAGAGTTAATCGGGAATAACGCCATACCTCAGTATTGCGTTACGTCGGTTAAGTCCCTAGTGATAACACGGTCTTAATTTGTATACCTCAGTTTAAGGAAGCGAAATAAATCTTAACATATGATGATTTCATTCCGTACAAATTATTATAAATGTTTAATTGTGAAGATTAGGGTCTCGTGTCGCTCGTTCAATTTCACAACTTCAAAACTATTTGCAGTATTATTCACATCAGAATACCGGAAAATAAAATTGTTATAATAATATACTTTTAGACGCTTAAACCGTGTACCTAGATGTAATGAAACGAAATACATCTTAAAGCATTTGATGATTTCAATACATATAAATTAATATAATTTTGTTAGTTGTGAATTTAAATTAGGGACTCGTGTCTCTAATTCATTTTCACAACTTAAAAAATTATATTAATTTATATGGAATGAAATAGTCATCTGCTAAGATTTATTTGGTTTCATTGCACATAGGCACACGATTTAAGCTTCTAAAAGTATACAATTTTAACATTTTTATTTTCAAGCATTCTGATGTGAATCTGCACCTTTAATTTAAACCTAATGAGATCATCAGATGTCAAGATTTGTTTTGTGTCATTACATCTATATGACCACAATTTGGGCCTCTAAACATAAACAATTTTGACAATCTTTTTTCAAGCATTTACCTATGAATGTATACTTTTAAATAGTGGCTAATTTAATACAATAAAAAGTTGAATGAAATCTAAATAATAATAATAATATTAATAATAATAATAATAATAATAATAATAATAATAATAATGATTATTATTATTATTATTATTATTATTATTATTATTATTATTATTATTTTTATTTTTATTATTATTATTATTATTATTATTATTTTTATTATTATTATTATTATTATTATTTTTATTTTTATTATTATTATTATTATTATTATTATTATTATTTACTTTAGCACAATTTTAGATATTTTGCACCCAGGTCACAAAATGAGATACGGGGCCGAGTTTATTTACCACATGCACACGTCAAGGCGCATAGACTTGAAACGATTCAGTCACACCAGAATGCTTGAGAATAAAATTGTTAAAAAATTTTCATATTTGAGTCTTAACTTATGTGTCTCAATGTAATGAAAGGATATAAATCTTAGCATATGATGATCTCATTTTATATAACTTAATATAATTTATTAAGTTGTATAGTTGGCATCTCCAATTAAACTTCTCAGCTAAGAATGATAGAATGAACTCAGCATATGCTAAGATGTATTTAGTATCAAAGTTAGTTATTTTAAGCCTCTAAAGGTACGCAATTTTAACAATTTTATTCACAAGTATTCTGGTGTGAATGTGGTTAACAAATTTATCATCGACTCATTCTTATTATTAACATAATTATCATCAATATGGTGTGTCTTTGCCATTTTTGCAGTATTTCATTTCACATTTCAATAAATAAAACATTTCATTTTATTTCATTTCATTTTAGATCCTGTTAGTGAATGCATTGGCTTGTTTGGTTATTAAAGGTACATAGTCACGCCAGAATGCTTGAAAATAAAATCGTTAAAAGTGTAGCCTTTTAGATGCTTAGATTATGTGGCTGGATGTAATGAAACGAAATAAATCTTAACATATGATAATTTCATTACCAATAAATTAAAGGTACGTATTCACACCAAAATGCTTGGAAATAAAATTGTTAAATTTGTATATATTTAGACGCTTAGCATATATAGTGATTTCATTGCGTATTAATTAAAATAATTTGTAAAGCTGTGAAATTGAATTAGAGATACGAGCCCGTAATTTAACTTGGCAACTAAAAAACTTATCTTAATTTATACGAAATGAAATCATCATATGTTAAGATGTATTTCGTTTCCATAATTAAGGCCGCGTTCTCACTAGAGACTCAATGGCGTTATTCCAGATTACGTCTCCAGTGAGAACACGCCCTAAGGCCGTGTTCTCACTGGCGACTTAACCGGCGTAGTGCAATACTGCATGGGGTATGGCGTTATTCCCGATTAACTCTCCAGCGAGACCACGCCCTTGTATACACAATTTAAGCCACTAAATGTACACAAATTTAACAATCTTATTTTCAAGCATTTGATGTGAATATCCACATTTAATATAATTTTTTAGCTTGGGAAACTGAATTAGAGACACGAGGCCCTAATTCAACTTCACACCTAAAAAGAGTATTCTAATTTATACGGGATGAAATCATATGTTAGGATTTATTTCATTTCATTACATCTTGGTATACAAATTTAAACTTCTAAAGGTATACAATTTTATTTTCAAGCATTCTGGTGTGCATGTGAACCTTTAACAATATTATTGGCCATGATTGACCGTGTTCGCCCTAGAGAGTTAATCCGGAATAACGCCATACTTCGGTATGGCGTTATTCCGGATTAATTCTCTCGTGCGAACACGGCCATTAGTAGGCATGAACATGTTATAGCCTCGTAATAACAATGAGTACCGGTATTTGTTTTATTCAAGATATTATATAACGCTGTTGTTTTGGTGAAATTGTTATTATTTTATATCAATTAACACACTTTAATGAACCTTTCCAAATTTATCCATCCGTCATATGACGTCATAATCAACTATGAGACGAGTAAGATGACGTAGGATGACGTCAAAATCATGACGTCGTGGATGACTCGATATATAGTCTGTCTTTAACGCTTAATAGTCCGACACATTGTACTTCGAATATTTTGAAACTAATTTGACTGGACGTTGATGCTGCCATTTCAAAATATTTAACGGCTAGCCTGTATAGTTTTCTGGACTTTGATAGTCAGCGAGTTCAGAGATCTATCGATCTCAGCTCGGACGATGTCTGTGGAGCTTAGATAGAGATTGGCGTGGCATAGCTAAAACTGTAAAGGTTCATTAGGATCCCGTAAGAAATTGACCTTATTGACCTTATTATAATTAATGATCTACTATCTAAAGAAAACACTACACATGCACTAATGCAATCTCGGAACATATGTGACACCTTCCAATGAATAAGAACCATGTCGGCTATAATATTTACAAATTGGTTTATCTGAATGCGTGGAACTATCAGTATTTAGCGAGACGATATAGGGATCTGGTATGTGTAACACGCTATAAAATAATCTGTCAGCACCTTTAGGAGGCGGCGTGTCTGGACAGCTATAGCTCATTTGCTAGTATAATATCCCTTTGTCATATCACAGAAAAGTGAAAAAAATAAGCCATTTTCTGCATCCGGCTCCTAGGATTATTCTCGCGAGAGCAACAAATCCACAAAAGCGAGCGTTTAAAACAAAGCACCACACACAGTACGGCTCAGAAGTAACTGAAAATGTTTCTAAAATAATAAAACAATATTGAAGGAAGCAAAATCTTCCAATCCAATTATGTTCAAAATATTCAACAGAGCATTTCTTAGGACGTGTTCTCACTAGAGACGTAGGTCGTGTTCTCACTAGAGACTAATTAGGCAGTGTTCTCACTGGAGAGTTAATCAGGAATAACGCTATACCTCACTATGGTGGCACGCCGGTTAAGTCTATAGTGAGAACGTAATCAGGAATAACGCCATGCTAAAGTATGGGGCTATTCCTGATTAACACTCTAGTGAGAACACGGCCAAAGTTTCAGAAATACGTTACGTATTTATTCCGGGACAAGAGCCGTGTTCTCACTAGAGACTTAACCGGCGCAACGCAATACTAATGTACGGCGTTATTCCTGATTAACTCTCTAGTGAGAACACGGCCTTAGATCGTGTTTCAAATTGTACTAACAAAGATGTTTCTGTTTTTATTTTGGAAGTTATTTATTATCTGTACTGTATGATCTATGAATAATGCATACGCACATAGTGTGACTTGTTTAAAGCGCGTCATCACTCGAGATCGCATAGACTACGCTAGAGACGCTAACCGTGCTTATAAACTATAGCCTACACGTGGAATTAATCTTGAGCCAAAAACGTCAAACACAAAAAATACTAATTTTGCTGCTGTGAAACTACTTTGAACGGGAGCAACCCCCAGTCAAATTAGTTTCAAAATTACTGAACAGCTTGTCTGTATGGTTACCTTGAAATTGAGATTCTGTGACTTCAGGGATGATCACTCGAGATCGCATAGACTACGCTAGTGACGCTAAGCGTGCTTATAAACTATAGCCTACACGTGGAATTAATCTTGAGCCAAAAACGTCAAACACAAAAATTACTAATTCTGCTGCTGTGAAACTACTTTGAACGGGAGCAACCTCCAGTCAAATTAGTTTCAAAATTACTGAACAGCTTGCCTGTTTGGTTACCTTGAAATTGAGATTCTGTGACTTCAGGGTTCAAACGGTTAATAATCTGTCTTAATCACGTTAATAATGCCACATTCATCGTGTCTATTAACACAGGTTAACCCTGTTTCGCCGAGGCAAGCCACCCGTCCCAATTTCAAGGCAACCACGAACCGTAATCCGAAATCTTTTAATCTATTAAGAATAATTTGACTGGGAGCCTTTGCGGCATTTGACAGTAAATTATTTTTCGAATAGTCAACAAAATGTGCATGTATGTTGCCTCGCAAAGAGGTTTCTGTATCTGGTATCCATAGTTATAGAGCACAAGTAGACGTACTCGTTTATTTACATATGTATATTGATCCTATTTATAGAGGATGGTTAAATGTGAATATTCACAGCAGAACGCTTGAAAACTAACTTGTTATAATTGTATACTTGTATAGGCTTGAATTATATACCTAGATGTAATGAAACGAAATCAATCTTATCACATGATGATTTTTCATTACATATGAATTAATATAATGTTCTAAGTTGCGAAATTGAATTTGAGGTACGATTCCATATTTCAAATTCACAACCAAAAAATTATAATAATTTGTACGGAATGAAATCATCATATGTTAAGATTTATTTATCTCGGTTCATTACATCTAGGCATACGGTTTAAGCCTCTAAAGGTCTACAATTTTAACACATTTATCTTCGGGCATCTTGGTGTGAATATGCACCTTTAACGGACTAACTAGTGCCTGTGGAGATATAAACTGATTAAAGTCATCGCTGCGGTCCAACGTCCAATGGATGGATCCGGCCAGTCATTCAAATACTGGACGTCATAATCAATTACAACACGAATGACTCGATTTAGCCAGTCTTTAACGCTTAATAGTCCCACATAACACGTTGTACGAATTGCATGTCTTTACTATTTAATAAACATACTGTCGAATATTTTGAAACTAATTTGACTGGGCAATACTGATTATTCTTCTATAGATTTTCAACAACTTACCTATATATACTTTTTCTGGGCATTGATAGTCCGGGAGTTCAGTAAACATTCTGTTGAATACTTTGAAACTAATTTGACCGTAACAGCCCTCAGTTAAATTGGTTTCAAATTATTCAACAGCTTACCTGCATAGTTATCTCAAATTAGAATTCTGGAAATTCCGTATTCAAAGTAGGCCTATATACCTGGATTCCTACACGCGTACAGGGTGGGCGGGGCTAAGCTAGAAATGGGCACAAATTTCATCAATTTTTAAATAAAATTAGATAATTTTCTTCACGTAAACAGCAAGCTAGTTAAAAAAACAAGTGACCTTAGGCTCGATCCACCTTACCCCTTGAACACTGACTTACAAGAATCTATACGGTAAACTATTGTCAATGTAAAAATAATCCTCATGTGCTGTTGTCACGCCTGAGTGTAATACAGAAAATACGAAAAATACGAATACTTTGTAACTAATTTGACAAGAACCTGTTTCTGCCACAGCTCCCAGCAAAATTAATTTCAAAATATTCAGCATAATATATGTTAAATTGCAAATGTGTTTTTGGATTCGGCCGTTATGGTTCAAAGATTAAATATCACAATTTTCAGAGATTAAGAAAAATAATTTTGCACGAGCTTTCCGAAATGATATTTGTTAAATGGTAGACATATCTCATAAATGGTATTTCCTAAATAGTATCTGAGAAATGGATTTATTAAAGGGTATCTGAGAAATGATATTTCCTAAATTGTATCTAAAGCCGTGTTCTCACTAGAGACTTAACCGGCGGGCCACCATATTGAGGTATGGCGTTATTCCCGATTAACTCTCTAGTGAGAACACGGCTTTAGAAATTAGATTTACTAAATGGTCTCTTAGAAATGATATTTCCTAAATAGTATCTGGGAAATGATATTTCCTAAATGGTTTCATAGACCGTGTTCTCGCTGGAAACTTAGAAATGAGATTTCCTAAATGGTATCTTAGAAATAAGATTTCCTAAATGGCATCTTAGAAATGATATTTCCTAAAATGAGACTTCCTAAATGGGATTTTCTAAATGATATTTACTAAATGATATTTCAGAAATGATATTTACTAATTGATATTTCAGAAATGATATTTAGTAAAGGAGTATGCTATTCGCGATATTAAATGAATTTGCCATGATATTTAGCATATAAAGATAACGCGCCAATAACCAATTTGTCCAGTTTGTAAATAGCGCAGACCCCTATGTCAATTTGTTATTGACGTGCCCGTTTGTAAGCGGTGTATGGCCCATATGCCAATTTGTTATCGACGAACCCATTTATAAATGGCGCATGGCACATGCCAATTTGTTATCGACGCGCTCGTTTGTAAACGACAGATGGCCCATATACCAATTTGTTATCAGCGCGGCCATTTGTAAACGGTATACGACCCACATACCAATATCAACCTTGCGCCAATAGGAAATGCGCATAGTTGTAAACAAATTGTGATTTCTACCCATACCTTTATAGATTGGTGATTATTTTTCTGTCACTGGGTTAGTTAATTTGACACGTCTTACCTAAAGAAATACCGTCTATCTAACAAGGTGGTGGCGGTTTACTGACTCCTTTACGACATGTGTGCGTAACGTTTGACGAGGTGTGACGCACACGATGTTTAAGCAATGTATTAAATAAATAATTTCAGAAATAATCTCTGCAAATGAACATCTCCTATGAGAATACTTAAATACTAAAGAAGGAATGAGTAAATGAACGAGCAGACTGATGGACGAACAAACGAATAAATAAGCAACAAATACATATATGAATGAACACGGGTATAAATAGGGACAAACACTGTTAGATATCTCTGAACAACTGAAAGGATCACTGAAAAGACAGGCAAGACAGAATTAATGAATGGATGGATGGAGGTAGTGCCTATTGGCGTAGGTTTTTTATTGGCATATGGGGCGTGTGCCGTTTACAAACGATCCTGTGTCGTTTACAATTGATTATTGGTACGCTACATCAACATAGCAGAAGGGTTCATTCCTAGCTATGTCCCGCCCATTTCTAGCTAAGCTCCGCCCACTGTGTACGTGTGCTAGAATCAATGTATGTACCCTAAATTATCCATACGGGAAAGCTATTGAATATTTTGAAACTAATTTATGTTGTGTCTTTATGGTATCATCGGCTCCCAGATAAATTACTTTCAAAATATTTAACAAAGTATTTATTCAATTGTAAATCCACCAAAAACATGCAATTCGTACACTTGGCGGACTTTTTCAGCTTCATGACGGAATCAGTAGGCCTATGTAACGTCAACGGAGTAATTGACTATGACGTCATGTACTTGAGTGACAGACCATGTCCCTCTGTTGTTACCCTTTTCTTAGAAATGGAGGGATCCGATCTGTATGTCTTAGATTAATTTAGAATTTAATCAACATAGGCAGTAACAGCATCCATTCAAATTAGTTTCATAATATTCAACAGCTTACACGCATAGTTAACTTGAAATTTAGATTTTGGTAATTCAGGTGTCAAAGTCTTCAATCGATTCCAACACGTGTACAAAGTGGCCGGAGTGTAGTTAGAAATGGGCCAGGCATAGCTAGAAATGGCTCTCAATACTCCATTGATTTTAATCAGGTGTAGAGGTTTATTTATGTGGTAACGGACATACTACATTGGATTAATTACTCATCCTGATGACATTTATTAAAATTAGGATAATAATCCTATTTATAATCTCCCCGAGAAATATTCTAAACATTAGATGTCCTGAGAAGCCATTTCCACTGTTCGGAGTGAGAGATAACATTTTTATTCCCTTCCTAACTGGCCCGTATTTCTTATAGTGTCAATGGAGATTATGTTGGCTGGCCAGCAATGTAGGCTGATGGTACCGCAGTATTTACTTATCTAAGAACTGCATTTGCAGATGCCCAGCTGTCACGAAGAGGCCCAGCTGTTAAAGATGCACAGTAACAGTGGTACTCAGTGCAGTATCGGTGTAATTGTTTAGACAAAGGCAGCCTGGACTCGCAGTTTCCAAAAGGACTGGATTCCAATGTCACATGCCATAACATACAATTCGTACACTTGGCGGATGCAATGCAGAGGAGCCGCAATAAAATGAGACTGGGATTTTGCTCTTCATTTACCACGGAAGCCAACTGGGTTATCCTAATGGGATAAAAATGCGCATAAATGGCGCACCAACGCTTGTTAACATTGAAAATTACCTCTTAAATATACGAATACGCACTGTCGTTGCGTAAATGGGACCTGCTAGACAGGGACCCGATATACGCCATTAAAGGTCATATCCACCACCCTTGCTCTTCATTCATTCGCCCACTGTATGCAGTATGGCTCCTTTGCGACTAAATACATCTGATGCGCGTGCATGAAGAGGTTTCCATAGACCTAATCACATTCTTGAGCTGTTCTGTAGCTTTATTGAGTTGATCTCAGAACGGCTTCCATTCCTCGTTGTGGCATCTAAGTCGTCCCTATGCTTCATATCTAGTGGGAGGCCCTATGTCGACATGGTTTCATAAAGTTAGCTAGCTAGTGCATACACAGCACTGGAGGAGGTCGCTCACGTGCGGACAACCAATCGAGCTTTGGAACTCTAACGCTGCACATTTGTACCCGTACCCTCGTCTCGGTGTCATTTCTTGCATTTTGTATGAGTATTTCACATCCGTGTTATTGGATATGGACGCAATTCTGATATTGGCAATTGATTTGTGCACCATGTGCCAATGGGTACCTCATTAATGAATGAATGAATGGTGTATTTCCTCTGAACTGTACACAGTTATAGGGATGCAATATATTATTATTGTTTATCAACAGCATACAATTTGCACACTTGGGGAATGAATCAGTTATCTGGTTGAGCACTGTTGACAAACGGCTGCCCCGATAATTAATTGGCTAATGGTCCAGTGCCGTTGACTGATGGACGAACCAATAACTAATTGGTTATCAGGGCATGTGCTGATAACAAACCTGCTTGTCGATAGCCGACTGGTTCCGCACCGTTGACCATCGTTCCAGTACCGATTATTAACATGCTAAATTGGTTTGCACATTGCATTAGACATGACGAGAGGTCCTTTCCAGAGTACCCACCCATCATATGACGCCATAATGAACTGCGTGATGTGTGCAATGACATCATAATGAATGACGACATGAATGATGTCGATAAGTACGTCACGAACGCATATTTGAAGACGGTATATGGGCTGTTGTACAAATTGTTTGCTTTTACTATTTAATAAATATTATGTTCAATATTTTGAAACTAATTTGACTGGGCGCTGTTGCTGCCTATGGCAGCAACAACACCCAGTCTAATTAGTTACAAAATATTCAACAGCCTCCCTGTATAGTTTTCAGGAAATTGATGGCTAGGGCATTCGTGGATCGATCAATCCAAACACGAAGAGGTGTGGGTGGAGCTTAGCTACTGATGGGCGGGGCATAGCTAAAATGGAAAGGTCCATTGTATAGGTATCACAATACGGATTCGGCTAATAGAAAAACTAACATATAATAAGGTAAAACCTTTCAAAAAATAAGCTAAGACGTTTAAAAAACAAAAACACAACCATAGTAGTTTTCACACGCATAATTGTCAATCAAATAATGCTCCAAATATTCAACAGTACGTTTTAATTTGTTTTGAAAACATTTAAGTGTATTCCTGGGCTGTACTGTATAGACCAATAATAAACATCAACTACACGCACTTCGGAGACTTTCCTTAACAATTACTCACTAAATATTATTAGAATAACATAAGAATCGGAGGCTAGGCACCCCTTTAGCGTTAAGCAAGTAAAATGAAAGAGCGCTGTTTAATGGGATTTTCTCAGGAATAAGGTGATTAACCTGTGGTATTCGCCATGCAGGGGTCCATTCTTGTTCTAACTAACACATTAGTCATCCTCGCGTGTGTGTGTGTGTGTGGGACCTCTGTTATTCTTTTTCGCATGTGGTGTGCCTAGCGTCGTTTCTTGACTTATGTTATTCTTTGTATCCCGTGATGTTCCTAGGGTCATTCTTCCCTCCTTATTCCTATTATATATGATGTTCTACATGTCACCTGTAGACGCCTGCTACAAAGGTGCTTTAAGGTAGGCCTACAGATGATCAGAACAACTGCAATCGATTTGCTAGAACCGGAATTTAATTAGATTCGTCGGATATGATCATGGGGTTGCAGTGGGAAAAAGCTTTTTCGACTTTTGCCTTTAAATCGATCACGTGTTATCGTCGTCGTCGTCGTCGTCGTCGTCGTCGTCGTCGTCGTCGTCGTCGTCGTCGTCGTCGTCGTCGTCGTCGTCGTTGTCATCGTCGTGAAAACTGTATAGCTCTATTTCTTTTCTTTAAACTATGGCCAGAAAATTAATTAAACGATAAATAAATACATTATTATTATTATTATTATTATTATTATTATTATTATTATTATTATTATTATTATTATTATTATTATTATTATTAATATTATTATATTACAGCCAACCGCGAGAATTTGACAGAAATTCCAATACCACCTAGCCGTTTCAGTGGACGACACAACTACAGCTCCCTCTGGAAACACGATCGAGAACAAACGTCTCCTAGCGACGTAGATAGGCGTGACCTCTTGTCACCTGGGAAAGATGGAAGCGGAAGTCGTAGCGAAGAATTCTCAAAACGGCATGATGACGACGCGAGCGTCGTTGAATCCGACTCTGGTGCGGAAGAGGATATGATAACAGACGATTCTAACCATGTGAACAGCACAGTAGACGCCGACCCGAAGTCGGCAGATTCGTCTAGTAATTGCTGTAGTGATAAAGAAATATGTAAGCGGAAAAAGAAGACGAGGACAGTGTTTTCTCGTAGCCAAGTATTTCGTCTCGAGTCTATGTTTGACATGAAACGGTACCTGTCAAGCTCAGAACGCGCGGGCTTAGCTGCTTCGCTCAGCCTCACAGAAACACAAGTCAAAATCTGGTTTCAGAATCGACGGAATAAGTGGAAGCGACAGATTACTGCGGAAATGGAGGCTGCGTCTTTCGTTAACGCACCGAACCCGAATCTAGTACGAGTTCCAGTACTCTACCGAGACAGTTCCTTCAAAGACCAGTATAAATCAGCTGACGTTGACTTGGGTATTGGCACGACTGGGTCAGCAGCCTCACTCTCAAGAGCGACATTCCCAAACTTTTACACACACTCATTGTCGTCACTAAATCACTTTCAATCTACCTTGCAAATGACATGAATCTGGGACTAAAACCTTTACAGTACAGCTAAAAAATAACTTAATCTGTTTCCAAAACAACGTAAAACACACTGTTTGATATTTTGAACATAATTTGATTGGATGACATTGTTGCCTTAGGAAGCAATGTTTTCCAAAACAATTATTATTAAAATATTCAACAAAATCATTTCGCACATTGTGGTCAAAATTGTACCAAGTTACCAAATATCATCCTTCCGGTTCCTGTTTTGGAGACATGGTAACTTATTTCTATGCTGTACTTCACTAACATATACCGATCTCAAGATTAGGCGAAATGCACAATCGCGGCTCGATCTACCAATAATAGCTTGTTTCTTCATTCGCTTGGCGTCACATCAGCTGATGTCACAAACAAATGACCCACTATCAAAGTGTTATCCGGGTAAAATGATGAACCATGACATCAAGTTATATTTTAAATAATTAAATTTGAATACTATTTTAACAGTAGTCGACAATAGCTTGCCATGAAATCAACTTTCGTATAAAGCTGTACGATTATTCGATATTTAGAAATATCGCGATTATTTTGTATAACTCGATGCTAAAAAGAAAGTATCGAAATAAATGTTCACGTTGTGGCTACATGTTTACTATTTTGAAATTAATTTGCCTGGAAGCTGTTGCTGCCTAAAACATGAACAGTTTCCCGGCAAAGTGCTTTCAGAATATGCACAGTGTGACATGGCATTAGTGTCATTAATACCAATGTCAATGTGTGTATAATTATTTCTCGACTCCCAGACATCGTCTTCTTCTAACATCGGGGCATATGATAAGTCGATATATCGTCATGTGTAAGCTCTAAGTCGCGGAGTAGTGTCTAAGGGCGTGTTCTCACTAGAGACTCAATCCGGAATAACGCCATACTTCAGTATGGCGTTATTCCTGATTAACTCTCTAGTGAGAACACGGACTACGGTTATATCATTCACTTTCGTGTCAAAATTTTCTATTTTAAAGTGCTAAGTTTATAACCAGCTATTTCTATATCGCTATAAAAGCACTATTTTAATAAATAATTAGTTTTTTACCTATTGTTTCATTTTTCTATCAGAAAATTTCAACTTTGTATGTCAAAATCACATGTTATTTCCTTAGACAATATAGCGAAAAAATCATGCTTGCAAATCGTGATCTATCGATATATCGCGTGGGACCGATAAATGAATTCGATATCGGTATGCTCGTTGGTAAACGGCGCAGTGAACCAGTGTCGAATTCGTTATCGGTGCACCGGTTGGTGAGCGGCACAGGGGATCAATATCAATTGCTATATTTTTGGCGATATGAAGCAATGCCAAGCGTCAAACATTTCTGATTGTCTGATTGTATCAGTCCTTATTAATGGTAACATGTATAGGTGTTTACTTAGGCGTTACATAAAGTTGCATTGGCCCCATAGATGTGCGAATATCAAGCTCTTGACACACAAATAAATAAACATAATAATTCATAAACTTTTATTCTTTAGCCGTTTAGCCATCATATCAACCTAGAAACGGCTTCTGTAGCGGTCTTGAGAAATATCCATTTGCAGAAAAAAATGAAGACTATTTTTGAAAATTTATTACTGGAATGACTGGCTCGATAACCGAGCCAGTCATTCTAGTGGTCAATTTTCAAAAATAGCGTTCTCTTGGTCTGCAAATAGACATTTCCTATGAGAGAATTGAAATTTTCTTGAATAAATTCGCGGGTTAAAGGGTTAATAACCCATGTATTAAACCCCTGAAGATCATCAGCACAATAGCGCGCACAGAAAACTATAGAATAGGTTAGACTTTTGTAATAATAACTGAATCTAGCACAGATAATATAAAACAGGATCTGAATCTCCGAGTCCTTAAATGTACTTGTATCGGCTCAATTGTTGTAGGAATATAAAACATAGAGGCGACACAACTTTATATAGCACCTGAGTAAATGCTTATAAGCAAACTAGCAGCGATATTGTTTTATTTGTGTTGATATAACATCTGATAATGGCCTCCAGCGCCATTGACCAACGGGGGCGCCGATACAACATTCGATCTTAGTACTTGTACCGTTGGCCAATGTGAGCGCTGATATAGGATTCAAGATTAGTCCTCTGTACCACTGATAAATGTGCGTGCCGATATCGATTTCAAGATTGGCCCACGCCATCAATGGCACAATTCCACAGATTCAACATTGGCGATGTACAGCCATATATTGCGCGATAGCCGGGTAGGTGGAGTTAGGACACATACACATTGGTACTAGTCTAATTGAAAAACAAGGTCAAAATTTAATATTTCTTCATTACTTTGACTGGAAATTTATTGTCAAAGCTACCAGTCAAAGCAATTTCAAATTATTCTACATATCACCGTACGTTGCTCACGATTTTCCCATGTTTTTCAGCTTAACATCACAAAACGTCCAGATTTTTTTATCAAATCACGAAATTGGTGTCCTATCGAGATATAAAAAGATAGCATACCTCTTGGTGCACATTGTAGCTCAGAAATCAGTTAACGTGTTTCCAAAACAAAAACAGAAACACAATACAATTACTACAATAATATTGAACAATGTTGGAAAAGATGTACGAAATGTTCTGTTGAATATTTTTAACATAATTGGATTTGAAGACATTGCTGCCATAGCAATGTTTTCCAATCCAACTAGGCCTATATGTTCAAAATATTCAACAGTACGTTTTATTTTGTTTTTGAAACATGTTAAGTCATTTCTAGGCTGTACTGTAGACCTATCTTGTGCCTCTGTGCAGAAGTGTAGTGCTGTATTACTACGCTAGGAACATAATGCTAGGCCGTGTTCTCACTACAGACTTAATCCGGAATAACGCCCTACTGAAGCATAGCGTTATTCCTAATTAACTCTCTAGTGAGAATACGGCCTTACAGTTCCAGAGATACGCGTAGGTTTATCCGAATATTATATTAATTAATATGTACAATATATAATTATGACTAAACTAAATATGTGCATTAGTGTTATTCTATTATAAGAAATATTTATTAATAATAATTATTTAAGTAAATTAAAACATATTATATGATACATCTATTTTTTATTTGTTTCCTTTTGTGGTGTTATCCTTCCCTATTAGACATCTACCTCATACAGCAAATATAGTGGCATATCCTCTACAGGCTGCTTGGTCAGAATAGTGAAAATATTGACCGACTGACAGACCTACCGACAAACTAACCGACAAACCAACTGACAAAGTGAGTGACGTACACAGATGCTAAGAGATCCGCAATTAAAGTTTCATAAAAGATTTTTTTTACCCATGATGATTTGCAAATAGCTTTATCCATGCATCATTTGACATGATAGTCAACTACGTGACGTATATGATGACGTCATAATCAATTAAAGCATTAATGACCCGATTTAATCCGCCTTAAATGCTTAACAGCCGGACACGTTGTACGAATTGTATGTCTTTACTATTTAATAAACATTTTGCCGAATAGTTTGAAACTAATTTTACGGGACGCAACAGCACGCAGTCAAATTAGTTTCAAAATATTCAACAGCTAACCTGTTTAGTTTTTATGGAAATTGATAGTCAGGGAGTTCAGGGATCGATCGATCCCAACCCGAGTGATTTGTGGATGGAGCGTACTTAGATATGGGCGTGAAATAGCTCAAACTGGAAAGGGCCATTGCATCGAGATTCAGGACGCAATGTCGGTAACACAGAGGACATGATGAATTAAATTAAAGTAAATTGTAAGAATCTCACAGTCGCCAGGAACTGTATGTGTTCCAACATCCTGCCGTACAAGCACTCAATTATGCTCAATACAGGGATCCAGTTCTAGCCATGCCCCGACCACCTCTAGCCATGCCCCGCCAACCTCTAGCTATGCCCCGCCCACCTCTAGCTATGCCCCGCCCACCTCTAGCCATGCCCCGCCCACCTCTATCTATGCCCCGCCCACCTCTAGCTATGCCCCGCCCACTTTGTACCCGTGTTGGAATCAATTTATATACTTTGAATTTTAAATTCCCAGAACACCAATCTCACGGCAATTATGCAAGTAATCCGTTGAAAAATTTGAAACTAATTTGACCTTGCGCTATTAAAATTAATTCCATAATATTCAACAGAACGGTTAAAAAATACAATACAATTTGTATACTTGACGGACGTTTCAATGTTCATGACGTAGCTAGATACGTCACTATGTATTGTGATGTCAGCCTACTGGTGGTGGTGGTGGTGTTGTTGTTGGTGGTGTTGGTGGTTGTTGTGGTGTTGGTGGTGGTGGTGGTGGTGGTGGTGGTGGTTGTGGTGGTGGTGGTGGTGGTGGTGGTGGTGGTGGTGGTGGTCGTGGTGGTGGTGGTGATGATGCTGGTGTTGGCGGTGGTGCTGCTGGTGGTCGGGTGTGGAGTTGGTGGTGGTGTCATTCTGTAGCTTATCTTCCGACCACTATATGGGATTTACGCTTTCTGCACACGTCATCGGATATCAGACGCAGTTGGAGATCGTCATTAATGCATCCATATTCATGCAAATACATCCAGGATCTTTGGTCGTTTGTTGTTGCAGCAGTCCTGTGACATGCCAATGTCTATCGTTGGAGAGTCCCAATGTTTGGATATGCCCACTGCCACAACTATGCACTGCGCCCAGGAGATCTCTGGACAGCTGCTCCATCGCTTAAAGCTGCACCGGTCAGCCTCAGTACCATGATAAACCTTTTGTCGGCCGGGGTATAAAGTCACATGGAACACGATCTTACAGATGTTATGTAGGAACATCATATGACACAGGTTTGCTGCTCATCCAGACATAGGATGTCTTCTTGGGTTTGGGCAGCGCTATAAGAGTATCTCACTATCTTGACCAATACGATCGATGGGGAAGTGTTGATTAAAGTATTGATTAAATGTGTTGGTGGCCTGGAAATGCCATTACTTTTTAGTTCACGACGGATGCTGCTAGGTCCTGATGCACGTCCATTTATTATAGTCGTATGTGCCTTGTCAAACTTTTGACACATAACCTGGATCAGTGAATCGGTTCTTTAAACATTCTCTCCTTGGTCAACCCCGATAAAGTTGCCTTCAGTGTTATGTACAGCAAGCAATGGTGGCAGCTCTCGAAGTCCAGATCACCCTGAGCATTTTGCGACAATTATCTGTGGTTGTTATTTTATCTGCTGACGAGTTCGCTGCGAATTCCGCCAATAGTTCGCTGATCTGGAGAAATGTGCAGTAGTGTTCTTTGCATATTATTATAGATCTTGGCTATGGAAACTTTGAAAGGCGAGGAGCCGTAATACAATCTTTATTTGGACAGATTTTCAACAAGGAGATTATCTTGACAACTACTCCATTGGTGGATAATGTTTCAATGTATTGTTAACAATATACTGGATAAAGCCGCGTTTATATTTGAACTGATGTTGGGGGTTGCTCTCTGACCCCCATAGTATGTATGACTCCATACATATGCTGATCAATGAAGTGTTTGCCGAGTCTGACTATTAAACTCTCCAAGCATATAGGGCTGTATAGAACGGCTAAATCAGGCAGGCAATCACATTTTTAGTTGATAGGCCCTTTTACGGAAATGCGAAATGATGTTATCATATATACCAGCCATCTGGCTTCTTTTGGCGAGCGTGATGTACTGCAGTGAGCTTCAGCTGCCAGAAACACACCCCATACACCACACCGACTCACGCATCACCTTGATTGACCAATTCATATTCTCCAGACATTCATATAACTCCTTATTTGCAGAATTATAAATTAGATATTTCCATGCACATGTTACAATTCTAAATTGAACCAATGCATTCATCACCTCAGCCGGTTGGCGAAATAATTGCAAAAGCTCTCCACAGAAATCAATTGTAAGTTCAAAAGTCACTGTCACCTGCATGATAAGAACTACACCTGTATCAACACGATGGCCATTGCCACAATTCATCGTCCTATCTTTGACCCACTTTTTCTGCTAGATATCTATCATTTAGCATATCTAACACTGCTACTATAACTGCTAAAATATATTACAAGACGAGTGCCTCTTAAGCTCCAATGCAATCAGACAATGGGCGCATTGTGCGTTGCTATTTGATTATCGCATTAAATTTGACCTTAAATCTCAAATAAGTATGCTAAAATGCTTTTTTTAGATTTCAAGCCTAACCAATGCAATACAATATCTTAGCTCTGGACCACAATCGATTTTCCTCATCGAAATGGTCTCCCCATAGGGATGCCCACATGCTACGGGAAATCTCTATAAGGCCCCAACCCCCACAACCCACACCCCGCCCCACACCGCCCAGCTACCAAACCACTCCACCCATCCCGATATCAACACCGGGCCTCTCGTTAGAGATGGCGTACTAAGCTAGCGTAGACGTTATAGACGATGAAAAGAAGCCCCTCAGTAATCCTTTCACTCTAGATTCAGAACAGATCAAGAATGCGCATCTATTCGGGAACGATGCCAAGACCGAGTTCACCCATATGCTAGATACAGACGAAGCTAGTGACAACGTTGCCACACTGCGGGAGCGGAGGAATGCAGGATTATCATAGCATCCATCCATCCATCCATTCATCCACCCACACACCCACCCACCCACCCATCCACCCACTCACCCACTCACCCACTCGCCCACTCACCCACTCACCCACTCACCCACTCACCCACTCACCCACTCACACACACACACACCTGCCCACACACCCACATACCCACACACCACTCAACCAACCAACCAATCAATCCACCTACCCAACAACCGACCCACCCACCTACCAACCAACCACCCACCCACCCACCTACCCACCCATGCATCAATCCATTCATCTAGCCAGCCAGCCAGCCAGCTGTCACCGAAACCATCCGCCCACACATCCGCCCAACCATTCATCGTCTTCAGGCATCATCGTAATCATTCATCATTTTCATCATCCATCTTCTTCATCATCCATTATCTTTATCATCCTCATATTTTCACGGATCTAATGAATATCTGCCATGGCGAAGATAGGTCTCAGAATATAAGACTTAGTGATGTAATAAGGAAAATCAGGTTCCTCCCCAGGCCATGAGTTTCCGAGATTTCTTGATTCTACCTTGACGTCTCATGATATGACTTTTATGTTACCTTCACATGGCCACCAGCTGCATGATGTTGCAGACTCGCATTGCCGTAGCTATCGTAGCCTCTCCAGGCATGTTACTATCCTAGCAACAAACCTGCCCACGCAGAAGCAAAATACCCAACAAATTTGCTATCCACAAATTGTTATCGATTTTACTCTACCCTCATAGAGAATTGCGTTGCATAGTTTGTACAGTGCCGAGTTTGAAATTAGGGTATTTGGCCAGCGGCGATACTTGATGGCTCGTAAATGCTTGCGATCGCAAACATCGTGTGTTTAGGATAGCCATTGAAGCTGCCAATCTGTCGCAGTTATAGAGCATTACTGAGATATATGTAGCATCGAATAGATGCATCTGGACATTCGTGGGAATTTATTAGAGTCGTGTATCCACAGCTTCCGGAAGGTATGGAAAGCAATGTTTCCTGGCACGCAACAATTTGCAATGTCGCTTGAACTGCAGCGGGGTTAGCTCAAGATTCTGCCCTTCCCGCACTTCCCCTTGTCCCGGGCTAATGTAACTTCATCATTCCTTTCCTGTGTCTGATGAGTATATATGTGTGGATTCGGTTTTGGTTTCGAGTTGTTCGAAATGGACCGTTTCGTTGACATAATCCATCTCCAATGGCAATGTGTATATATGTATATATTTGTTCTTGTGAGGGCCTCTCCAAAATTAGACAGCTGAAGATGTACCCTCCTTAAATAAAGATTATAATTATTATTATTATTATTATTATTATTATTATTATTATTATTATTATATAGTTTTGAAATTGGAGAGTGAGTTTGGTCTTGTTCAGTATTCTCGAACGGATGATAGAGCTGTATCGGATGATAGAGCTGGTAACAAGTGAAGAGCACTGCTGAGAAGAGCACTGGTGACCAACTGTCTACCGTGGTGATTGCCAGTAGGAGTCTCAAGAAGCGTAGTTCGTTATCATCACAGTTTACTTGATGCAGGAATTGAAGAATTTGTTCTCTCTTGATGGTATCAAATGCACGTGAAATGTTGATTCCCATCTTGTCGAAATCCCAATACTTTGATAGAACCACCGACGCCGGCATACGTTGTGCCCAAACTATGTTGGCACAACTGCTTCCTCTTTTAGCTATTTTTGACAGACCAATGAGGGACTGCACGACCACAAAATGTCGCATTTTGAGCGGGCATGGCCAAAGAACTGAGACATCACTTAACGATCCTTTACTACTCAATTCCCTCTACGATGGCCTGTGTACAACCATCAATATTCAAGCAAGATGGCAACTGTTCATATGTGGTGGCATCGAAGATTAATAGAGTTTATAGACACAATGAATGCATATATACAAATTAGAATTCTGTCCAGTTCAAACTGTAGATTGTAAGTCACATGACGAAGGACAAGATCCATGATAGGCACGAAAACCCGTCATGTTCAGGCTGTTCAGACAAATACCGTAAAAAGAATAACTATATATGTTGCTTAATAGGTTTAACGATTGTTATGATGTTATGACTGGTTTGACTGAGACAACATTTTATCAATATCAAATACAATAACAAGGTCCATTTCTAGCTATGTCTCGCCCATGTCTACCTAAACTCCGCCAGCGCTTTGCCGCCTTGGGATCGATCGAACCCTGAATTCCCAGATTGCCAATATCAAGGTAACTATACAGGTAAGCTGCTGAATATTTTGAAAATAATTTGACTCGGTGTTGTTGCTGCCTAGCGGAACAACAGCGCACAGTAAACATAGTTTCAAGCTTGTCAACAGAATGTTTATTAATTAACAAATTCATGAAAAGCATACAATTCGTAGACTTGGCGGGATATTCCGGCTTCATGACGGGGTATATTTGTTAATTATGATTGTAACGTCAGGTTACGTAATTGCTTATCACGTCATATACTTGAGTGACAGATCGGTTTCACCCATTAAGCCTGTTTAATACGGATGCTTGCTTTTGGGTCAATAAAAGATGATGGCTTGAGGCCTAAGACTGGTCCCCATTCTGGTAATCCATGCAGTATACTCACAGGTTAAACACTCATTACTCAGTTGGTACTGAGTTAGTGTTCATCGTAAACGAATATCCTCAATCTACAGCTAATAATTGAGGATAGTCTTCCTTTAAGCATGCACTATTTATTAGGATTATATTGGAATATACTTCTTTATTCTTTATTATTCAACTGTTTGCGTATGTATGTATTCCTCCTAGCTACACCGAGACTCTTGGCTCTGAATTGGAATAACATTGTCACCTGATATTCATAGTTGATCTTTCATAAACGTCCGTGTCACAAATTTGGGTTTCACTATCGGTTGCCAAAGGTGGGATCCGTGTTGAAGAGGTAAGCATAGGGGAATACACGAATCCGCCCCATGCATTCTTGTGGTTTTCTCTATATTACCAATTAAATACTTGGTCAGAGCGACAAATTAAAGGCATTCACCAAAAAACCAATCCCCCTCCCCGACCCTTGATTCGAATAAGAACTCGTTTGTTGGCTGCGTAAGTATTGCATTGATCTAACAACAGGGGTGATCATATTCCTAAGAAGGGAGCTGGTTGACCCCTATATTCAAAACAAAGTCAACAAGCACAGTGTCTGGTATCTCACCAATCACATACATATTGTCTTTAAGAGAAGAACCAATTATCAGATCGAAGACGTAGTCATAGACTCATGGTCCCTATAGCTCCATCCATCTAGAATAATAAAGTGCCAGTGGAAAATCACCAGGAGAAGCTCATTACAAAATTTGATAGAACTTAGTGAAAAATCTATTGATGAAATTATTTGAAACTTAATGACAATATATGATCTGGAGACGCCGGTCTTCTGAGAAATTATGTTAGAAAACATAAGGCGAAAAGATGATTTTAGCCTCAGACAGTTAGTCAACTGGGTGAACCCATTACCTATGGGCCACGGGGGTCATGCGTTGCATACAAAGCTGGTAGTCCATAATGAGACAAGTGCCGAACGAACATTAACCATGGGAGCAGGATGTGTCAATAATAATAATAATAATAATAATAATAATAATAATAATAATAATAATAATAATATTAATAATAATAATAATCTTTATTTACCAGTAAATCTTCAGTGACCTGATTTTAGAGACTCTCACAAGAATATATATATGTACACAATTACAGACAGATCATAACAATGTGAACAGTAAACGTAATGTTACTGTCGTCATCGGCGTCGGCGTCGGCGTCGTCGTCGTCGTTATTATTATTATTATTATTATTATTATTATTATTATTATTATTATTATTATTATTATTATTATTATTTCAAGGCTCCATTAGCGTGAAAGATACAACAGAAAGACCCCGAGTACATCCAGTCACGTCACCAATTGTAGTAATTATTTGTTACTAAGGCCGTGTTCTCACCGGAGAGTTAATCGGGAATAACGACATACCTCAGTATTGCCGACAGTAAGTCTCCTGTGAGAGCGCGGCCTAAGGTAATTAATACATTGTTTACACTCATCCACACCATGACCAGGTGATGGTCTCTGGCCGATATCATTCGGGCTAGAGGTGCATTAGCACATCGTTTAGGCTAAGTTTCATCATTAGTGGTCTAAGGCCGTGTTCATACAACCACTATTTCGGTAAATACCAGATATATCGGCTAGCGTTCTCATTGGTCTGGCTCTTGTACCGGAATAAATACGTCATCTATTTCGAATTTAAATCCCACAAAATCGGCGGTTTATCTTCCGATATATCGCTATTGCTTTCCTATGTGAACGCAACCTATTCCCTCAAAATTTGCGAGGTAGCGTTACCGTCAGCTTTTTTCCTCTCGCTGGCAGGTAGCGCTAGGGCCAGAATCTTATCTCACACTACACCAGGTAGCACCACAGTTCAGTCCGAGACTATATTCTAGCAGTGTGAATGCAAACCGATATATTGGCTAATTATTAACCTACATGGTGCACGAAATAGTTAAACAGGATTGGGCAATGAGAAGGAAGTCTTAGGCCATGTCCTCACTGGAGACTTAACCGACGTAGCGCAATACTGAGGTATGGCGTTATTCCCGATTAACTCTCCAATGAGAACACGGCCTTAGATTACATTTCATGAGATCTGATTGTAAAATACTTGACATGTTGTTGCAATAGCATCCTGTATTAAGCTGTGTGACCAGCGGTGAATGGACCTTTCCAGTTCATACAGCCATCATATTACGTCATAATCAACTACGTGACGTGCAGAATGACATAATAATAAATGACGTCGTGAATGACATAGACAAGTTCGTCACTAATGATTAATTGATGACGGGATAAGCGTTGTTGTTCGTATCAAAATATTCAACAGCTTACGCTTATATTTTTCTTGATATTGATGGTCATGGAGTTCAGGGATAGATCGATCCCAACGCGAGTGAGGGGTGGGTGGAGCTTGGCTAGATATGGGCGAGTCATAACTAAAACTGGAATGTTTCATTGAGGCAAATGTAGCACGTATAGGAAGGGCACAGCTGCGAATGTTTCCTGTTACATACAATGATGTGCAATGTATGTAGAACTGCAGAGAAATAAGCTCAAGATTCTGCCCTTCCTCGTCGGTGGGCACACTTTCACGATCCGTCTCTCTTATGCTGAACATCGGTTTTGGAGTCTTTCGTCAAGAGTTATGTGGCTTTGAGCTGTTTTGCAGCTTTTGGAAGCAGCTTTTGGAAGCAGCTCTTCAATGGCACCTATTTCCTCATGGATGAAATCACCATCATCTGCATACTCCCACTCTAGATGGCATGTTTAGCTTTCGGATTGCATGGTTTGGTCTTGTCGAATATTCTCAAACATATGATAGAGCCACGGCAAGGTAATAGGTGAATAGTAATGGGGATAAAGCTACTCATTGTGGTAATCCTTTTGATGTGTCAAATATTGCAGAATGCTTTCATTTGATGTGAACGGTTAATTTTGTGTTTAGTTTGTAATCAGCTTAGTGGGCGATTGGCGAAACTAATTTTACTGGGGGATGTTGCTGCCATAGGCACCCAGTGAAATTAGTTTCAAAATATTCAACAGTTTACCCGTATATATTTCTGCAAATTGATAGTCAGGGAGTACAGGGATCGATTAATCCCGACACGGGCGAGGTATGAGTGGAGCTTAGCTAAGGATGTGCGGCGCATAGCTAAAACTGGATTCCTCCATTGGGAATCTGTGGTCTCTCGATAGTGTCAAATGCACGTGGCACGTCGATTCCAATCTTGTAGAAATCTGAAAGCGTCCATAGAGGTACCGATGTTAGCACATGCGCCATCCTCCATAGACTCTGTCAGCGCAACTGCATCCTCTTTTTAAAGCCGATATGTTAGTGTTTAGTGTGGGATATTAGAAAATGTCACAATTGACAAAAACCTTCTAATGTCGTTAAAGAGGAGCACGATTGGGCTAAGTTTGGAGACCCATGTGGCTACTTGGGGCTATACTGCATGTACGATGAATGTGCCAGTCTTTAGGACCGCCATTGTTCGGTTTCTGCTATTGTGTTTTGACATCGGCAATACCCGTATAAAAAACATAAGAGTTACCGTTCATCACATCATTGTCCGATTATTTATAGGGATGCAAAAAATCCGAGACGAATCTTAAAGCTGATTATGATCCTTAATTCAGCGACAAAGAATTATACTGATTTATGCGGAATGAAAATTTAGATTTATTTCGTTTCGTTAAATCCAAGGCCGTGTTCTCACAGGAGAGTTAATCAGGAATAACGCCATACCTCACTATTCTGTTACGCCTGTTAAGTCTCTAGTGAGAACACGGCCTTAGGCCTCTTTCTCATTGCGTAATCCTATTTAACTATTTCGTGTAGTATGTCGGCTAATAATTAGCCGATATATCGGTTTGCATTCACACTGCGAGAAGATAGGCCCGGGAAGGACGGTGGTGCTACCTGGTGGAGAGCGAGATACAAATCTGGTCGTAGCGCTCTCTGCCAGACAGTGAGAGACAAAGCTGACGTTAACGCTACCTGGCAAATTTTGAAGGAATAGGCCGCATTCACATAGGGAAGCAATATCGATAAACCGCCGATTTTGTGGGATTAAATTTCGAAATAAATGACATTTATTCCATTATAAGAGCCGGTCCAATGAGAACGCTAGTCGATATATTTGGTATTTACCGAAATAGTGACTGTATGAGAACACGGCCTTAGTCCGTGTTTTCACTAGAGACATAACCGGCGTAACGCAATACAGAGGTATGGCGTTATTCCCGATTAACTCTCCAGTGAGAACACGGCCTTATTAGCCTCTAAATGTAGCCTATACAATTTTTAAAGTTTTATTTCCAAGCATGTTGGGTGAATGTGAGTCTTAGATACAATGACCAAACTTCTGTGTCGAAACCGATTTAGGTATTAATCAAAACCAATATCGAGATGGATAAATAGGATAGTGCTGCCCGTTGACTATTGGTCAACCAGTAAGGCGTGGTCGTGCACGCAAATACGTGCCAACATATTTGCTCGCTCGCGCAGTCTATGTTCCATTCGGCCCTACTTTATTCCAATTTTATGGCCACAATTTATAGAAGGCCTGAAAATGTTAAATATGCGAGTTTTACTGGCAGATGAAATGGTTAAACTACTGATATAAATCACTAGACGAGGAAGCCAATAATCACTGTCAGGCCATTGCTGAATATCCGGAAATATATCAACAATTCGTATCTCATCAGATCTTTAATATTATCGTGTGTACCAGCATGTTGCCTGTGGCCACTAGCTGTGGATGTTCAATTTAAGCAGTTTGCACTCCATAAACTGACGGTAATATTTAGTTTAGAAACAATTAGTGCAAACCGGCTTCTATTTCACCTCAAATTATGACAAGAAAATCACCGGCTTGAGCACGTAATCAAATGGCGTGCACAGCAGCTGAAGGGTGAAATCGCTGATTGCTACTTTTCCCAGAGTATGGAGAAAACAGTTCTGATCAAATTTGTACATAAATATCATGCTTGACAAATTTTATTAGAAGAAACTATTTGAAATTAATGGAACAAAACAAGTCGAGACATTAAACTCAGCGTGAATCCCAAGCCGAAAGCTGAGCGCGAGCTTTGTGACGCTCAATCTATCGTCTCGTGTGGAAATGGCCGTCGTCCGCTTTTCACCGGCTCGCTGTAGCGTGCAAATTGAAGTGGCACGCTAACAGTAATGCGCACATTATCTCCGATTAATAATTACACAGGTCAGCTGTAATTGTAATAGAAATGGACAACATCTTAATTTATTTTTAAATTAATCCACGATTACCGCATCCTGCTAACTGATGTCGTCTGACAGCGATGCTGGGAGAGGTGTTCGTGGCGCAGGCGCAAGATGAGGGTCGTCTGATTGGATCGGGCATTTCGCGCTGCGCTAAGCGGTCCCCAGAAAAGGCGCTTAGCGGCGAATTTCCTCGATGAAAAATATATAAGGCTTCTCAACAGATATTTTAACCCATTCCCTCCAATTTGATGGTGGCAACGTTAACTTTACTGCCTTTGTGGCTGACTGAATGTAGTTGCTGCCTACGGTAAAACGATTTTACGTCAAATTGGTTGCAAAATAATCATCAAGTTTAATATTTAGCTCCATTGAAATGATATTTCTAGAGATATTGATGAAAACATTTACGCTCCGGAAGAAGCAAAAATCTAATCCCCAATCACGACCACCCGTGGCGCAAATCTTGAGAAGTCCCACCGAAACTAAATGAGCTACTTATCTGGTTCATGGCTTCCTGGGACTCGTCCTTTGTTCAAGAACATCGCATTTAATGAAGTTATTTCCAAAGTGTCTTCAAAATTGTCCGGAGACAATGGCGCCATATTACATGTTTCATCCATAGTTCGGTCCATATGCGCAGTTAATTAGCACGAGGGTTGGTGAAAGATTGGCCGCTAGTGCTAACGCTATCAGCAGGTCGAGGAGAATCCGCGTCCTCTTGACAAGTAGGAGGGCTCTTGACTCATCGCAAGCGCAATGAATGATATCCAGGCAATTCATGGCTACACTTGATCGATCTCAGCCACGCCTATATAGATA
Organism: Chaetoderma sp. LZ-2023a; assembly: GCA_034401795.1. Taxonomy (NCBI): domain Eukaryota; kingdom Metazoa; phylum Mollusca; class Caudofoveata; order Chaetodermatida; family Chaetodermatidae; genus Chaetoderma; species Chaetoderma sp. LZ-2023a. The sequence goes on along the minus strand of CM067369.1, from coordinate 43,449,627 downwards.
GCGTTGCTATGAACCGACTGCAAAATTGATCATTGACTTTTAACAATAGAGCGTTCCGATCTATTACTCAAGTATCTGACGTCATAGTCAAATACGTCCCATGTTAGCTGACGTCACTATCAAGATGACGCAGCTACGTCACGAAAATCGAAAAGATCGTCACCAAAGCGTATGACTTTAGACGTCAATGGACCTTTCCAGGTTATACATCAATCATATGATGTCATAATCAACTACGTGACATGTAGGCTGACGTCTTAATCAATTACGTCATGAATGGCGTGATTAAGTTCGTCACAAACGCATTATTGATGACGACTAAGCCTAGTTGTACGAATTGTATGGCGTTACTATTTAATAAACATACTGTTGAATATTTTGAAACTAATTTGACTGGACGCTGTTGCTGCTATTGGTAGCAACAACACCCAGTTAAATCAGTTTCCAATTATTCAACAGGTTACCTGTATAGTTTTCTGGAAGTGGATACTCAGGGAATTCGTGGATCGATCGATCCCAACACCGGCGAAGTGTGGGTGGAGCTTAGCTAGAGATGGGCGGGCCCTAGCTAAATCTGGATCCACCCCATTGCATAGGCAACAACCGCCTCAGTCAAATTAGTTTCAAAATTGTCAATAGCTTACCTGCATAGTTGGCTTGAAATTTATATTCTGGGAATCTAGTTTTCAAAGTTTTAAATCGATTGCAACACGCCTACAAAGTGGGCGGAGTTTAACTAGACCTGGGCGTGCCATATATAGAAATGGATCCCTCTACCCAGATAGCCGACCCAATATACAAATTGCCCAGTTGACCATTGGTCCTGCGTAGGACCATTATTCATTTTGATATCGGCGCGACCTTTGGTCAACGGGGTACGGCCGATATCGAATCTCATGTTTGCACCAATATACAAATAATATTGGTACAGGGACCAATAACCAAATGATAACGGCGCATGGACCAATATCCAAATGTGAAAGAATATGTGTTTTAATACAAAGCCTATATATACGGGAGCGAACGAATAATAATTGTAGTAAAATATCTGGGCAAGCCAGGGTGTGTAATGTGATCAGGGATATATATAAGCTAAACTACCGAATATGCTCAGGGTAGTACGAAATATTGTAGAGAGAATATTGTAACATGGTCCTTGCGCCGGTATCATGTGGATATTGGACATTGCTTCGTAATAATTTGGATATTGGTCCTTTGGCCACTATTTGGTATTGGAGCAAATATGAGATTGAATATCGGTCCTGCGCCATTGACCAACGGGCGCGCCAATATCCAAATGTACATTGGTTCGTTCCATTTTTTTAATCAGAAGCGACAGACTATCTTTATTTTAATATAGACATGCATGTAAGTCATTGCTTATTTTGAAATGATTTTAACAGGAACGTATTGCTAACATAGGCAGCACCGGCTCCCAGTCAAATTACTTTAAAATATTTACAGCGCAATTTTCTACATGATAAATAATCTTTGTATGTCCTGTTTGTCATCGGTCTATCCCTTTCATGACGAAGCCGGTCAAACCCGGATCTACGGTGATCCTAGGGAATGTCCATTTGCAGGCCAAGAGAAAAATGTTTTTGAAATTTTTTTCAAAAGCAGTCTTCTTTTGGCCTGCAAATGGACACGCAATAAGAAAATATTTAGATTTTTCTTGAACAAATGTAGCCATTAAATGGCTAAAAGGGTTAATCGTAGGTCGTATCCGCAGATGTCCATAGGTAATTAGCGATGTCATTAATCTGAAACACCTAATTATCTACTCAGCATTGTCGTGATCGTATTGTTCCTGTCAGGGGAGAGCTCATCCCGTAACTACTGTAACATAACAAGCGTAAGTTGACAATCGGATCTACGAAGCAATCTTTTCTAGCAATTATCTCTGCTACGCGTCCGTCACCAGCGAATGTAAATCTTGACACCGAAATTGGTGTCGTAATCCTTACCGTTACTATAATGGTTGTTATTATGATAATCCTCGTCATGAAGTCCTAATCGACGATCGAGTATCGATAACACCCTCCGCATAACACCTGCATTAGTTAGGATAACTGGATGGAGTTTTGACGTAACCATTTTTTAAAATAAGTGTGTATTGCAAAATAAATCACATTCACTATCATATATTTGCCCTGTGGGTGGGGCTTAGAATACACCTTCCGTATCCTCTGCGTGTCGTAAGAGGCGACTAAAGGAGGTAAGGGTGAGATAACCCTGACAGAAACCTCGAGTACTGAAGACGGAGGTTCCAGGCCGCACGGCGCACACTAATAAACCATGGATCCACGTACTTAACGCTTATGATCATGTCGATAGTCACTTACAGGACTGGCGGTATGATCAGCGATCGAAGAGAAAGAAGAAGAAGACTATCATATATATATATATATATGACACACGTGTTAAATTGTTCCAATATATGTGGAACAATTTAGCACACGTGACACAGCGCGAGTTACTACATCAACATATTGGCGACAAAATGGAATGATCTGTCACTCAAATATCTGACGTCATAATCATATACGTCACTCGTTCGCTGCCGTCACAATCAAAATGGCCTAGGTCCGTCACGAAGATGGCAGTCGTCCGTTACATAAGAGTCTGAATGGTATGTCTTTGATGAATTCACAAGAAAGAAATCTTCAATTCTGTTGAATATTTTTTTAATTAGGGGAGCGCGGAATCTGCCGATGTTTGGTTTGGACATTGCTTGAAGAGGCAGGATTTGAGAATTGTTTGAGATATATTCAAGAAGCTGATTTGGAAGAAGTTGATGGAAGTGATTGATTAGTGAAGGCTGGTTGTAAAGGTGCGGTGCAGAAGAGTGTGCTACGGTTGTTTGAAAAGTGCTGGTTCCATTATCATCATTGTAAAAAGAGTCTAGCTGATCAGAGATCAGTGTGTCTGATTAGATATCAGTGTGGCTGATCAGAGATCAGTGTGGATGATCAGAGATCAGTGTGGCTGATCATGGATTAGTATGGCTGATCAGAGATCGGTGTGGCTGATCAGGGATCAGTGTGGCTGATCAGAGAACAGTATGGCTGGTCAGAGATCAGTGTAGCTGATCAAAGATCAGTGTGGCTGATCAGAGATCAGTGTGGTTGATCAGAGATCCGTGTGGCTGAACAGAGATCAAAGTGGCTGATTAGAGATCAGTGCGGCTGATCAGAGAACAGTGTGGCTGATCAAAGATCAGTGTGGCTGATCAGAGATCAATGTTGCCGATGAGAGATCAATGTGGCTGATCAAAGATCATTGTGGCTGATCAGAGATAAATGTGGCTGATGAGAGATCAGTGTGGCTGATCAGAGATCAATGTGGCTGATCAGAGATCGGTGTGGATGATCAGTGATCAATGTGGCTGATCAGAGATCATGATCCGAGATCAATGTGGCCCATCATAGATCAATATGGCGGATCAGAGATCAATATGGCGGATCAGAGATCAATATGGCGGATCAGAGATCAATATGGCGGATCAGAGATCAATATGGCGGATCAGAGATAAATGTGGCGGATCAGAGATCAAGCGACCTGAGCGTAGTATTTCAAGTGAGTTGATAAATGTCTAATTATGGATCCGGAGTTAGGTAACAACGTATTTGGACTTGATTGGAAAATGTTTGGGAAATTTGAATGGAGTCTGCCGCTCCGATAAACACCCCTAAATAGGCCTATATGGCTGCCCAGAGGATGGTTCAAGAGTAGGACACGAGGACAGGTGAGTTTGACAGATCTATTTGCAGAAGATTGGTTGTCACGCCATCAAACTATTATTGGACCTTCCAGTGTATCTATCCATCGTATGACGTCATAATCAAGTATGCGACGTGTATGATGACGTCATAATCAATGACGTCAGGAATGACGTAGATAAGTGTGTCACGAACGCATAATTGAGGACGGACTAAGCGTTGTTGTACGAATTGTATGTCTTTACTATTTAATAAACATTCTGTTGAATATTTTGTAACTAATTTGACTGGGCGCTGTTGTTACCATAGTCAAATTAGTTCCAAAATACTCAACAGCTTACCTGTATAATTTTCTGGAAATTGTTAGTTCGGTGATCGATCGATCCCGACATGAGCGGGATGTGGGTGGAGCTTAAGTAGGGATGGGTGGGGCCTAACTGATCAATTATCGTTGTCCTTCTCTGTTAAGTTAAAAGTACTGTTAACTAGCAGTGGTGTAATGTAACCGTTTCCAAAATAAAGCCAAATCCTGCTCTATGTGTGTAGCTGCATAAATCTTACCGTCGTATTTGCAAAACAATGCCATAGAAACAGATAACGGCAAATGGTCGAACAACTTCAGCGCAGTTAAACATGATTATGTTATTTTCCTTGAGCATGGCACTGAGTTTCATCGTCGCGGGTTAATTTTAGTTCAGGCCATCTCGATCCAGGGGAGCTAGTTCCTTCCTGGCCAATTATCCACCCGTCTCGTATCCGCCGAGATCGGACGAGATCACAAATTGTAATGAGCACTTGGCAGACAAAGGCCGCATGAAACACTAGAAGACCTTCCTTCCATTCCCACTAAGCCTTAATTGTCTGTAATCGGAACAGAGTTTTGCTCTGCTAATGCTTTCTGAAATGTCCGTAAAAGAAGCCAAGATAGCCGACAATTGTCGTCGGCCCTATATTTCAGAGAATAATTTGTCAAACTGCGATAATAGCTTATATGATGCGTCATTTAGCAAGATGACGGATGTATAGGTTGTTCTAGGACATTGATGGTGTGTAGTGAAGATTGCGGTGTGCGTGTGTGTATGTGTGTGTGCGTGCGTGCGTGCGTGCGTGCGTGCGTGCGTGGGTGCGTGCGTGCGTGCGTGCGTGCGTGCGTGCGTGCGTGCGTGCCTGAGTGCGTGCTTGCCTGATTCCTGAGTGCGTACGTGCGCACCAGAATGAGTGCGAGGTGTTGGGAGTGAGGTTGGACAGGGGGGGTGTGGGGGGGGAGGAATATCGCCCAGTCAAATTAGTTCCAAAATATTCGACAGAATATTTATTAACTAGTACAGATACACAATTCGTACATGTTGGCCTATTAAGCGTTTAAGACGGGCTAAATCGAATCATTCACTCCTTAATTGATTATGGCGTCATCCCACCCGCCAGGTAGTTGATTATGACGTCATATGACGGATGGATATTAAAGTGGAAAGATGAATTTCTCATAAAGGTCAATCATAAACATAGTAGGCATATGTTAACATTCAATACTGAAGATCACACTACATAATATTGTGGTCTTAAGGAAATACAATCATTTATTTGTAACAAATGATTGTTTCACACCTTTCCGTTTGCTATATCGTGTCGCAACAATGGTGTAGACAGGATGTCTCTGTGTATGTCGATGTAACGCGCTAATATCAAATTTGCGCCGTTGGCAGGAACCAATATCGAATTTGATATTGGTGCGCCATTTGGCCAACGGCACAGGGACCAATGTCGAATTTGACATCAGTGCGCCCGTTGGCCAACGGCGCAGGGACCAATATTGAATTTGATATCGGCGCGCCCGTTGGCCAACGGCGCAGGGGACCAATGTCGAATTTGATGTCGGCGCGCCCGTTGTCCAACGGCGCAGGGTACCAATATCGAATTTGATATCGGCGCGCCCGTTGGCCAGCGGCGCAGGGGACCATTATCAAATTGCACACGTTTCTGATTCCCTGTTCGTCTGCCTAAAGGTGTTTACTCAGGTGTTGCACAATGTTGTATCGCAGTGGCGAAACAGTAACGAAAGAAGGTTCCAGAGTTGTTTGTTAGAAGTGAATACGGACTTGGTTTCTTTTTTAATTGGCTTTATAAAACAATCGACGACTGTGCGGAAACAAAAGCGGCGACATCGATGTCCACGTTGGACACACCTTTGAAAGTCATTATAGCTTTTAGAATTAAACATGTCGCCGCTAAATCTACTCACTAAAATTTGACATGTACTCATGTCTGTCTGAAAATCATATTGCATATTCTTGTTCTAATACGTTTTCATGATGGACGTTCGTCGTGTTCACGCGGAGCAATTTGTTCTAGATAAGTTAGTTATTTATTGTGTTCACCAGCCATTAATAAGGTTCGGCTAGAAACAGAAATTTGCTTAGGCCCTGCTTTGATACTGTTTCATATCTAAAATATAGATTTCGAAATTGGTCCCCTGCGCCGTTGGCTAACGGGTGCGCCGATATAAAATTCGATATTGGTACCCTGCGACGTTGGGAAACGGCGGAAATTCGATACTGGTGCGTTACATCGCCATCTTAGGGAGGATCAGGGGCAGAACGTTAGTCTTCTAGATTTCGGGGGTACCTCACCCACTCCCCGAAAATATATTCAATTGCAGTTGCTCACAAGAGATTTACTGCATTCTGCATCATAAAAAGTCAAATATTTTAAAATCAATTGTATATTGCTGCAAGATCAAACCTACCAAGAAGGACAAAGGGAACACTAATTTATAATAGGCCACACGTGCCCCGCCCACAACCTTCACCCCACCTCACCACATAAACACCTCGTCAATACATCCCTGATGACGACACCACCAAGTTGTGTTATTGTTTGCAATAATAAAATAAGCATATAGACCTCGTCTAGATTTTAAGATGTTTATAATTTTCATTCAGTTCCACGAGGAATCTGCGCTGGGGTCAGTCTGTTGCATATCGTTCATGTTTTCCCACAGCTGATGCTAGATTTTTTCATTCCTCGTTCCACCATCCTTTTCCAGGCCTCATTTGGCCGCCAACAATGGACGTTTCCAGAATATCCATCAATTATTTGACGTCATAATCAACTACGTAACGTGTAGTATGGTGTCATAATCAATGACGTGATGAATGACGTAGATAAGTTCGCCACGAACGCTTAATTGATGACGTACAGTATGTTTTTGCTATTTAATAAAGATGCTGTAGAATTTGTTGAAACTAATTTGACAGCAACAGCACCAAGTCAAATTAGTTTCAAAATATACAACAGCTTACCTGTATAGCTTTCTGGAAATTTAGAGTCAGGAAGTTCATGGATCGATCGATCCCAACACTGCGAAGTGTGGGCGGACCTTAGCTAAAGATGGGTGGGGCTTAGCTAAAACATGATTCGTCCATTCTTTCACCGTTGTGGTGTCAAGCCATTTTGTGATGTTGTAAGGGTGCCGCTCCGCTTTTATAGCACAGCCATCTCCATAGATTTGGGGTGCTAACTGCTGGATGTTTGCGTACGGGTTGACGTTTTCAACAGCTCTTCGCTATTGGATGTGTTGAGCCAGAAAATTCGTCTGTCGTGTCTGGATGGTGTCGAGGATGCATCGCTCTTAAGAATTGCGAAAATCACATATTAGATAAAGTATTCTGACTTTTCCAGATAGTTTCTCCAGAGCATATGACAAACTGAGGGCGGCCTCTGCTGCCTATGGTTCGCTTCTACACAGTCGCCACCTGTTACTTTTCCTGCCAATGAATGTTTTTACAGACCTTCCATTATCTATATAGGCTGTCGATAGTGAGTAAATATTGGGCGGCCATAGTCTTCGTGGTGCATTTATTCGTGGCTTTGCCATCACCATAGTCCAGATCTTCAAACACTATTGGAGTGTTCCTTGGATGTCACCTTTGTTTGGTTTGCTGAAAAGCTAATCCATTGGACATTTTGAAGAGAAATGGAGACAGGATGCATACACGTTCTGGCCACTCAAAGTACACGTCAATGAGCTTGATTCTGGGCAGTGGTCATCAGGCTATCAGACTATTGAAAATGTTAAAGATGTATATTTTAATTTGGAAATTGTTCTAAGTCCGAATTTTAACGAGAGAGCAAAATTGCCTCTCCCGGATCCTAAGTCAGCACGAGCTTGCAGCTGATAGCTAAAATATGTTTAAACAAGATGCCAATATTACGCGACATCCGCTATTTAAAGGAAACCGTCGGTCTGTTTGCCGACCGACGAACACTCGCGGAAATTTCTGAATCAGGAGGCAATTTGGATTCTGACAACATCGTTAGCCAGTCAAAGGGCTTGGAACGTCTCAGTTGAGCAATAAAATATGGCGGCAAATCTGGTTGGAACCGACTCAGTTTGATGGATTTTCTGGCACTTTTCGATAACAAACCTGTTATGATGGATTGTCAAAATAGCCGATTCCAAGGACTTCTCGGATTCCGATCGATTGTGAGAATCCATCAACAGGCAGTTCGTGAAGTGAAATTGCTTCCATCCTGAAACGTTTCCATTGACCATCAATGTAACAAATTCGCGACAATCATCAGTGTATAAGGGCTAATGGCAGGCGGAGACTGAATATAATATATTATAACCATATCTCCAATGTAGCGGAATGTTCAAACAGAATGTCGGGTAAAGATTGTCAAAGAGGTTATAAGAAAATACAATGATCTCGTCGAATATTCATATATGTACAAGATGCTGTCTCAATCTTAAGGGACATAAAATGTTAACCCTTTCCTTCCTTTCTAACCGCACCAAGATGGTGCCTAAGATATGAGTGATGGAGAAAACAGATACATCAGACTCGTGATGTCTGATACAACCCATATTCTACAATATAACCTAGCAATGGCAGTAATGGCAGTAATGGCAGTCGGGAACAGCAGATAAATTATTTTAAAGCAATCGGATATTACAGATCTGTAACACCTTGAACACGCATATAATGTGATGTTTGTGACAGAAATATTATGTTTATTTTTCAAGTTATTCTGAAATAACTCTGTCAACTTCAGCGACGCTTGCAACAGCATAAAGATGTATTAGTTACATAGGAACATAACTGCATGGAAGTTTGACTAATTCTAGGCAATCATCACTGAAAGCAGTAGTTACATGAGAGGCATGACGTAGCTTATTAAAGGCGCACATTAAAAGCAGAAGTTCTGGCGTGGATACATAACCTTTGCTGTGTTTTGTTTTAACGCTTCTTCTCTTAAGCATGTCAAAGTCGTGGTCCCTGCATGTAATAAAATTTCTCATTAGTATAATTGTAGTCCCATTCATTGTACCTTTACTTAACAGAGTCAGAAACAGAAACTGTTGACAGTTGTTTCACTTTATCATTTCAAATTCATGTCTAGGACGGAGTGTTTTAGGTGCTTTCTGTCGATGCATCCGTTATATTTACATATTTACCTAAATTTGAGCAAACAAGGGCAATGCACAGGAGATTCCAACCAACAAATTTAACCAACCTGTCTCGTATCCTACAATAGAAACCACGTGTGCTATTTCTAATGATGAATACAGACAGACGAACACAGAGACAGACAGACTAAAGCCCTGGCAGAATGTAGCATTCCTTGGGCATGCTTGTCGCGGGCAATAATAGTGGAATAGATTGTTATTCCTATTTCACTCGCTTGTGAATACAATGTCCTGTTTTCTCCAACCTCTTCTAGCTCAATCTATACACCTGTGCAAAAGTTAAGCACCAGCAAAAACAATAGAACGTAGAAACATGATGGTACAACTAGGCTGCCATACTTTTTGTCCCCGCGTTAGCTGACATAATTCCAAGTACGAAATGCACATGCATGCATGACTTCACGCCGCTTGATGTCCATGCGTGGCGGGAAACAGCACACGTGTTCAGTTATGTAAAAGTCCAGTTTGAGGTGTAGAACATTACATACAGATTTAGGCGACAAGATTAGGAATTTTGTGTTCATGACCGTGGTTTATTTGTACAGAGAGAATTAGCTCTTGATTGTGAACCGCTATGGCAAGACGAAGGTTAAGTGATCGTGTGAAATGGCAAATCATAGGCATGCATACCACTTGTATGTCATGCAGAGAGATTGGCAGACAGCTGAACATTAACCATACTGTAATCAGTCGTTTGATTGCAAAACATGGGCAAACTAACGAGGTGAAGGACAGGCCTAGATCTGGAAGACCGAAGAAGACTACTGCCCGTGATGATCGAGCCCTAATACGCCTTGTTAGGAGATCTCCATTCACCAACAGCAGAGTGCTCAGCCAGCAATGGGAAACGCGCAATAGAGTGTCAATGTCTACCGTCAAAAGGAGACTGTATGCTGCTGGCATGAAAGCTAGGAGACCTGTCAGACGTCCTCTCCTCACTGCACACCACAAAGAGGAGCGTCTGAGGTGGTGCAACGAAAGAAGACACTGGAACATGAAATCCTGGAGACGGGTACACTGGTCCGATGAAAGTCGGTTCCTGCTTCATGCCACAGATGGTCGAACTCGTGTATGGAGGTCCAGACGCACGGCGTACGACCAACGTAACATCATGGAAGAAGTTCCATTTGGTGGAGGTTCCGTTATGATATGGGGGTGCATCTCTTTTGATTGTAAACTGGATCTGTTGACTGTACCTGGAACACTAAATGGACAAAGATATCAAGATTCCATACTGGATAGAGTTGTGGTCCCTCATTTTGTAAATCATGCACCTGGAACCCACCCTATATTCATGGATGACAACGCCCGACCACATCGTTCTAGAGCTGTGCATGAATACCTCCGCCAGAATGCCATCGAAACCCTACCATGGCCAGCAAGGAGCCCTGACATGAACCCTATTGAGCATATCTGGGACATTCTGGGAAACATGGTGAGAAGGAGGGATCCTCCTGTGCAGAACCTACAGGAATTCACAGACGCACTCCATCTTGAATGGCAACGAATACCACAATGGCGTATCAGTCGGTTTGTGACCAGCATGAGACGTCGTGTCCAGGCCGTCATCCAGGCACAAGGTGGATATACCCGGTATTAATAATGACAGTCTCAAACTCGTGCACAGATGTTAAACTTCGTTTTCAGACACCATTAATGACAATCTAGCCACGTGTGTCAACTGTAGGGCAATAGTTGTCAGTTGTGTCAACGTAACCATATTCAGGCCTCGTTTTCAAGTTCAAACAAAAACATACAGTGTTTCCCCACCATCATAATCAGCATTCCTCTAGTTGCATTATTATCTCTTGCACTAAGATGGATGGGTACATAAATGTTTATGCTATTGCTTTCTTCATAGCACATGAATATACCCTCGCATGTGCGTAAAAATAGGGGGGGGGGGTGCTTAACTTTTGCACAGGTGTATACATACGTATTGCAAGCAGAGTGAGTATAGTTTGCCGGAACTTCAATCTTGAATACACTGCCGCTCTAATTGTCTTTATGTGCCTTTACCCAAACAAATTACATAAGAAATTGCACAAGAAATGGACTAAAACCTCGAATTGTACATTACACATGCATGCATGGACACACACACAATTGCAACCATGTCATAATGCTCCTGCTGCTGTTTCGGCTACCTAAGACCTATATATTACATGTGTTCCCCGCCACTAGTGCCTCAGATCGAACAGAATGCCAAGACTCAGATCTTTGCTTTATATGTCGAGTCTCTCTAGTTGGCCATTCATACTACAGTAGAAAGTTTTTGCGTTGTCTCACTAAGTCAACTGTACCAGTATTTGAGTACACGCCTTGTTCTCCATTTAAAGAAGCACATACACTTTTTCTTTTCATTTACTGTGTGCAGTCTTGTCTGTATTGCATGTTCAATCATATTTGGCCACTAATAGCCGAAGCAGAGCAGATCGCAGTACTCAAAAAAGATGCGGCAATCGCGGGAGCAGCAAGAAAAAATCTGCTATCAACCTTTTGGTTTAGGGGAGATCCAAGTGTCGTGTGGTGGGCTTAGAATAAATCGGTAGGAAATCTTTATGGCTGGGGACTCAGTGTCTTCGACCACAGCACTAGCCTGAATCTAAACGCTGCGCAAAATGCTTTTAAGGATGCAACACGCGAATTTTGCTGCTAAGGTAGTCATCCTTTAAGAGTAGAGCTTGATCTCTTTTAGACTGAGGGTCGAAAGGCAACACCACTAATGACGCTAGTTTGTATCTTTACATCGAGTGGGGTGCGTGATTGTCATCCGAAAATGACGTCTCGTTTAGATAGTCCTAAGAAGGACGAAGCACAAAGGCCACTATAAGAGCTGGAGAAAATGTATCCGCTTAAGGTGGTATATCTAGGAATCCATAAAGAAAGAATAGATTAGTAGATACATTTAAGATTTAGCATACCCAATTTCAAGTCTTTGTCAAGTGGTACGAATTCGAACGGCCACAGTTCCTGTGAAAGCGGGGTTTAGGTTTTGCTAATTCGGACATTGTTGGCTTCGAACCAGCCTTGCTAGGTATATTCCCAAGATGCAACATCATGCAGTGACTTGGCTCGGGCAGACTGGTCTTCGCAGCAGGCTCTTCCATGGTGGACCTTGACGAATGGGTACTGTCTTGTGTTTACTGTAGACCAATCAGGGGTTGTTTAGATTTTAGCTGAATCCGATCCAGGTGGCAAGGGGGGGGGGGTGGGTGGGCAGGCGATCAATGGCGCCGCTATGTTGTTGGCTTTTTATAGCCAGGTCTGTCTATATTTTGTGCCGATTCCATGGTCCTTTTCCTGTTAAATAACTTCATAATATCTGTTCCAAAACCCTGAATTCTTAAGTCTCTCAGAAATACTGAACACTCAAAGGGCCATTTGTAATCATTGGCCATATTTCCGAGGAAATGCGAAGAGTATATTCAAACAATTTTCATTGAAATTCTGATAATTACGGGTAAAAATAGTATAATTGATGTAGTATATAGGCCACCAGATAAGGACAATAAAAATGCATCAAATCACTCAATCAACTTTTAAAAACAATTCAGAATGAAGACAAACAAGGCCACATTATGGGTGATTTCAACATCGACCTCATGAAACAAAATTGCCACTACACTCAGGATTTGACAAATCAGCTAAACACAAACTACTGTTTTCCTATGATTACTAAACCAACTAGTATTACTGAATTTACAGCTACCTTAACTGATAACATATTTTATAATAATAACACTGCTAACAAAATAGAAGCTGGAATATGTGTAGCTGATATCTCTGATCACCTACCCATTTTCTACATTGAAAACTGTTTAAAGTAGAAACAAAGACCATTTGCAATCGAAAAATGCAAGACTAGAGATTTTACCCTTAAAAAGATTGAAAATTTTAGAGCAAAAATCACACAAACAAACTGAAATGAGGTAACAGGTCAAAGAACTTGTGACAATGACTACAACACTTTCCATAACCTATGCATGACTTAATAAGAAAGTTCAAACCAAACCCTACTAATCCATGTGTGACAAATGGACTGACAACTGCCTGCAATGAGAAACACAGACTTTCAAAACATACAGGAACAGGCTATATTCATTAATAAAGCGAGCAAAGAAAATGTATTACAAAGACAAATTTGAACATGCAAAAAATGACATTCACGAAACATGGAAAATAATTAAATCACCTTTGAATAAGGATCACAATAAATACTAACAATCTCAGTTCATCCCTGACAACAAAATTATTACCAACAACCTGGATATTGCAAAGAAATTCAGTGAATACATTACACCAAAACTTTCTGAGAGAATCCAGGCAAGTCCAAACAAATGCCATGCAGATTACCTGACAGGCAGTTACCAATCTTCAATCTGCATACACCCAACCTACAATGAGGAAATTCTAACATACTAACCAATATTAAGCCTGGTAAACAGTGCTGGTATAGATAACATCAAGTGGCGGATATTCAAACACTGCAAATCAGAATTACTAACACCACTAACACATATCTGTAACCTGTTTTTCAATTAGGGTGTTTTCTCAACAAAACCTAAAATTGCACGGGCCACACCCATATATAAAGCAAAATATCCAGATCCATCTCAATTCAGTAACTACTGGCCTGTCCCAATGTTCCTGCTATTTTCAAAGCTGCTCGAATGCCTGATGTACAACCGATTAGTCAAATACCTGGACAAAAAATTAATTCTTTATGACTCCCAATATGGCTTTCGCAAAAGAAAACACTCCACAATGTATGCGCTTCTTGATATGTTTGAAAAAATTATACTCACTAGAAAATTTTAAACACATAATTGATATATTCTTAGAACTTTCTAAAGCTTTTGATACCATAAACCATAAAATACTATTAGAACAACTGAATTATTATAGCAAACGTGGTGTTGCACTTTACTGGTTTCAGTGTTATCTTTCAAATAGAATGCAATGCATTCATTCAGTATAACTCTGAATCCAGAAATCTAGCCTGCTGTGTTCCACAGAGACACAGTCTTGGCCCTTTGCTGTGCATACAGTATATGAATGATCTACCAGTTGCCTGCAATGATTTATCACTAATTCAATTCACAGATGATACAAATGCCTTCTGCAGTGACACGGATATGCATAGAATATACAACAATGCCAATAGAGAAATGGAAGAGGTTACAACGTGATTTGCAATAAATAATCATTAAATGTAGATAAAACCAAGTACATGCTTTTTACAAATTCAAAGAAGTTAAAAACAAATATACCAACACTTTATATAAATAAACAAGAAATCCAGGAAGCCCCATTTACTAAATCTTTGGTGTTTATCTTGACTCTAGACTAACCTCAGACAAACAAATTGAAACAATTTCAGCAAAAGATTCAAAAGGCATTGGTGGCATCCAACGACTTAAGCCTCACCTGCCACTTGACACTGCTAAAGCTCTCTACTCTACTCTAGTCCATCCATACATCACATATTATAACATAATCTGGAATGGTGCACAGGAAATTAAACCAACATGGCTAAAATGGTCCATCCTATATAGGCTTAGCCTTTGATGGACTACCCATTCTGACTTTGTACATATACTATTATGCCGGAAATAAACAACTTTGAATTTAAATTCGAGGAGGAAATCATGTAGCGCAATGTGTACAACCTAAAAAGAGTCTACCTAGTCAATAGCATCACGCATATGTGGAATTGTCCTGCCATATGAGAAAACCTGACTATTACGGGGATACTCCCAGTGGCCTAAGTTGACCTAAGCTAGGGTGATGAGATAAGTGCCTGTACTGATTGCCCTACATGCATCACGTGACTTGACCACGTCCCTAATGCTTTCGCACCTCAATACTCATGCCAATCATCGCCACACCTCATTATACCTGTCAATCTACATCACCAACAACAGAGAAGATATAGGCAGAGAGAACAAAGAACCTTTTCTCTCGACCAATCAAATTTGAATATTTTTGGCGGGAAAATTAGGCACGGGGCCTAATTCAAATATTTATGACGTCATGACCCTCTCGACCAATCAGCCCAGCCGCCTATGCCGTCTCCCTTCTACTACTCCCATCGGTGGGCGCGTAAATGAGTACTGTAGCCCCGCCACCCCCTCACCCCCACCCCACCCCCTATCAAATAGTGTGTTGATCAGGGACGAGTCAATCGCTAATTTTGCAAAAGTTATGACATAGCGTGTTTTGAGTTGAGATCAACGTATCTTATCGCTGGCGCTATTTTATTACTAGTAAGACAAAATCAAACGTTACTCAGATTATCGTGGTCAGTATCGGCCAAATACAATCTTATTCTAATACAAAATGACAAAATATGTTAATTTTACTCATGTCGTCGAACATGTAGGCTAGTTAGTGTAAAAATAAAATGAAGCGTGCCTAATTACATATACTGTAGCCTTAAGTACAACTAAGCTCATAACTTTTCAGGCGATGACATGTGTAATGATCGGTAGCTGTTTAATGATATCTCGTGACAAAATGCTATATTCTATTCGCAGGAAAGACATCGTATTAGATACAGCTCCGCGCATAGCATCCACCATCAAGCGAAGGCTGACTAAATGGGCGTCTGACAATCTATTGGCCAGTGTCGATTTAGCAGCAGCGGTTAGCGTCTCGCAAACGGTACACATTTCAATTAACCTTCGCAGTAATTCCTGTAATTTACTCCTGCTGGCTACACGCATTCCGCTTGTATTCCATAATTAGTAGCTCTTGTTCGTAATTCGAGAGCACCTCAAACACCATTATTTACGAGCAGACAACGGTCAAATTGTGCCAAATTAGATACGCCTTCCGTTCGAACCAACAGCAGCATGATCATGTTCATTCTGAATTTTCACGCAACATTTGGTGCAAACGGAATCAACAGCTCTCAACCCCGTTGCTAATAAAATAAGGATTAACAGAGTATTGTTATGGAGCATGTTACATACAGCGCGAAATATGTCAAACGAGTTCACTGGTGACTCCAGGGGCAATAAGTGCGTCTATTTAAGGACCTCTATCAATATATCCTACTTAGGACATGAAAACCAACCAACTTCCGGCGTCATTATCTCAATGTAAAGCTCCAAACTGGAGATGACATGAATTGATTCTTAATTGCGCTAGATGAGGCATAGAAAAGGATAGTTTGTTCAGACGAGCTTCCATTGAAGGCATGATTACAGGATGTTAGATTTGCTTTAATAATCTTTTTGAAGATTGTGTTCAGTAATTGTTCGTTTTACGGCTGCAAGCGGCTGCATCTAGTATTAGATACCAGACCTAGTACAATAGCACACTGCCAATGGAACAAGTTGCTGGATTCTGTAGCGGCGTTAACCAGCGAACGCTTACAACACCGACGCTATCATAATGAGTAGGAGTTAGTACCGTACTTTTACTCCGTCTGCAACGGAACTAAAAAATACAAACAATATAGAGATCCATTTCTAGCCATGCCCCGCCCATTTCTAGCTAAGCCCCGCCTACGTTTTGCGCGCGTTATGATAGGTTTATATTTTTTGAATCCTGAATTCTTTCAATGTTTTTAAACTAATTTGACTGGCTACGGTTGCTGCCATAAGAACACCCAGTCAAATTAGTTTTAAAATATTCAACAGAATGTGTATTAAATAGCAAATTCGTCCGCGAAGCTATTGAATATTGTGAAAGTAAGTTGACTGGGTGTTGTTGTTGCTATTAAATAGTAAATATGTTAAAGACATACAATTCCTTCACATGACTTTTAAATGTTCAAGACGGATCGAGATACGTCATTCACTATGCATTTTGATTGTGAAATGTAAACTATTGTTGGAGTAATTTGAATTAATATGACCAGAAAAAGACAAAAGACATTAATTAAATTCACAATTGTGTCTGCAAAAAAATCGTCTTTAGAAGTTTTAAGTTTGTTTTGTTGTATTGCCTTAATGTTCATTACTCCACGCATTGGATTTGTCAATCAAGTTAGTCTGTGCAGAAAAATATGATATTATTCTGATTCGCAAGACGGATTTATAAAAGTTAGATAAACACTGGATAATATATTCTCATTGTGTCTCATACAGCAGCTCTTATCAGCAGAAAGGAAAAAAAGTTATACTGCTGTTTTATAGATTTCAAACAAGCTTTCGATGCTGTTTAGTGAAAGAGTTTTTGGGAAAGCACCATAAAAAAGGGAGTTGCAGAACAATGCTTTAAAATTATCTTAAATATGCATCAACCGATTAAATCATCTGTCTTTCACAACTCAACTATGTCAGAAACATTTCCACGCATAACTAGGCGTTAGACAAGGGGAGTACCTATCTCAATTTCTCTTGTCGATTTTTCTGAATGATTTAGAAAGGTACTTATAAGAACACCACACATCAGGGATGACAACGATTAGCAAACTAGTTGATAATGTACACCTTTGTTTATATCTTATTGTGCTTCTCTATGCTGATGACACTGATAATGGCAGAAACACCCAGGTCGCGAAAAGTCGAAATTATAGATCAATCATTTAAAAATAAAATAACAATATTCGAAAAACGTATTAAGATAGTACACTAACCATAATTTAAAATAGGGGAGGGGGTGGGGGCACAGTATAGAAGTAGATGAATATATATTTTTGGTGTACTTGTCAAATAGAAATTTGTCAAATACGATTTTATAAAATTATGCTACAAATGAAGAAATGTACCCCGAATATCATGATCTATACAGAATTAGGACAATGGATATGGAAGGCGTTCATCTATTATTTACTATTCCGTCCTACATTATAAGGAAACAAAAAAAGTATACAGTTAAAAAGTTAAAGAAATACTAACAATAACAGGATTGTATACTGCAATTAACGCAGAAAACTGAAATAAGAGTAGCATTACTAAGCTGGTAAGAATATTTTTACAAACTCAATTCAATGAAAATTTAGAACTTAAATTTACGAATCAAGTCGATTAACGTTTTACAACAATATAAAGAGTGATTCGGTATTTGACAAATATTTTCTTGTATAACCATGTTGAAGCGCTATAACTCTGCGTCACTTCAGAACTTTGACTCACCAACTAGCCATTGAGACCAAGAGTGGTAGGGAATTGAAAGAAATGAGCGCATCTGTAATGCAGTCCCGGATCATTATCTTAATCGTCAATCAAATTCTTTGGAACCAGGCTTTGATGTAATCTGTTGTTATGTTTTACAATAACTTCAGTTTATTGATGAACAAGAAACATAAAAATATGGATCTCAATTGTGTCAGGTTGCCAGCATTTAATTAATAATAAATCATCTCTCGCGATAACCATCCATTACAACCAACTGGAAAACAAGCTCATCTCTTACAGTGGTGTATGCAGAAAATGCGTCCATAGACATCAGGGGTGGAATTCAATAGTGTGGTTTAGCTAGACCTGGTTTAAAGAGCTAAACCTGATTTAGCTATTACTAGGTTTAAACTCGCATTTAGACTGATGTAAAACGCTGGTCCAAAATAAAGATAGTTTAACACACATGTTAATATCACCTTTCTAAAGGTAGGTAAACTTAAATCTATCCTGTGTAAGCTATAGCATGACGTCATGAGAATGTCAAATATTAAACCAGGTAACAAACCCGGTAATAAACCTGGTAACCATGTAAACCGATTTCAAGGTGGTAGTTTATGTACTAAACCTTACAACAAATATGAAAATTTTAACCTGGGGTAGGTTAGTTTAACTCCCATTGGTATGTATAAAATGGTCACTTTTAAATTTGGCAAGTCGACTACTGAGCTAGTAGACTAGTCAACTACTGAGTTAGTTTGGGACAGAGTTCTCCCATTCATATGCATAATGAGATTGGCGTTCGACAGGTATTTAAGCCACCTCATTGTTTATTATCAGAATAGCGCTGATTTATTTTATTGCCACTTTTTAATTATTATGTCCGTCGGTGTATTAATATATTTTAATAATAAGCCATGCCCTATATATATTGTTAGTTTAGAATGTAAATATCAAATTTCTATTAAATCCCTGAGTTGGATACACGAATGCTGATAAAATAAACATGGTTAAAACACACTTAAACCTGGTTTAGCTGTTCCCTGGTGTAAACCTCGTATCTGTATACGGATGAGGTTTGAGCATAAACTTGGTAATAAAGCTCTTATTACCCGGTTTATGTGGCGACATGTTACCAGGTCTAGGCTAAACCGAGGTTTAAACCGCCTTATTGAATTCTAGCCCACATGTTTGTCTGTCAATGATATTTTGCATATTTTTGTTTTTTGCCTTTTCAAAACATGACAATGGGATAAGACTGGTTTGGGAAATATTATTTTATAGTCGTCAAAATGACAGTTTAAATGATGTGATTCAGAACTACGCGAAGTGATCAAAATTGCCGTATTCGGTCGACTCAGGCTATTGTGAAACTCTTCGAAGGGCAAAGGTCAAATCAAATCTCTTATGTTTGCATAAAGTAGCCTACAAATGTGTCCTCAAAATCTAACATGTTTGATTAAAAATATTCTATAAATAAATTCACAAGAAATATTTTAAACAGTTATTGGAAATTGCCTGACATACTGTATATGCAATTGCATAGGTCACGAAATACAACGTCTTTTTCAGTGTACAAGATTTAACAATGAAAGACAAAGATTTACTCCTACTTATTACCTAACCAATAACACATTAGATAAAGCTAACGAACTTCTTTCAATAACCAACAGCTCAGTTCTCCAAGAAATTTGTAAATACCTTTTATATGCCAGAAAAGAATAAGCCAACAAGTCTATTATCGCTGCTATAAAAGTAAATATTATGTATTTATTTTTTCGCTTATTTATAATCGCCGTATCTCGGTAGCCAGAGTGTAATAAATCTTAAACTGAAACTGTTCCATAGACTTGCGGCCAGCACATCTTAGAGAGTGATCTGTGTACCAGTAGATCGATGAAGGAATCCAGTTTTAGCTATGCCCCACCCAACTCTAGCTAGGCTCCACCAACACTTCGCCCGTGTTGGGATCGATCGATCCTTGCGCTCTCTGACTATCAATTTCCATAAAACTATATAGGTAAGTTGCTGATTATTTTGAAACAAATTTGACTTGGTGCCTATTGCAGCAATACCGCCCAGTTAAATTAGTTTCAAAATATTCAACAGCATATTTATTAAATAGTAGACATACCTTTCGTACAACCACGCTTAGTCAGTCCCCACTTATGCGTTCGTGACGAACATATCTACGTCATACATTACGCCATTGATCATGACGTCATCATCCACGTCACGCAGTTGATCATGCCGCCATATGATTGATGGATAAAATGGAAAGGTCCATTAAAGGCATACATTCGCACCAGAATGCTTTGACAGAACAACAATTGCTAAAATTATAAATACTTTCAGAGCCTTAAGTTCCGTTCCTCAATGCAATGAAGCGGGATAGATCCTAATACATGATGACGATTTCATTTCGTATTAATTAATATATTTATTTTACTTGGAAAGTTGAAGTAGGGATACGTATTTAAACTTCACAACTAAAATGTTCTTTGGAATCCCTGACTGCATGGATAGAGCACATATTTGGAAAATTTTATTAAGGACTAAAGCTCAAGAAGTTGATGGCAAAACCATGACCAAGAGTGACCTATCAAAATACAGCTGGGTGAAAATTTGGATTTGGGCGTTTTCTTGGCTGCTGTAAAATGATTGGTTTTCTTATTTTATGCAGAATTTTGGCGAAGTGCATCTAGGTTAATGCTAACATTACCGATCACGGTTTTTCGCATCACTACTAATGTTATGCCTAATCGAATGATGGAAATGGCACTTAGGACTGCTATCGTAGGGTTACTGCCCCACACACACCCGAAACGTATGATGATGAGTTACTGTGTTAGGGGGATGGAAATGGTGAAAACTTCTTTCAGCTGAAATCAGCTTTCTTCCACCTTCCTCACCGTGTCGTATCCTTTTACGAGTATCCTAAGCTCTGTTGGGTTCTTTTTCGTTTTCAATGGTCTTAGATTATGTTTTTGGAGGCCTAGTCGGTGTCCGGTATATGCCTTCTACTTGTTGGCCCCCAGCATTGAAATCTCCAATGCTTTCGGTGTATTAGCTGGCATTCGAAGAACGTTTCCAAACATTGATCAGCATCGGTACGTAACCCTCGCATATAGTGGTAGCGTGTTTCCCAGTTTGAAGCGTGGTGAGTTTGAGATTTGCATATGTGGGAAGCGATGATTTGTGATGGTTCGCACGTGTTTGCGATGGCACGCATCATGTTTTTCAAGAGGGCCCTTGGGGATGCCATACTCCATCTCTAACTAATGACATCTATAATTTTGAGACTGGAGGGATTGGCCTTGCAGATAGAGCAATGTTGTCTGTGTTAGTTTGATGTGCACCCCCCAAACGCGCTAGATGGTAAACGGTTGTCTGTAGTATAATTTTTGTTGGGGATGGGGGCTGTAGATATTCAGATCCAATATTACCAGGTGAGTCTACCGCTTCCAGCTTTTAGGTCCCTAGGTTGACATTGTAATTAGATGTTGGCGCTGCGGAGAGGTAACGGTTAAAGAGCACTGGCGACAAACCATCTCACAGTGGAGATCTTATTGATGCGTCAAATTCAGCTAAAAGCATTGATTTGACAGGAACAGTTAATTTTGTGTTTGCCAGTAGGTGTCTCACCGAGCGTAGCTCATCATCTTCACAATTAGCTTGATGGAATTGTAGAATCTGTGATCTCTTGATGGTAACTAATGCATGCAACATTCCGACTCCCATCTTGTGGAAATCCCACTGCTTTGATAGAACTACCAATGTCAGCTTACGTTGTAGCCATACTATATTAGCGCAACAAACTCCTCTTTGAAAGCCGCTTTGTCAGTATCCTGTAAATCTGTAAAATTTTATTTCTGATACGAGATAAGATCACATTTGACAGGATTTTCTCTACTGCCGTTCAAGATCACAATTCGTCTATCATTGGTCTCTGAGCACGGGAGGTAGAGGTGAATTCTTGGGCATAAACAGGATGATGAGATAAGTGTGCCAACGGAGGATTCCACTTTATCCACCAATCACATGACGGCGTAATCAACTGCGTGACGTGTCGGATGATGTCTTAATCAATGACGTCATGAATGACGTAGATAAATTCGCCACGAACGCGTTGGTACGAATTGTGTCTTTACTATTTAATAAACATTCTGCTGTGTTGAATATTTTGAAACTAATTTGACTGGGCGCTGTTGTTACCATAGGCAGCAGCAGCAGCACGCAGTCAAACTAGTTTCAAAATAGTCAATAACCTACCTGTACAGTTTTCTTGAAATTTTCTGTACACTCCCAGATTTTCAGAAACGTGAGCAAAGAAAAAAATGTTATTACATGATTAAGATAACAAACTTTCCGTAGTAAGAAATGGGGCCTCAAATCTCAGAGGCGCATGTTGAATTGTCATACATGTCGCATATACAGAACAAAAATATCCTGTTTGCTAAACGGCACAGATGCAAGAACTTTCATGGACATGCTGGTCCGCCAGATGGATTACATGACAGAGTGTCTTAGATCATCCATCTCCTAAAAGAACACCTTAAAAAGCTCTGCTAAAGTGTACAAAGGAAAAGATACTAAGATCAAAGACCAAAAGTCACACGTCATAATCGCGAGCCAAGTGTAGAAGGGACAGTGAGTTTGAAACCGGCTACAGAAGCAACCATACTTAGAAACTCTAGAGACTGCCACAGAAATGATGAGACAACAGCTGAGCATGGTGAAAGTGACGTGGTATCCTTCTAACCTGTATGTAACCTTAAAGCAATGGATAATGCCGTAAAATGCAAAATCTGTACCCTTTGGCTTCAGTATGAGTGTGAGGGGATTACCTCAGAAGGGGCAATAGCTTATATTGAGAAAGACTCAACTACCTACACATGCTGTTCATGCCAGCTCCTCATGGTCGATAGTGCTGTGCTCACCGCGAACTTAGCAGATATAGACGACAGCCAACCAGAATACATCGAGCTGCTATCATTGAGATCACAGTGAA
Organism: Chaetoderma sp. LZ-2023a; assembly: GCA_034401795.1. Lineage (NCBI taxonomy): Eukaryota > Metazoa > Mollusca > Caudofoveata > Chaetodermatida > Chaetodermatidae > Chaetoderma > Chaetoderma sp. LZ-2023a. Next base: position 43,426,353 of record CM067369.1, on the reverse strand, counting down.
TCAGCGAATATATCACCAAGCATACAATACCACCCAAGAAGCCTAGAACAGGAAGCGGTAAACCTAGAACTTGTGTTATTAAGAGCTGGGCAATCATCTAATTACAATGTCAACCTAGGGACCTAAAAGCTGGAAGCGGTAGACTCACCTGGGAATATTGGATCTGAATAATAATAATAATAATAATAATAATAATAATAATAATAAATAATAATAATCATTCTTTATTGAGGGTAAAATCTTCAGGATAACCTGCTCTCCCAGATGCCCTCACAAAAACAACAATGATCAGTGCAATATGTGCAGTGCGAGATGATATAAAAATATGTACAAAATGTGAATAATAAATATTTACACTATGTTCAAAAGCATACAATATCGTATGCAGACATTTTAATCTAACAAATTATTATTATTATTATTATTATTGATATTATTATTATTATTATTATTATTATTATTATTATTATTATTATTATTATTATTATTATTATTATTATTATTATTATTATTATTATTATTATTATTATTATTATTATTATTATTAATATTATTATTATTATTTGTATTAGTCTTGCGGACACAAACATACTCATCCAACTCAAAGAAGCATACAACCAAACGCACTCAGTCACGCACGCTCGCACGCACTCACGCACTCCCAACATACTCTAAACATACATGACTTTTCTTTTCTAAATTAGTCGCAAACATTGTAAACCTAACATATAGAAAATTATGTCATGTTTATATGGTTGTGTATATTTCGTTTGAAAGAACAGAGTGTTTGCTGACTTGTAATAGTTCTAGGTAGCGAATTCCATATCTGAGTTGCAGTGTATGTGAAGCTATGTTTCCCGTAATCAGTTCTTATTTTTGGAGGCTTTAAATGACTATAAGTTTTTGAGCGTAGATGCAGTGTATGCGCTTCTTCAATAGGGGTAAATAGGTCGCTAATGTACTTAGGTGTTATGTTATTGAGTGCTTTGTACGTCATTGTGCTTGTTTTTGTAGTCAATCGTTGCGCTAAAGGAGTCCATTTCAATCGTTCATATAACTGTTTTGATGGGGTTTTGTGAGGGACATCTAAAATAATTCTAGCGGCGCGTTTCTGTAATTTTTCTAGGCTTACAAGTAGTGTAGGTGTACTGGCGCAATAAACCAGGGAGCAATAATCGATGTGTGATAGTATGTAAGATTTGTAAAACAACTTTCGTTCATCTGCATTCATATATTGCTTGTTTTTCTTCAACATAAAAATAAGTGATGCTATTTTACTGCAGAGTTTGCCAATATGTTGTTGCCAGGATAGATTGTTATTTATATGTAATCCTAGAAGTTTTGCATTGGCTATACTGCCTATGTCTCCGTTACATGTATGAATTTTAATATCTTTTTTGATTAATCTGATTTAGCTTAGACTTGGTGTTGATCATAAGTAGTTTTGTTTTGTCTGTATTTACAATCATTTTATTATTTTGACACCATGTCTGGATGGATGCCATATCATCTGTTAGTCTGTCGGTTATTTTTGCTACGCTATCAGAATTGTAATACATCGTTGTGTCATCACAGTACATATCAACATTACTTTTAATACCGAGATGGAGGTCATTAACGTAAATAATAAATAATAACGGACCCAATACAGAGCCTTGCGGAACGCCTACTGTTACGGGGCGAAATCCAGATATTTTGTCTGAGATTGACACATACTGCTGCCGATGTTCGAGATAGGAAGTGAACCATTTTAACGCAAGCTTGTCAAACTTGTAAACGTCTAATTTTTGTATTAATATTTTATGATCAACAAGGTCAAACGCTTTTTTAAAATCTATCATTATAGCGCCTACAAAGTCCCCCTTATCAACAGCAAATCGCCAGTTTTCTATCAATTTTAAAAGCGCAGTTTCGCAGGAATGTTTTGGCCTGAAGCCGGATTGGGATTCATACAACAGACTATAAGCTGTCAAAAATGTATATAAATAATTATGTACATGTCTTTCAATTATCTTGGATAAGATAGGTAAAATATAAATGGGTCTGTAATTACTTACCTCGCGTTTATTTTCTGACTTGTGTAGTGGTTTTACTTTAGCATGTTTCCACAAAGTAGGAAATATACCAGTGTCTATGCTTTTATTTATGATGGCGGTAACTGATGGGGTAATAACTGGTGCTGCTAGTTTTAGAAAATGGGCGTTTAGATCATCATATCCCGCTGACTTATTTGTTTTTAGATGCTTGATTTCCTCGTAAACGTAATCCAGTGTTATCGGGGGTATTGTAAATTCGATTTCTTTGGGCACTCTAACCTTGATATGGGTTTTAAGTTTCTCAGATATGGCATACGCTTGATTATTTATGCTATTTGCCAGATCGGAAGCAACTGTAGCAAAATATTCATTGAACATTTCACAATGTTGCACAGTATTTCTAATCTGATTTCCGTCCTTATTGATTAATACCTACAGCCCCCATCCCCAACAAAAATTATACTACAGACAACCGTTTACCATCTAGCGCTGCTGGCCGTTTGGGGGTGCACATCAAACTAACACCGACAACATTGCTCTATCTGTCAGTCCGACCCAGCAACCACCCTTAGATAGCAAAAATGTCAATGGAAACCCACCCTTAAAAAAGAGCAAGCAGTCGGATACGAAACAAAAAGATCAGGTTTTACTTGTTGGAAAGTTGGAGTCCAGAATCACTGCTTTAAGTGACGAAAACATACTGATCAGAACATAGCCAATGTCAGTACCACGACCAGCCTCAGCAAATTTTCATTCAGGTCCTGCAGTCTCACCTAGCATTCTATCAACCGCTCCTGGCTCTGCTATCCCACCTACAGAGAGACAGTATTGACAGCAACCTATCGATAAATGCTCCTACCATCATTGCACTATCGCCAACGAACCAGCGCAAAATGTACCACCAATTACTATCAGCAGCTGTCGGCGTCGCCGAATCGTCAACAAACCAGTTAGAATGGAATACTGGCATGGTCGAGTGGTAAGCAGGCGAGTAGAAAAGCAGTGAACAGACCAGGGAGGGGCCGTGAGTATGGCGACAGTAGAAGCACTGTCACATACATGTAGAGAAAGGATTGTATAGGCAGATAAGAGGAAACACCTGTACCAAATGATAAGGAATGATAATACAGGAAATAAAGCCCGCCCCCCCCCCGCCCCACACCCCTAACCCCCATCCCCGTCCCCAAATGTAGCATCGCAGACAATATACCTGGACAGGCAGTATCAACCAGTTACACATCCAAATATAGCAGCATGCTATCTACCACCCACGGCAAAGCAACTCAGAACGCTACCAGCGTTCCAACAGCATCAGCTGCAAAGTCAAAGGACCACCCCACTCCACCCCACCGTCAACCCCACCCCATCATCAATCCGAGCTAATCACATCTCAGCTTAAGCAGAAGCCTAGTTGTCCGGTCGGCCTAATGCGCCAACCGCCACCTGCTTAAAGCCACCAGACCATACAAATCACACTCAGATATTCCCACCGATCATAAGAATAGTACCTCAAGGTTATCATGCACCACCCATCCCTCACCAATCAAGTCTGAGAAGTCTAGACCTACACCAACAACGGTTATTTACACTGGCAGCTGAGCAGCAACATGCACTGATAAACCACCTAGTTCATAACCAGCAAGCTTTCCAGTTGAGCACACAGCCTAAGATGTATGCCCCGATATTGCATCTAAAGTTGCAGCAGCATAACTAACAACCAAGACCAGTGCATGCACAAGACAAGCCAAATCAAATACCTGTTTTCTTCACACCTAGTACTTTACCCAATGTACATGTAAAGGATGGGCACGGACGTGATATGTCGCAGCAAGAGTCAATTCAAGCAGTCTGCCAGTACAGCACCAGGTATGTGCAGGATCCAGCAGAGTGGGCGCAACCCCCGGGCTCCGAATAATCAGTTAGTGTCAACACATGATCACCTAGTAGCCGAGCAAAGTGTGAAAAGCCAACGGTAAATGGCTGTAGATGGCTGTGCATTAGAGCAAATAAACCTGCCAACAGTAGCAATAGAACCAAATCTCTGATGGCAGGCCTTGCCAAGAATGTCGCTTGCATAGGGAAGAAAGCAAAGATGAAGACACAAGGATCACGTAGTAAGTTTGCAGGATCTAGAAGAGAAAAATCTAGCAGAGGCATGCAGGACAGATTAAGTAAGCTTAATCTGTGTACCTTCAACGTTTAAAATATATGAAGTAATAAGGTACATCTGTTAGAGATAATAGATGTAATGGTATATGTTTGCCAGACGTGATTTTGAAGAAAATGAAATGCTTCATCTACATAAAGAATATCATGGGTTCTATAATGCCGCGGATAGAGAGAATCCTATTTCACACAAGCAAAGGCCGAGAGGATGTGGGGGTGTGTGGCTATTCTGTGACGTAACAGCAATATGTAGATGGCAGTGAACGAATGATCGTTATTACCTTGAAAATTAAACGAATCAATATGCCTTATACCACTATAGATACCGTCAAGCGGTCATGGCATGTCAGAAAGATACTCCTCAGACTCCATTGAAGAACTGAATGAGAATATCATTAAATTTAAAGACCATTACCTAATCTTTCCAAGGCGATATACATTCTTTCACAATAATGATAAACTGTTGCAATTAGTAATGGGTGAATGTAGAAATGGTTTGCAAACATGCGCTTCTTGCTCAGGGTTTTTGTGATGTTCAGGGTATACGATTTATCAGCCCTTATGGCATATCCTCTTCGTATCGGTCTCCTATATCTCGGGGACCTTCGTGCTGGGACACCGGAAATACAAGTTATTCTGTCACCCATTGCCTCCGCCTCATGGGCAGCCTCTGCCTGTACATCTCTCATCATCTGTAACTGGGGCAAACCCCTATTGGATACAGTCTTAATCCCTGCCCCATCGTATTACCATCATCTTCCTCAAGTGGTAGTGTTACCATCTTCAGTACATGTTGCGACCTCGCACTGGATATATTCACGACCCCTGTTCCAATTATATCGCCCATGTCCCAGTCATATCACCACCCTCCGCTTGCAGAGCTTTCATTATCAGTAGCTGCTGGGAGACTGGACTGGATAAGGACCATGAGACCACCCAGTGGTACTTTGAGGTGATTACAAGAGGGATACTCTTGGTTGTGATGGCTTGTAGAATATGAAGCGGCAACACGGTAAATGACTGCTGCATCACAAGCGTGTAGAAACCAATAGTCAGTAGTGCGACATAAATTAATTGCTCTGTTCGAACAGTTGGACAGAACATCTGTGCAATGATGATAATCATCGTTAGTTAGAATTGATGCGGTGCAACTACAATCAGTACTTCATGTAGATGAGAACGTGTATGGATAGTTTGACGTTGCTTTAGAGTAACACCAATCGTGCTAAAACACATGTAGACAACGATAAAAACTGAATAGGTATGATATGTTCATGCAAGTGATAACATTTTCGAGATAGTGTGTTGGTGTTCTACAGTAACACCGATCACGCCAAAACATCCAGGCAACAGCAGTAAAATCAGTATAAAATCTGGATAAGAGCAATTACGTTTGACACAGAAGAGCATGCATTTAAAGGATAGTTTATTATTGTTCCATAGCACCACAGACCACACTAAAACCCAAGTAGACAAAGTAATGATAAGATCAGTCGGGTACTAAAATTTCTGCAAGAGGTTTCGAGCGAAAAGTTCCGTGTTACCAGGTGTTAGTATAGATTAAAAGAATTTCATAGTCTAAAAGCATTGATAGTTTTAGAGGTGAAAATCGTAGTTTCAATGTTGCGCATTATAATAACAAATCATGAGGGTAGATTTCTAGTGGACGTGGAGGTATTGTAGTGATATAGCACACGGCTGTGCCAACCAATTGTTTTATAGCTAAGGTAGGTGCGTCGCTCAGCAAATTCAAGTTAAATTTCAAGATGGCGCCCATGACAATCATATCAGAACTGTACATATTTCAGACGTTTACATACTACTAACCACCTCCAAAGAGGGTGCTCCCAATTTACGTGAGGGATCTCCTACAACCAGCCATGGCGACGGATCACGAAAACACATAACAGTAAAGTTAATACATGTAGTATTTCGTCCAAACAAATAATAATAATCAGGCGATCCTGCGATTTGTAGCGTGTATGTAGTTTATATTATTGTCAAGCATTAGTTCTATGAACACTATCATTGACGACGCACTGCCACTTGGATATAGCTCATTCATCATCTGGAATGTAATTTTTACCTTTTTCAATTTTCGACCCGAGCGGGATTCGAACCAGTGAATTCTACGACACCTTGTGCCTAGCGTTTGGGAGGCGAGTAGCTTAGCACGAACATAATAACAATTTTCTTTCTCTTAGAAATGTTCTGTCCTCTTGCGACGTTCATCCATGCAGTTACAGAACACTGGAGCCAGTGTCTAGTTTTGCTTTGTGTATTTTCGGTAACAATGAGGAGTTAGTTGTTTGGAGGGCGGGTGGATGGGAATGCGGTTTTTTTGCTAAATCAGTTCTGATCTCTTCGTTTTCAACTAAAAGGTTTTTACCTCTGCTTGAACAAGCTATGTGTAGGCTAAGGTTTTATCTTCTGTTAATTCCTGAGAGAATTTTTAGTCGATAACTGTCTTACAGGTTTGTTAACATAAATAACTGTTTTGGCTAATGATCGCTCGACCTTTATCAGCTTTTTAATAACAATGTTATCCTCCTTTGAGTCTTTTCAAAGCAGAAATTTCCCTTTTTCTTAGATTACTGGAACACCTGTCGTTTGACTACTTAGCGACAGCATACTGCCATGACTGAGCACACTGACTGAGCTGTGGTTAGCCGAGTGGTGCGGGCGGCCCTGTCCGCCTCGTGCCACATGTGAGAGGACTGTTTGAGATGATGCAATTGAAGACAGGCACAAGTTCAACAAATGGATAACTTATATTCTGAAACTAAAGATACATTGACTTTTCAGTATTCTATGACAGTATATTGGATATTCGGTTGCTTAGTGGGCGATGGATATTGGGTTGGGGTTGGTGGGTGCGAGTATGACTGGCTGGGTGGATGGATAGGTGGATGGGTGGAGAAGCTGCGAATCGAGGCACCAGCTCGGTCCCCTAGCGACAGCATACTATTCTGATCGAGTATACTGACTGAATTGAGGCTTAAACCAACTTAAACCAGCCTTCGGCCAGCACCTATAGCTACGTCTTAAACTAGTATAAACCAGTGGATAACATGTTTAACCGACACACCAGATTAACTAGCACGACGGATGAAACTGTGGTGTCGAATGTAGCCTTCAGGGGTACGCGTTGCCCTGGAGTATCATCCTCTAATTCTGAATCGTACCAGTGCGGTACGTCAACCTGATGCTGCTGGTTAGATTGCAGGGGAACTCCGTGCATCTCTGGTGTCCACAAATACCAACCTCTAGAGTCGGTGGAATGATCACGTTCCAGTGGGGCCGCGCGACCATTGCCGCAGAAGTTGAACATCACTGTATCATCTCGGCTGTTCGTATTACCAGTATGGCGATTCATTCCATGATTGAACTGGAGTGTTGAGACAAATATGGAAGAATCTCAAAGCGCTAAACAATCGTACTCGTGTGTGGCTTTAGTATAAGTGGATGTACATAGAAACGAAATGTTGCTATATGTTCTGTATCTCGCCAGAGGTACCTAACCGATCTTTAATTGGTATATTCTGAAAGGTATACCTATGAGGGAGGGTCCTAACGCGGCTACTCAGCTGGTTTAATATAAACTATAATAGCCTCAGGCTGGCCAATGATTAATAGTTGCCAGAGGAAAGTTCCTAGCGCGGTCCTCCGTCACAGGAAAACGGCTACAGCGCTGAAGCGGAGGGGAAATGGCAAAAAGGGCCACTCTCCTATTCAAACAATGCTAAAAGTGAGAAAATGAGTCAATCTTAGTGTAGTTATTGGATTTAGTGATGCACGCTGTAGTACGTGAAGGTTGGGAGGGGGGGGGGCGGATGATTTCCAAAGAATTCAACACTGTCACCTTATGTGAGTTAAAGATTCTGTTTTAGTAGTTTCCACGTTATTTCAGCGGGTCGTCTTAATGGACCTTACCTATCATTTAGTTATTAGATCCTGACACAGATTTTGGCCGCAAGTGGCTTAGTGCTTACTTAACTTTAACGAAAAAGCTTTCCTGGCGAGGATGCCCGACGCCCATCTCGGGTACCGCCATGGAGCATCTCTCCTCAGACCGACAGCATGCAAACATGTCGTCTAGTGGTAGTTTCAGAATCGATAATCGATCCCCCCCCCGCACACCCCAGCACAACCACAAATAACAAGACAAGGACAAGTCACATTACACAAGCATTAGAAAGCATGTATCTATTTACGGTGGGGAGAAAGAAACAGATATCCCACTATCGTGACCTTCCTGTGAAGGCGTGGGGAGCTCGAAGGCCGCACCCAGCCACAGTTGAGTTAGGAGGCGATCTGTGTCTTTATCCGTCACCTAGCGTTTCGAGAACGGACCATATGAGATCCGCTCCCTGGAACTAACGTTTATCTAGTTTAGGATAAGGAAGGTTTCCCAAAAGAATACACTGCTAAGTCAGGCTATAATAATATTTTCGCAGTGATTCCTACTTTGGCAAAAAGGCTTAGCTAACAGGTATCCGACACCTTGATTCTGACCTCCAAGAAACCCCAATAGTCTCTTAAGTCAGCCCTAACCAATGCGGCAGAGGGAGGTCCAGACAATTAATAGGCCAGATGGCCAGAGAAGCATAGGAAGAGACAGCTACTCGTATATGAAATTTAGGAAGCCTTAAGTGAATGGCCAATTGTGTGTGACTGAGCCGCAGCACTCAGAAAAGAGGTTTTACATTAAACGGTCTCCTTTAGGTGAGTGGATGTCCCTAGCTACTTTTGACCTATCCTATTGAGCTATCATAGTTTAGGTTTAGTGGCTGCATGGTGTGCTAACCGTCTGAGCACGAGCAGCGACGTTAGTGAAAAATTGTTGCTGTGGGGAGAGACAAGGCGATGCGTTTGTTGATGCTGTATAGTGTAACCTAAGCGCAGTGCGGTCCAAGTATTTTTGTACAAATAATAATAACTAACTATTAACTAATAAACTCAGACGGCTACTGCCATGTTACAGTTTCATACAGTACAATGAACGATGACGTCACATCCGACAATGCCTGTTAGTTATCAGCGCTTATTAGACGAAAATAATTATATACAGTAAAAATAGTAATGGCGGTCGCATCTGACCTTATGGTACCTATGAGTCATCGGTACGTGAGAAAAATGAGTAATTAAATATGAAGAATGTGGTGCACCTATTCGTCATCATTGCAAAGTTCAATAAAACGTCACATGTTGTTGATACGTCACAAGAAGTATGGCGCGAGCTGGCATGATACTGTAGTTACTGCTTGGCGGGTTGCCGCAGGCTTCAAACTGATGTGGCTCATACTCAGTAACAGTGAAGAATAAAGTTATTTCCGCACATATATTGTTAATAATCAATTTACTGCAATGTTTATTTCACAGTACTTGGTGCGGATTTGGAAGATGCCATCCTTATAACGAAGGCTGGAAGTGTAGATATATGATGTAGGATTCATAGTTGGGGGGGGGGGGGGGCACAAGACGATCCGCGTCGCTTAGCTTTTGCGGCGTGTAAAGCAATGTCCTTATCCGGACTGCGGTCAAAACATTAACCTGGAGCACTAGACAGGTGCATTGTTCGTCACAACTAATTCGACGTGGTACGCCAGATCTGGTGAGAAATCAATGGACACCAAATGTCCTACATACTGGTTTGGATGTTACTTGCGGCCAAAGGGCCACACCGCAAAGAAGGTCCCTCTGAAGTTGTTGGTTGTGGGAAACCTTACTTTAAATTTACCCCCGGTGATATCTTTTCCGGGAGTCCACAAAAACTTGGATTGCGGTGCGGAGCACAGTTGTCCTGAGTGGAATCTGACTGATATGAGTTGCGACTGTGTAGATTTCAGAGCATGAAATTGTTCGCTCCCACTGGAACCGGACCCACCTGCGACAGTCTGTCGATTGAAGTTTGAGAGCTCCTTTTATACTAAATGGTGACGTCACACCAGCGAGACAGTGACCAATCAACGCATACGTTAAAGACGAGGTACGGGCGCTGACCACGTGATCGAGCTTCAAAACAGTTCGTTTATATTCTACGATATCTTCGCCAGTTCGGGACCGATTTTAATTCTGTAAAAAGCATTAGAATCCTCGTTCAATTCTGGTCATGATTATTACCATGAAAAGCGAGGATGTGCCTTTTTAACCGATTTAGGTTATCAGGCAAAGTATCGACATAAATTGCATTTTTCCACCAACCGATTTAAGTTATCAGGCAAAGTATCGCCATAAATTGCATTTTTCCACACGCTAACGTGCGTATGTAAGCTATCTCTCATGGCCGCTCATCCGGTTTGTACCCGACAGGGCGATCTGCGCTACACCAACCGTGATGCATGCAGGAATGCCTGCCCGGCCTCACTGGAACGTTATCGTTCCGCCGATCCATGAGATCGGCGTTTGTAATTTTCGGAGCATCTGACTCCCACGTCTGATGAGTGGGAAACCCAGAATTCTAACCAGCGCATCCATCATACCGATTCACACCCCGTGCATGGACCGAACCCCCCTAATGAGGAGCAACGCAGGCGCAATGACGCTACACATCTATCAACCAATCAATCGAATATCCAATATCTCCTCTCAGCATATTGAATATACAATATCTTGTTAATCGATATGAAATATTGAATATATCTTGTGTCGGAATAGAACTGATTACTTTTCCTGAACTTATGCTAGTCTTCTTTTGCATCATCTCAAACAGTCCTGTCACGATTCGAGGCACACTACGAATATATTAACGCTGCCTTGCCCTACTATAATATGCTCGGTATGCATGCGACACCGGGCGGGTAGCGCCGTCTGTGCCACTCTCTAACCACAGGTCGGTCACTACATTTGATCAGAGCAGTACACTGTCGCTAGATGATCGAGCAGGTGCCTGGGCCGCCCCCTCTTCACCCACCCATCCATTCATCCACCCAGCCAATCATCCGAGCACTCATCCAGCCCAATCCAAATATCCAAACCCAATATCCAATATCCTGTCAAAGCATATTGAATATCCAGTATCTTGACACAGGATATTGAATATTCAACATATTTTTGTGTCAGAATATATCGTTATACGTTTGCTGAACTTATGCCTGTATTTAATTGCATTCAAACAGTCCTCTCAATATCCGAGGCATATATATATATATGGGTTTCAAAACATGCATACAGCGTGCGTATGTA